>SWKU01000031.1:0-305705 GCA_011058905.1 Curvularia kusanoi | reverse complement strand
ATGTTTGTCTATAAAGACCAGCGCTAGCTGCTGTACTGTGTAGCTGTGTCTAAACAGTATAAACTTAGCAGATTTTATAAATTAATTAACAATGTTACATATTGCGTCGTAAACATATCCTATAATAGGGTCTTTAGAGGGCAGTAGCTGCGTAACAAAGTCTATTGTAATGTTTGTCTATAGTGCTATTAGCAGCTCTATTGCTTGTGCTTCTCTATATCTTACGTGCGTGCTATATTTATTTTGCTAATAGCTTACGCATTTCTTAATATATTTACTAACCTTATCTTTTATGTTTAGGAACTTATAATATCGCTTAATAAGTTCTATAGTCTGTGTAATACCTAGGTATCTATATAGTAGCTTATTGTAATAACTACTTATTACTTGTTGTTCTAGTTCCTTAGGAACTTTAGTAGGTACGCCTTACTTTTACTAGACTAGTATTGTGTTGTTAAGCTATTAGGATAGTCCAAGTAACCTATCCTTATTAATCCCTAAGATAGCAAATACATTAACTGTTTTCTTGCTAGCTAGGTCACTTCTGCAGCTAAGAGCATCTACTCTGCTGTTATCTTTCCTAGGCGTATACAAGATCTTAAACTTGTATTTTCCTAATATTTCTAACTATCTTACTTGTCTGCTATTTAGTACTTTTGTTGTAGTAAAGTAAGTTAGGTTCTTGTAATCTATATAGATAGTAAGTTTAGAATAACTTTATGTGTATACTTGCTAATGCTTTATAGCTAATACTATTGCAAGTAGTTCTTTATTATAAACATTGTATTGTTCTTCTATTAGTGTAAACTTTCTAGAGTAGTAGGTAATAGGGTGCTATTTCTCCTCCTTTTCTTATGTAATGCAGGCACCTAGTACTAAATTAGAGGCGTTTGTTTCTATCCTTATAGGTTTCTTACTCTAAAATATAATTAGCGTAGGGGGTTTAATGTATACTTTTCTAAGCGTCTTAAATGCGTTATCTTGTTCCTTTCCCTACTTAAATAGTGTGTCTTTCTGCGTAAGTCTTGTAAGTAGAATTACTTTCTTAGTATAGTCTTTAATAAAGCGCTAATTAAAGTTAACAAATCTAAGAAACTCTTAGACCTGTTTAACTGTCTTTAGTGTCTTCTATAACTTAACAACTTCTATTTTTGTTAAGCTTATCTTAACTCTATTCCTTCCTACAATAAACCCTAGGAATTTAACTTCCTCTTTATGCTATTTGCACTTCTTAGGTTTTAGTTATAGGTCTGCTTGCTTTAAGTATTCTAGCACTTCTGTAACGTGTTATATGTGCTCTTCTAGTATCTTTAAGTACACTAAGATGTTGTCTAGATATACTACTACTGTGTTGTCTAGATGTGCTCTTAGGATATTGTTAATTAATTCCTAGCACGTAGCTAGTGCATTTGTTAGACTAAACAGCATAACTAAGTACTTGTATAGTCTATATCTTGTTCTAAATACTGTCTTCTATTCTTTGCCTTTCTTTATGTAGATAAGGTTGTAGGCTCCTCTTAAATCTAACGCAGTAAAGTATTAGGCTCTAGCAAGTTAATCCTGTAGCTCTATTATATTTAGTAGTAGGTATAAATTCTTAATTATAATCTTGTTAAGCTTCCTAAAGTTAATACAAGGTTGCAGCTTACTATCCTTCTTTAGAACAAACATAATAGGGTAACCTGCAGGCAATTCTAATCTTCTAATAAATCCCTTCTTAAGATTCTTAGTAATGTACTCTTGTAGTACTTTAAGTTCTACCTTAGACAGGTAATAGATGCGTTCTTTAGTTAGTTGTTTCCCTACCTAGAGCTTAATCTTATAATCCTAGGGCTTATACTCTAGTAACGCCTTTTCTATAAGCTCTTCTTTAAATATCTATGCGTACTATCTGTAAACGTTAGGGATAGTAGGAGTAGCACTTTTCTTTTTCTCCTTAATTGTTACTTTGTAAGCTAGCAGGTCCTTAGTCTCTATGCAATTAACTACTCTAACTTAGCGCGTCTTAGTTAACAAGATATTTGCTATCTCTATCTTATCTACTAGCTGCATTGTAAGCTGCATAGGATCTAATTACAGGGTGCTGTAGTTGCAATCTAACAAGAGTGTGCGCTGTGCCTAGTCTATCTGTAGGTTATATTCTTATAACTAGGGAAGTCCTAATATAACATTGTAAGTAGCTATCTTAAAAACGTCTAAGGTTGTTTCCTCCTAGTAGCCTCCTATAGTTATAGGGGCAGCTACTACTTCTTTAGTAACTTCTACTTTCTAGGGTATAGGTTCTCTGTTTATAACGCGCAATAGGTACAGATTCTTCTTTTAAGACAACTTAAGTCCTACTAGTTATAGCGCTCGCAAAGAAATATAGTTTAACTATAATCCTAAATCTACTAAAGCCTAAAGCTGTGCTTAACCTACTTAGATAGGGAGCTTAATAAGAGCGTTGTCTCTAATATTATTAATAAATCTTTCTATCCTACGCTCTTCTAGCGCTAGTCTAAAAAAGACTTGTTAACAGGTGCTATACTATATGCTATCTTCTTATTAGCATGTTGTGTGCACTTTAAGTTTAGGTATTTAGCCTAACTATTATTCTAGTATGTTCCTCTAATAACTAGATGTATAGTGCAGATATTATCTAGGTGTGTTATTCTAGGAAAATAGTTTACGTAACGCTTATCCTAAATGTATTGTAGACACTAGTTCTTCTTATATCTATACTAGGGCTCTAAACATCTATCTAGTTTGCTAGGAAACTATTAGGCCTAGATTTTCTCGTATTTATGTATAGAGCATACGTTATAATAACACAGCTTCTAGGGCAGGACGTAGTGCTTAATGTTCCTAGAGTCTTGTATAACTAAGTATATACTATTTATAGTTCTAGGTGTAGCTTTTCTTAAGAGGCTAGGTTTAAGTTTATTAAATATAGAGTTATTGTATTGTTCTAGTTGTTTACGTAGTATAAAGTTGTTGCGTTCCTACTATTTATAAGCCTAGTACTACTATTCCTTATTAGTGTAGTTAGCGTACGTTAGCTGTAGGTTGTATAGTTATAGAGCTTCTATGTTGTTGCTAAGTATAATTTAGTTACGTGTAACTGCAGTAGCTTCTAGTGTATTGTAGAATTTCTAGTATCTTTCCTTCTTATTATCTAACAGGTTATTGTATGCTTTCTTGTTAGTGTCTGTTATAAGTTTATCCTTCTTTAGTAAATATAGTATAGGTGCGCGTTTGCAGATCTTGCGTTAATCCTTATTAAGGTAGATGTTGTTCTATCCCTTAGCTACAAGGTCTTCTATAAGGCGTCCTAGGCCTTCTTGTATAGGTAGAGCTTTGTTTATACTTTTAACAGCTATAATGTATTATCTATTTTCTACAAAGTATTCTGTTCTATAGCAGTAAAGAGGTCTATAGTAGGGTTTTCCTAAAATAATAGACTTATCCTAATAATTACATTTAACTGCGTAGTAGAGTTCCTTGTTATTGTTAATAACTTTATTGTATTAGAATTAGTTGTTCCTGTTATAAGTAATAATTTCCTAATTATCTTCTTAGGCGTTGTTATGTATTAGTATATTAAGCTGTCTACTAACTTTATTCTTTAACTAATAGTCCCTAGTATAGTAGCCTTGCTTGCTACAGCTGTAATAAGTCACTAAAGACTTATCCTTCCTGTTACTACCTAGCTTCTTGTTCTATTGTTTAGTAGGTCCTTTGTTAATATTAGAGAGGTCTATAGCCTTGGGGCTATAGTATCTGTTATTAGTTCTAGTGTAGACGCGTTGCGAAGAATTAGGCTAGTAACGCCTGCTACGCTGTCCTTATTAGGGTCTAGTTTGCCTCTATAGGTTGCGTTAGTAATATGCAATAGGGCTTCTAAACAGAGTTTAGGTTCTACAGCTAAGCTTGTAGTTAAGTTTGTAGAGTTAGTTATTAATCTTAATAGTTTCCTTAATAAGTTTATCTAAGGTATTAAGGGATGTGCTAGTGCGCATAAGTTCTTCCTTAACTTAAGGCTTAAGACCTTATTAGAATATAGTTATAAGAGCAGTGTTATCCTAGTTAGTGTTAGCTGCAAGTTGCTAGAAGTTAGCTGCGTAATTAGCTATAGACTAACGTTAGTAGATGTATTAAATCTTGCGTCTAGCTACTAAGGGTTTGTTAATAACTCTAAAGATTGTCCTAATCTTTTCCTTAAACTAATTAGAGTTACGCATCTAAGCGTTAACCTTATTAGGGGCTTTACTAGTAGTATATTATTAAATAAAAGGCTTAATCTACTTAAGCGCCTAGTTACGCATGTAA
This sequence comes from Curvularia kusanoi, assembly GCA_011058905.1. Lineage (NCBI taxonomy): Eukaryota > Fungi > Ascomycota > Dothideomycetes > Pleosporales > Pleosporaceae > Curvularia > Curvularia kusanoi. Next base: position 301,397 of record SWKU01000031.1, on the reverse strand, counting down.
CTAGCTATAAGTGTAATACGCTAGATCTTAGGCACGTTCTAACCTTAGAAGGTAAAGAACAAGTCCTATTAGAGTAGCTATTTATTAAGCTTGTTGCGATTACCCTTGTAGAGATTAGGTTTAGCAACAGCAATGTTGTAGCTATTAGGTGTAGCTTTATACACAGGTAGAGCTTTATTAGAGCTGCTACTTAGAGTAGTACAAGTACCTAAGGTTGTAGACATCTTAAGGGTATTTAAAATATTAAAGTTGTAAACTTAGCAAGCTAGGTAAACAGCTCTAGTTAGTTCTTAGGGAATGTCTCTAGTTATAAGTACTTGTAGGGGGTACTAGGGGTTGTGCAAGTAAAACACTTCTTGCACAGGTAGTAATAAGTAGTATACTTAGTCTAGCTTAAGAGCTAGGTAAGAATTAAATATAAGTGTATTATCTAGTTAGTAACTTAGGTTAAATACAAACTGTAAGAGCTTATGTTCCTACTAACTATATACTAAGGAGATATGTAGAGTGCTTAGTTATTGTAAGATACTAATTGTTCTAATTATTAATTGTACTAATTACTAATTACACTAATTACTAATCGCACTGATCATGCTAAGTCTGATTAGATTACGTAACTGTGGCTCGTCTTTACTACTTACGTTCTATCTGCTCGCTTACTTGTAATTCTTCTGTCGTGCATCCCTCTTGCTGTGCCGTACGGTGGCTTGTAATTCTCGACGAGGGGTTCCGTATCGTCGGATCGTAACAGCGCGTTCTAGCGCGTCAGCCTTGGAGAGTTAATCTTAGCACGTTATAGACGATAGCAGCGCGTCACACGCTTAGCTATAGTAGTTTTTTAATTACTTAGATTACAAGCTTAATTCTCTCTTCTTTTAAAAGTAATTCAAGGGGTGGTAGTTGATCTATTAAGGTTTGAAGGTTGGTAGGCCTAATAGTTTGTTGGGGTGGCCGACCCGCTATGGTGGCCGACTCGCTATGCACTCACGTTAATGTTTATCTCTTAACTATAGTTAATACGGCGCTCTAGGCGCAATTGTTTCGAGAATTATCGCTAGATTGTATTGAATCCCAGTCTTCCTAAAACGACACTTCGCGAACATCACGTGATATCTGGACTGAAGTGATGAATTTCGCGAATGAACTCGCGAGCTAGCCTCGTTGAGGCGAGTCGGAGGCCTTGGTGTCAGACGAGGCAAGCCACCATGCTTGCAGACCCTAAGTGGATGAAACACTTATTAGGCCTAGCCTAAAGCGATCAAAGCATAGCCGTGTTGCTCACCGAGATTCTTATACATGACCAATCACAAGGTTCGCTATGTTGACTTCAAATATAAAGATCTGTCAGCGCGACAGGCTACAGAGCCGCATCAGCTCCCTACAATGCAGGTATCAGGAACGATCCATGCAAGCTCCACCCTCCAGTAGAATGCAAGCATGACCTAAGCTGATGAAAAGCAATTGCAAGGCGCAGTCGACAAAAGTTGGACACCGTTTCGGATTCTAAGCTTTGTGGTCGCCTTAATCCTACCACGCGACGATCAGATGAGAGACAACCCCCGCAAGAGACTAAGATTGAAGAGCGGAGGTCTAGCGATATTTGATCCGCACTTTTCAATTAGGAGCTCTATCTGTAGCCATCGAACTCATTCGACCACGAGCGACCTTAACTAAATTTCAATCTCCCCGACATCGATACGTACGCAGGCTCCCACAAGGCGATGGCCTCGTCACGCATCCTGACGATGACTCTAAATCTACGATGATGACGCGGAATGTTAGCTAAAAGTAGAGCGGTGAGGCATGTACTGACGCCGAACAGATTCTGCGATCGCACTGCGTTCATTAGGACCAAATTTCATGAAGTATCTCATACAGGCTGATCTCATTGTTACAAAGGGTGTCACTTCTTTTTCGCCCTTCTCGAGCATGATTTAGTGTGCGGAGCAGTACGCTTTTGTCATCATGCTTGAAATGAGTTCGATACGTCCATCATATCACTGGCCTTTCGGCCCATCTGAGACATCGTTTGGGGGCCAGATTGGCAGGACTTCACTACTATCCAATCAGGCGTATGCGAAGATATCAGCATAGCCTTCTTGCATCTCAGGCTCGATAGCTAAGGTGCGGGCGAACACTTACTCGGCAGGTTACGCAGTTCAAGGACTTGATTGTATTTACTTGACCACACCGTATGCGGCCTCTTTGAGGCTGACAGTTCTGGCAACGGAATTGGACGCAATTTGTTGACCGTGTTTTCACCTAGTCAAAGGAAGCATCATTCGAATCCGCCCTCAGACGTTTCATTCCACTCAAGCTGGAGCTGGAGCTGGAGCTGAGGGCGCTAGGCTTCCTTCCATATCACCGGAATCATAATCTTTCTGGACTAGGCATACCACACAGCCCCCAGAGTATCTGTCTTCGCTGTTGTGAAGAAAATGTGTCCACTAAAGGCAGCAGCATATATAAGTTATGAATGGATGTGATCATATCCGATCCACCATCATTTCAAACTGAAGAACTGCCCAGTATATCTAGTTGTCTGCTCAATCGTCCCCCCCCCCCCTTCAACCATGGTTCTCGACCGATACAGCTCCGTGTACATTACGGGTCTGGCCCATCAATATCCTCCCCACTCACTGACGAAAGAAGAGAGTGTCAGCTTGATCAACAGATTAGCCTCCGAGCACATGTCATCCCCAGGGTAAGAAAGACACTGTCATCATGACCTCTGACGACCGTTGCTTATATATTATAAGTTTCTGTAAATTGCAAGCCGTCATCCAGAAGAATGAAATTCGCTCTCGGCCTACCATTCTAGACTGTGCTAGCTGGACGGAAGCAGATGCAACGCCTCCGGCGATCGACGAGTTATCACAGGTCTTCCGCACACTAGGGGTTGATATGACAGTATCCGCTTGCAACAAAGCTCTGAAAGAGGCGCAGCTCTTGGCATCAGATGTAACGCATGTCGTCGCAGTCACGTGTACCGATCAAGGCAGCCCAGGCTATGATCTGTCTGTCACTCGCAAGCTTCTACTCGACTCTGGAGTACAGAGAACACTCCTACATGGCGTCGGATGTGCTGGAGGACTCTCCGCTCTACGCGAGGCCGCCAATCTCGCAGTAGCTGCTACTGCACGAAACAGACCAGCTCGTATCCTGGTGTTCGCCACTGAGTTGTGCAGCTTGTTTCTCCGTGCTGAGATGCAGGCTGCTTGTAGCGACAATCAGGAGGTACACATTGCACTGTCACTGTTTTCTGACGCATCAGCGGCTCTGGTGGTCTGCAATGACATGGGCCTGACAACGAATGAAAGACCTATCTACAAGCTGCAGGAATGGAGTGGTGCACTGTTACCCGGAACAGAAGGCCACATGTCATACTGTGTCAGTCCGAGCGGTATGATTGCTACTATAACTAGAGATGTTCCCAAGGCTGTTGTTGGTGCTGTCAGCTCCATGTTCAGCCAAATCTGTGGATCTAGCCACAGACATTTGGAACCAACCTCTTTCGATTGGGCTATCCACCCTGGCGGACTCGCAATCTTGAGAGGCGCTCAGCTGGAATTAGGCCTCACCGATGATCATATTCGAGATTCTCTCGAAGTGTACCAACAGTGCGGTAACTCGTCAAGCCCGACCGTGCTAATTGTACTTGACAGGCTCAGAATTAGAAGCACAGGGCGGAGCCATGTGATAGCAACGAGCTTTGGACCTGGCCTGATGATTGAGATGGTCCACGTGACGAAGTGTTGCTCTGTATCTTCTTTCGAGATTCGCGGGCAGCGCCGCTTAGCAGATGTATACATACTCAGTACTCTGCTCTTGTCTCGATTCTTCAAAGCAGGGAAGAGGATTTCGAGTCGGCTTGCACCAAAACTCACGTAGAAAGCGAGATTTTCGCTCTTGAGCGATGAGTTCTAGGCTCTTCGGTGTTCTCAGCCGCACGCAATAAACTTCACTGAGTTCGCTTGCATTGCCCCACTAGAGTCAAGGATTCCAGTAACCACGCAGTCAATACGCACTCAGTCTCCGGAGCTGAAATCTCAAGAGCATGGTGAAGATACCTAGATGCCCCGGGATTCTCAGCCGCACATGATGGCGTCCAATCACCGTTACTTTAGTTCGTTCGCGGGCTCCTTCCTCCGGTAGCAGACATGTTATATCAATGCGTGCGAACGATAGAATCTCAACATAAAGCCAATCAATTTGCATCCCCGCAAGTGTCCTCTTCTCAACCTCCCGTTCACCTTTGCATCCCGTAGACATAAAGACCAAGCAACCACGTACAAATTTAGCGGCCCTGTGGGAGCAAGCATTCATCAACTACAACCAGACTGTGGAAAAGGAAGGCAGCAAGCGGAATCTGCGACTAAAACTCGATCAACTCAACGTTGGTGGCCTCGTGCAATCAGTTGATGAGGTGAAGAATGCCGTCGACGATTCCAGCAAGGCGTTTCAAAAGTACCGACACAGCGGTACCACCGTTGACAAGGTGCGAGAGTATATTGGCAAGCACTTGTCATTCGTCTCAGCTGTTGGTGACAATGTGGTTGCATCTGCATCTGCAGCCTTCCCGCCCGCCGGAGCCATCTGGACAGTATCGGCATTTGCAATCAAAGCTTGCCAGGCCCAATCGGAGGACTACGGTCAGCTCCTAGCGCTCATTGGCGAAACTGGAAACTTCTTGAAGACCATCAAGATTATAGAGGCTGCTGTGCCCGATTGCAAAGGGTATACAGAGTTCGTCACCGAAGCTTTGACCGCCATCATTGGCGTGTTTGCCGTTCAAACGAAGTTCATGCTCATGAAACGGCCCCTGGTCTTTCTTCATACCCTGGTTCGAGGTGGCGGTGACAGTGACCTTGCTGCGGCGTATGCTCGTGTCACAGAAGCTCTGAATCGGCTGAGCCGCGCGAACGAGATGATGATGATTAAGAACACTGAAGACATAAAAAATCTTGCTGCTCATTTGGGTGAACGTATCAACTTCTATAATGAAAATATCATGATAGAGCTTGCGGAGCAGGCAAAAGGAATTGAAAGCAACCACGAAGCCATCCTGGTTACTCATATCGGCATAGAGGCAAATCAACAGGGAATACAAGCCAACCAGCAGCTACTGACAAAGATGCTCGGAATCTTACAATCTGGAAATATCGAGCTTCCAAAGCAAGCCAAGGGCGCAAGACAGGACAGAAACGACACGACACTTCCAATCAATCGTGTCAATAACGAGTTCAAGACCGACGCCGACCCAGAACTTGTACGACAAGAACTCGCCCGCTCCTATGTCCCGGACTCTGCAGCTTGGTTCTTCGAAACGCAGCAGTATCAGCAATGGCTTTCCAATGACAAGCCTTTCGTGTCTTTCATGTCTGAAGAAGGCGAAGGAAAATCACATGTTGCTTACGCTGTCCTGCAGCAGTTAGAAGAGCAGCGAGAAGTCGATTCAGGAACATCAGTGGCCTACTTCTTCTTTCAAAAAGAGGTCCACGCTCATCGATCTGTGATCAATGCATTACGTTCCATGTTCATCCAAGTATCCGAACAGGACTGCACGTTCCGAGACAGCTTAGCTAAGCACATAAAATCTGGAAAGCCAGAGAATTGGGCGAAGCTTTCCATCTTTGATTTCTGGGCTTTTTTTCAGATTTGACAGATACTATCGAGGGGAAGGAAGTTCACGACTTTACGTCATCCTGGACAATGTCGATGAAAGCACGGACGACCTGGAAGATCTTCTTGCTCTAATGAAGATGGCGGCAAGCAAGGGCTCGCGACTGAAGGTCTTTCTGACGCGCCCCCTAAGCACGGAACTCAGTTTTCTGAATTCTTTGGGATTGACCATCCAAATATCTCCAGAAAGTCGCAGACGCTTGAAATCAGCAGTTCTTGAGTCACGTCTTGAGGCGATGCCTAAATTGTCAAGGTTTCGGATTGCGGCAAAAAGATGTATATCGGAAACACTGCTCGATGATAAGTTCAGTAAGTCTCACGCGACCAGCACATCCGACACCGGGATTTATTGCAAGCAATGCTGATAATCACGATTAGGCATTCTTTGTACATCCCTCATCTTGCAAATTCTGGAGACAAAAGGGCTAGAACGTCCGGCACTAAAAGAACTGCAAACAATCCCGACGAATGCAAAAGCGATCTACGATCAAATCAGTTGGCGGTGTTTGGATGGCCGAGGGCAAGAAAACGCAGAAGCTATATGTCTTGTCTTTGGATGGCTACTCGTCTGCCAGCGGCCATTCTCCCTGGCTGAAGTGTATGCTCTCTTAGAATTCCAGTTTGGCCATCGCGTTCTTGATATCGAGGCTGAAGTCTCCAATAGATGTGCAAGGTAAGTGCCTCCAGGTCTGTTCTAATCAAGTTCTGTTGGTCCAGCTTACACCATCAACAGCGTTCTCGAAATAAGTAATGTCAGGAACACTGAGAAGCATGCTAGAGATCTGCAGAAACATTTGTTGGAGATGCAGCTGAAGGCGAACAACAAGGGTGTCGCAGTCTCTGAGATTGACACCTGGGACAAGCAGTCTCTACATTCTTCCAATAAAGTGGCTCGTAATCCTTGATGCAGATGGATGTTTCGACCCGACGCAGTCCCTCGAGAATGAGGATATCTTGCTTGAAGCTCAAATGCAACTTTCCGAAATCATTTACAATCAGTTTCTTGCTTCGAGCAACATACAAGAGAAGCGTGGATTGCTGCGTGAGATGGAGAGCCTTGGCAATCGACGACTAGGCCAAGCAATTGGCGTCGATAGTGCAAAGGGTACATATTCGACGAACCTTGCACGAATGTACCAGAGACTAGGACCAAGTGAGCACTTCTTCGAGATCCTGGATGCTGAGTTTAGAGAGTGTATGGACAAGCTTGGCGACAAAGATCCCGACAATGATAGGGAGACTCTGCGACAGCTTTGCAAGATTTTAGCTTGTGTTCCCGGCCTGAACAGAGATGCTGAGATCGCATTGTCTGCATCATTTTACAATATTGATCCAACTCTGGAGAGCCAGGAACGGTCTCCCATCTTTGGTGAAGGTGTCGACTCCGCTTCATCCGACGGCGATACCGACGCTGCATCAGAAGATCTCAGTGCTTCAGGGACACAAGACGATAATAGTGTCGCTTTTTCAGACGACGAGAGTTGTCCTGAGGATGTAGATGACTCAAATCCGCAGAGATACGGACACGATACTGACGGCGAATCTGATGACGACAGCTCTCTATCGAAAACTGCCAAAACTGATGGAGCAACGCTCCTTGCCGGTGATTGTGCCGGCTGTGGAAATTCTGTTTGGATGATGTGGAATCATGGCCCTCGGTCGCTCTTCTGGTGTGTGATCTGTGCGTCACGCCTCCTTTGTGGATCATGCGTCAAGAGTCTGGATAAATCATCTCGCTACTGCGTTACCACCCATCTGGATGCTGTCAGAGAGCCACTCGGGAGCTTGGATCCCTCGAACAGCCCAGATGATCCATGTCGCTACTGTGTTTCTCACCACTCGTTAGTAAAGATGCCCATGGAGGGTTGGATAGGGATAAAGGATGGCGAAATTCGCATCGAGAACAGCGATCCAACTCAGGTTAAGGAGTGGTTAAGGCGATTAAGTGAAGAACAATGGCCTCAAGCTTGGGAAAAATTGTTCCTTGGCTGATACACCAAACCAGAACGATTGTTGTCTGTCATTCAGTCAATTGTTCCACAGGTCGGCATTTTTGACTTATTATCTTCGTAATTTCTACCACGCACTGACATACCATATGCCTGTCACATATACATCATTCTAGCTAAGAAGGGTGCTCTTTCAAGAGCATTTCCAATCAAACCTGGTTTGATTGCTATCAGCGGTAACTTAATAGACAGGCTTATAGCCGAACTTCTTTCAAGCCGGGGCTCTTTTTCTTATCTCATTCCTCTGCGCGGTACACAGTGTCAATTTGAAATCAATGCAATCAGCAGTGTGCGTCGAATTCATCCACTAGCCGTCCTGCTACCTTGGAAGGTTCCTATTGCGGAATGCGTAAACGGCCGAGACAGCATCGTATGCGCAGAGTCTTTGATTGACGTGGTTGTTGTACCTTAGACGTTGAAGAACGCAACCAGTGTACTGGCTGTTAATAGAACGAAATGAAATATGGCTGCACCATCTGTAGGCGCCTGATTAATCCGGTTGTCAAATCTTCGTCAACCTACACTAAATTGCCTCATTGTGATGGTAAATATCCCTTTTGTTTAGTTTCAGTTTTTCCGATAAGGCAAAGGACAGTATGGTTACCCGAAAGTACGGAATACGAACGACGGAAGAATCAAAGTCTGTTCGCACTCTAAATCCGATCGACCTTCTTCCGAGCACAACCCGTAAATGTGCCTGATGTAAGACAGTAGATTATCTTGCTGTGCTGCTGAAACTATATTTCATCTACCCGACCGTCGCCTTATTCGATAAATGAACTAGTACGTGACCCTTTCCGAATTGTTTGGTTTTGTTGATTTAGAGGCCTCCAGAAACGTACAAAGGAGTTGTATGAACAATTGGGTAATCGCATTCCACGAATTATATTACACCACTGAACGGGACTTCCCATTCTTGTTCGCCATTACAAAGACTACCACATCAACGCAGTGAAACCAACAATAACAATAAATGAAGCGCTTCCGAATCCTCTCACAATCGTAGCACTGTTAGGCTTCACGGTAGGCGTGGCAACACCTCCTGAGACACGCTCAGCATCGACATTGGTGCCGGTGGCTGATGTCTTCGCCCCTGACACAGATCCACTAGCAGATCCCGAAGCTGCAGGTGTAGAAGCCGGCTTGGGACACGGATTTTCGTATACGAACTGTTCTGGTTTCCCACTACAAGAACCCGCCTTCGTAGCATCGTACGTGCCATTCGGATACATCCAGCAGGTACCAGCGGCGTACGGGGAGAGATCCTCGTTACCGGGGTTGAAGACGGCATAGCTGCAGGATTCAGACTCCGCACATTGCGATAAGCAGTTTGTTGCACCGGTACTCGCTGTGCAGGAAGACCAGCAGTTGTCGTCGGGTGTGGGGTAGTCGCATATCGAAGCAACCGCAGAAGGAGATGCGGTCGCTATGCAAGCACCAGCTGTTGGCGTGGGCTCTGCGCACGTAGGCTTGTCGTAGACGGAGAGGGCCTCACAGCCTTCTTCGCCGGCACTCTTGTCGAACTGTTCGCCAGGATATAGCCAACAATTGCCACTACCGGTGTAAGGGTTTCCAGCGACAAAGATCACGAAGTTGCATGGCTGGTGCGCGTTACAGTATTCCCAGCACATGGCTTTTCCCGTGCTGGCTACGGCAAACGCGGAACCTGGTTCTTTGTAGTCGCAGAGCTTGGTAATGAGGTTTGCTGTGCAGTTGGATACTTCAGGGGTCGGTGTAGGATACCATTGAACAATCGAGGTGGGCTCGACTCCTCCAGTGGCTTGTCGCAAGCCCTGCGCGAGGGCCGCAGGGGCCAGGGTGACGATGGTCCAGAGATTATTGGACCTCATCATTGTGAAAGAGTGTAGTAGTTGATTATCAGTAAAGTGAGTGTGGCTGGGATACCCAGCGTATGATGGTGATGTCCAAAATCTGGAGCGGTACTATTATTCATATATAGGAGGCTCACACGGGAGGCCTGATTGACTCGAAAAAGCCACAGCCTCTAACAAATGCCTGATCGAGACAAGTGCGATTCGACCGGTCAACCCTAATACTGTGAAGACATTCTATCGCTCTGGCCGAGCGACGTTGCAACGCAGCGGTCCTTCCTTTGTCTTCCAAATCAGACACTTCATCAATGCAAGTGAAAAGCATTACGATCAGAGTTACGATAATTACAGCTCAAAGCGTTCCTGCTCTGCGTTGCTTCGCCTCAAACATAAGCCGCCAAGCCGGATGACAGATCCACGCTAGCACTTTTCCAGAACAATATTTATTTGTTTCCTAAATTATCCCTCTTCGTTCGTTCAGTCCTCTGGTGCAAATCTGAGGCGGGCAGCACCATCGATCGTAACTACTTAGCGTTTCTTATGGTACATTGTGCTGAGCGACTGACAAACGATACCTATCCTTGCTGTTGCTCACGTGCAAAAGGTCTTCGAAGGTCGACAAAAGCTGCACGATCTGACCATCTGGTGTTGCTCCTCTTGCAACATCTAATGTAAAGTCAATTGGTGTTCATTTCCACGAGATTCCGTTCGTCAATAAGCTGCACAATTGTTCATCGTGGCTTCCGTGATACTTACCATAGTCTCCAAAGACCAAAGCCCTGGGTGCAATAATCTCAAAGCACTACAGGCAGTTAACTCGAAAGTACTTCTGTCCTGAAATTTCAGGCACACTATAAACGTCCACAGAAGCGTCACTAGATCGGCGCACAAGAATGGCTGGCTTCGTGCGCTAGTCCAATTGTGGTAAAGCCTGCTTGCTCATCTAAGAACTTTACGTGGGACAGGACATCTGCAGACATCATCAGCATCAACTTCTCGCAGCTCAGAAGCGATCAACATCCCTTCCGATACACAATGCCACCTTCAGGCGAGGCTTACAATGTCGACTGGGTATGGTCGTTCGACTCCAATACCCATGTCGCAACTCACCGCGACTGGTTTACAACCTTCACACCTCTCACTTCCCAAGTAAACAGTACGCACGACAATGCAACGCACTCTGTCGAAGGCATAGGGTCCATCGAGATCGAAGTGCGCAGGATCATCGGCAACGCAGCGAAAAGGAATGTGGGGCCAAAGAACTCCAAAGTCACACTTCACAATGTGCTGTATGTCCCAGATTTTATCTGCAACGTGATGGGCAACACTGTCCGGGAAGACTATGACATTTCTATCGGTGCAGAACGTTGGATCATGGACAAGAAGACGGGTCGCGGTATCGGTATGCTGGATAAGAATCCGGCCGGATTAGTAAAGATCTTGTTGAAGGGGCAGGCGAAGGGCGAGACGGGCTTGAAGGGGGATGTGCCGGAGAGGATCACTGTGCAATGGTCGGATGAGGAGATTCAGAAATGGAAAGCTTCGAAGACCGCTTAAAGGAAAGCAAAGACACCTTTTACTTCTACAACGTTACCTGCTATTACGCACCACGAAACCCATCTTCCAGTCCCTTCAACCACACACCAGCAGCGTACGCACCCGGGTCAGGGATCTTGCTCCGGTCTTCACCCATACCCTCGCCCACGTACGTCGCACGTCCAAATTTCGCCTTCATCGTTGCTGTATCCTGCGCCTTTTGTTGCGCCACTTGTACACTCTTGCTAAGATCCTTGGTCTCGGCCAGCGTATTGATGAACGGAATGAGCACATCCATAACCGTCCTGTCGCCTTCACGGGCAGATGTGTAATTCTTGAGGTTCTCCAGAGCCAGCGCCGCAGCATGTGCTATTGTGTCGATGGAGAGGTCAGCGTTGGACTGGAGAGTGGCGTTGGAGAGAGTGTTTGTGAATGCAGTGGCGAGGATGGAAAGAATGGCGCCCAGCGAGCCGCCGACATCTTCAACGTTCTCTGCTACACTCTCAAGCAACGCGAGCACGCTGGGCGGGTTTGCCTGAACCGAGTCAAGGTTGGCGAGAATGTTCTTGCACACGCCGGCTACGGCTTCGCCGCAGTCTCCGTCGCCCATCTGCAGATCGTATTGTGTGATTTTGGGCTCAGCGGCAAGTGCATCGTTGCAGGCCTTCCTCAGCGCAGGGATGAGAGAGGGTGGTGTTGCAGGACCCTTCCCTTGACCAGCTTGGCTCTCAAACTCGGCATTGGCTTTGTTGCGGAGCTCCTCAGTCTCTTTGCTGAAATCTGTAGGCCGGTATCCGTTCTTGGGCCACGCAGGGGCATTGGTGGGTGCATCAAGCAGCTCAATGACCTCTGCGTCGGTCAATTCCATGCCCTTTGCCATGCCAGACATGTTACCGAGGGTGATGGAGAATCCCTGGCCGTTGAGCGATGTCTCCAGTACACCGGCGTAGATGCGCACAGGCTTGAGTTTGTAGTCTGATTCGAGGACTTGCAAAGCGATGTTGACCATCGCATCAAACTCGAGGTTTGAAAGTCCGCCGAAGTTGTTCACTAGCATTACGATGGCATCGGTCGACGAGAACGGGACGAAAGCACGGTCGGAGTCGTTAGGGTCGAGAAGGTATTTGAGCATCTCCTTGATGATGTCCTCAGGGGCGGGCATCGGGGATACAGTACGAAGACCCTGGTTATATCAGCCAAAGCGCTTCCATGGTCACAGTTCCTCTTACCGGCTCGTTGTGGATACCCATGCCAACAACATAGGAATTATCCGGAACCGACTCAAACGCCTCTCGTCCGGGTACGTGGCAGTGGTCGAGACTTGCACCAATGGTCACCAGTTGTGAGTTTCCAAGCTCTCCAATCTTCCGCACTCGCTGGAAAGCCCATCCCTTCTGACTTGCGGCTCCTGACAACTTGATCACTAGTATGATCAGTAACAAAGTCACGTCAAACGGGTCATCCAATCACTACTCACCAAGCAGATTACCAGCCAAACCTCTTCTCCCAACCTTGCCGCTCTTCTCTCTTCCCAACGCCGCATCTTCAGCCATACAGATAACATCGACTTTATAACCCAATGCTTGGCCCTTTTCACGGGCCAACCCAAAGTGCAGCATGTCGCCTGTGTAATTTGTGATGCACAAAATGACTCCTTCGTTGGAAGGAACGTTTCTGATGCCTGCCATGATCTGCTTTGTGCTGGGTGATGCGAAAATATCGCCGCAGACAGCGGCAGATAACATGCCGTCGCCGACAAAGCCGGACCACGCAGGCTCGTGACCTGAGCCACCTCCGGAGATGATGGTGACCTGATTGGGAGGGTGTGCAGTATTGTAAACGACGCGATTTGCGACATCGAGACCCATGAAAGGGTTGCGTTTGACGAGTGAGTTGAGCATGTGGACTACCACACCCTCAGGGTTGGCGAAGAAGTGCTTCCGCGACATGTTTGCGGTGGACAACTACTTCTTAGAAATTTGAAAAGAGTCGGGTCTGAACTCGCTACAAGACAAATTGGGGTTTCGCAATTATCTTCTGCCGGGATGCCGCTTCTCACTCTGGGCTTTTGTTAGTAAGAGACGGGGACATGCGTGGATCTGCGTATTCCATAGGATGTACAGGACTGTGGATGCTTACAGGATTGGTTATCTACAGCGTGAGACTACAAGACTCTCTACAACAGTACAAAACAAGAGAGTAAACTGAAAAAGTGAATCGGCTTCCAAGAACGCGGCCGAATGGCCGTGTCTATATATCCTCCCCGCATGATTTACCCAGGTCGCGGACCCCGCTTGTCCCCCCTCATTGAGCTTCGGCGCGCCATCAGCCACGCCAAAGCCATGTCTAGGTCGGTCAATACGCGTAGCCTGTTGGTCCGTAACGACGTCAAGGGGAAACCCGAAACTGGCTGCTGTGCATAAATATTCAGGAGTACTACTTTGAGGCAAGTCGCGCTGCCATCGTGAGCGCGTCCTGGGTGTTTGCGCCGGTATTGCCTGATGCGGAAGTCCCGGTGGTTGATGACGGGCTGTCTTGGTCTCACTGGGCGGCTTGAGCTCAGGGCTCGCTCCGGCGCCGGGACCGACGCAATGGCGGCACGTGAGTAAACCTCGAGCTCGGCACGAGATAAAGACATAAATACCTGTACTATCCGGGCCTTTGATCTTGATGCTGCTGACGAAGTGGGCTGTCGGTTGTTTAGGCGTGTTCTAGCCGCTTGAGGCTCAATCAATTCAGTCTTGTCGTGGAATAGTGCTAATCTCGCCCTGAAGAAGTGAAGGAGATTATAGTTCCACACAGAAATCACTAGGAGCTGACAGCTCATCCGGCGCCCTATGGCATGTACCATGAACCATCTCGCGAAGAGAACAAGTACACAAGAGAAGCCGAAGTATTGATATGTGTTGCGTTGCGCATTGGCACGCGTAATGATTAATATTTACTATGTAAAAGCGATAATAGTCGTAAAAATGGGTCGTAAAGTAACAGGACATGCAGAACGGAATGCAGTCAGCTCGTACTATGATATCTCGGAGCCGATGCCCTCATGCAGAATAACACCTTGTACAGCAAATTATTACTATCCGCTTGTGTTGCAAGAGCGCCGACAGCTCCAGCTCATGCTGAAGATGAATTTTGTACACAGAAGGTCAAAAATGGAAAGTCTTGGTCCAAAGCGGTCAAGACCGCTCAATGGCGGTCAAGGTTAGAGTACTGAGAGTGGCGAGGGTAGGGCTGCTGGTACACCGAAGAAGCATACTCGGATTCCTGGTAGACGGTGCCGCGCTTGTCCTCCTCGGGCAGCAGCTCCTTGACTTCCCAATTGTGTTGCTTGACGCCGACAGAGAACTCGAGATCTTCGCGAGTAATCGAGTCCCAGTACTATTTTTAGATTCGTTAGCGCAGGGCGAGAAATTAGCCAGGTTGGAATACGAACCTTGTAGACCATCATGACTGCAAGAAGATTGCAGATGGTGGCAAAGAACAGACCGTCCAGGTAATGCTGGACACCGTCGCAGATGGTGTCGCCGAGGACGTACAGAATGACTTGACCGAGAACGAAGAAGAATACGCCAAAGACGATATCGCCGAGCGGCCAGCGATCCTCCAAGGTACCAAGGACGAGCATGATCTGACTGACGAGGTAGATGAACAGGAAGATGGCGTTGACAATGTAGGTAACGACGAAGATGCCAATGGGGTTCTTGGCATCCAGACCTGCCCAGTTCTTGAAGGTGAGCAGGGAAATGGCGCCGCCAACAATAAACATGGCAAGAGAGGTCAGACGCAGCAGCCAGACAGATAGAGTGGTGCCATCCTCGTACAGCTGGAAACCGACAAAGCCGTTGATGAGCAAACTAGTGCACAGGGCAGAGACAAGGCCATTCTGGGCGGCGGCGAAGTAAGGGTACGCGGCAGAACCAGGGGCGGCGACGCCTGCGTCGAGAACAAGCGAGACAATAGTCAGAAGGAAGTAGATGTAGAAGAAAGAAGTGATCTCTTTGCGGCCTGCATCTGTGTCAGTACGGCGGCACATGTACGGGTGAGGGCTGGCGATTCCAGCTGCACATACCGACAGCGGTGAATTTGGACCGGACATGGAAGATCATGATAACCGTCATAATTAGGGCCAGAATGTGCATGAAGTCGTTTGCGGCCTGGAAGATGAGCGTGTTCGCGATCTCAATCGTGCGTGCATAGCACTTGGTTTGGATGCCAGCGCCGCCATTGATCTCCTGGTGGCCCACGAGGGCACACAGCGGTATCGACGCCTTTGCGCATATTGTGGTGAAATCGCCGAAGCCCATGGTGAGGGCTGCTGGGAGTGCAAAGGGGTGTCGCGGTGGTCGCGCTGATTTTCAGGCTGCGGCGAGGCTATGTATATGCGCGGCACGGAACAGCGAGACCCGTGCGGAGCGACAGACGGAAAGCTGCGTCGCAGGTGCAGTCGCGGTCGAGGCGGGCGGCGGCAGGTGCAGGCTGGTAGCGAGTGTATGAGCAGCGAGCAGGCGGCAGCAACGAGGGTGAACGAGCGCGAGCGCGTGGGGAGCGTGGGTCTGGTCGCTGTGGAGAGGTTGGGTGGCCGTGGTTGTCAGGGAGGCTCGAGATGGGCGATGGCTGACAGGGAGCGCAAGCGCGCTAGGCTGACCCTGCAGGCCCCCCGTCGTGTTTTTGCTGACCAGGCCGTGCGCATGCCTCCACAGAGTCCACACCAAGCCCACATCATGACCCTGAGATCATCTTCACACTAGGAGTAAGTGCATACTCTTGCATTGCAGACCCTGTCGTAAAGTAGGAGGAGGAGGAGGAGGAGGAGGGCTCTCATATGTGAGAGTCGACCTCCATGTCCAAACGCATGCACTCCAATACAACTGCGAGCCGCATCGCCTCGCAGTCAAGGCCCCTTGCCGCTCCTGCTAAATCTTGTAAAACAAAGTGTAAATTGCGACTTCCGTGGCATCAGCAGAGAGTTACGTCCGCGTCTTGTCGATGCTACAGCATTCGAACATGTGTGGCCTCCCAGTCACGCTAATTAGATGCCTCTTTCCTGAGCCCTTCTCGAACTTCTTTTAGCACAACGTCACCGAACCCCAATACAAAATTCCACCCTACCCATTGCTATTGACCTAAACACTACATCTGTGACATCGATCAGTCAGCATGTGTAGCCAATCATTGCTCGCTATCGTGTTGGCAACGGAGACACCGTCTTGTTATGATTGGCCTGCTCGCACTTTTGCACGTGACATCAGCATTCGCGACTCCCCCCGCGTCATAAGCCATTTGCAATTCTGTACGCGTCGAGGTCATGCTGTTCACTCTTTTCGTACAACTGAGAATCATACGCCACCCAAATGTCGGTTGACATAGCACACACCACAAATCGAAGGCGGGGGCCCAAGGTGAGAACAGGCTGTTTTACCTGCAAGTGAGTACTCATTACAATTTTGAGATGCATTGAGGTAGTGACAATAGTCTTTAGGATCAGAAAGGTCAAATGCGACGAAACAAGACCTTCCTGTTCGAGGTATGTTAACGGACAGGCACCAGTATGCTATGCTAGTGACACGGCTAAAAGATGCTTGCAGGTGCACTGACACAGGCCGCAAATGTGACGGCTACCCTATACCCAGGGACTCTCCCAGAGTGAAGGTACTCAGTTCAAGCCGTCCAATCAGGATCTTCAGGCCCACGATATCGGGACCTTGTGCACTTGGCGATAGTGTAAGATACCTGGAGTTCTATTACCATTGCGCAGTGCCTCTACTATCCAGTAGATTTGATCGTCAGTTCTGGTCAAAGATTATACTGCAGCTATCATATTCCGAACCTGCAATCCGTCACGCGGTCGTTGCATTGGGTTACTTGCATAAAACGGAACCGGGGGGTATCAAGCATGCGCGATCAAATTTCCAAGTCTTGAATGGCAGTAGGGTGTTCTTACATCACTACAACGAAGCTGTCCGAAAGCTTATTGACCGCATGTCTGAGTCCTCCTTCGTACCAGAAATCGGTCTCGCCACTTGCCTATTGTTCATTTGCATCGAGTTCTTTCGAGGTAACTACGGCACCGCATTCACGCACATGACGAATGGCCTTCGCCTCATTCGCGACTGGACAAATGACTCTATAAGTATTACCCGTCCGGGCACGCTGATAGAGCATATGCTCCTTCCGATGTTCCAACGAGGCGTAACCTCCGCTTTGCTATACGGAGTCGCGGCTGAAGAGCACTACGATATCCCCGTTCCTGATCCCAATGCCTTCATCAAGCTCCCATTTTCGTTGCTAGAAGCTGAGAGGACATCTCGCGAGCTACGCAACGCGTCCATAGTATTCGTGCGCAACGTAAGCATCAAATGGCATGGTGGTATTGCACCCTCCTGGGAAGATCTCCAGACTCAAGCTCAATTGATCGCATGCCATCAAAGATGGCTTCACCATGTTGAGAGCTTCTCGAATAGCCTTCCTCCTTCTTCCACAGTAGACCGTGTATCCTTCAGCGCGCTCAAAGTAGTCCAATACGCGACCTTCGTCCATGTCGCCTGCGCAACAAGTACCCATCAAACCGCGTACGATGCGTACCTACCTACATTCTACGCACTCTTAGACGAGGCAGAAATCGTACTTGACGCCATATCAGCTTCGAAGCCAACCTCTCCCGCCGCAAACTTCACCTTCGAGATTAGCCTCGTCGCGCCGCTGTCCCACACAGCGACCCGCTGCCGCTGTCCAACCACACGGCGGAGGGCAATCTCGCTACTCGAGCGCGGTCCTCCGCGCGAAGGGCTCTGGGATGCGGAGCAGCATGTACTTGTAGCGCGGCGAACGGTCGAGCTGGAGGAGAGGGAGCTCGATCCCGAGAGTGGGTGGCCGGTAGAACGGACCAGGCTGTACAGTAGCGTCATCGATGCAAATATGGATGCGGCAGGGGGTTTCTGGGTGTACTTTTTACCTTCGGAGTGGATCGGGATGTTGGACGAGGCGGGTAAGCAGAGGATGCTTCAGGAGCGGTTTGTTATGTGAAATATTCATTCCAGCTCCCATCGTTCACTTCCGATGCTCAATAGCACATCACCTTAGATGTAACTGATATCATCCAGTTTCAGTAAAAGTTGTCCGGACTATACGTGGTATTGTCTGTGTCATTTTTCTGTCCTTGTCTGCACGCCTTGGATGACCACCCGAATCTCATAAGGTCCAAGTCGCTGTCGGAACAATACACAACGGTCTCGTGAAAGCCAAACATGGCTCCGCCTCATTGTTCCTTGGAGTCTTAGTAGAGCCATATTCATGCAAAATTTTGTATGACTTCATTTCATCTTTGTAGAATTTATTTTACTTCTTTGATTGTTATGCTTTATAAAAGAAATCGACACTCAGCGTCGTCGCAGGTGTGATAGCCTCCAGGGTAGTCCCTCTCCTTTCGAAAAGGAGGAAGAGATCGATCGTCTTGCCTCAATCCGCCTCCGCATTTTGCATTTCAACATCAACGTTTCCCGTGATTCTAGGATCTGGCGTTGGGGTAGCGCTGTGACATGCGGAAGCACTATCAGGTTGATTGAACGGCCCCTCAGGTTGCTCAGCGTGAGATATTCCATACGGCGCTTCGGCGATCTTCTCACGTACAATAGCATACTGCTCTTTTGGACGACGCATTATATCCGTACTCGCATCGACTGCCTTAATGCGTTCATCGTCCGATTGGGCGTCGGATTCGTCAGACACCTCGACTAAACGTCGTTGAGTATCGCGGCTCTGCATCACGGAGAACTTCAAATGGTACTGATCACGCCAATATTGTTTCTTGTGCTTGTCGTTTTTGCGTTTGACATGTGTGTTCAGCCAATCATCGTCCAGATCATGCAGGACGTCTCCAAATACGGCCCAGATGCCCGGAAGGGTAACAAAGCCGCCGCCTGTGATTTGCTTGACCGCATTGATGGCAAGAAGCCACTGCAAGACGAGTTCAACTTCGAAGGCCTCAGTCGTATACTCGTCGCAATTCGCGAGGATGTCCTGGACAGTTGCGCCAGGCTGATATATGAGGGGCTGCAGTACGATATTGAGAATGCGGTACCACCAAGGCCAGGTGACCGCTTGTCCATCCATGCTGCTCCAAATGGGCAGCAAGGCATCTGGATCGTCTTTGCCCGGCAGCGGAGGCGGTGGAAGTGCAGACCATTTTGTGAAATGCTCAGTCTCAATCCCTGGGGGTGCTGAGCACGGCCGCAATGGATTGCCGTACTCATACCTGTCTGTTGGAATGACGTGTATGTCCCAGAACAAGCGTTGCCTGTCAATGCCTCTGTGAATGTAGTCGCCTTCCATGAAGCCCCAAACAGATAGTCGCGGCAGTGGAGCACCGAATTCGTTGTTCACGGCCGGAAGTTGAGGGGCGTACATGACTCTGCCGTCGCCTAACAATGACATAACAGCCATGATGGCTCCGTCCTTCTCAGCACGAGACAGTGAGTAGAAGCGTTTTTCGGGATCTTCGTTTGCGAAAGTAGCGTCCATGTCTTTCTTGACCTTGACTGCAGCCATGAAATCGCTGAGCTGGAACGTCCGTCCATACATCTTTGCAAGTTTTGCTGTGAAGGTGTAATTTCTTCCAGGTAATACCCTTTTGAACTTGCGCATTCGCAGCATCTGTCGATCGACGTACTCCCCCACTACCTTCGCAAGCACCGGATCGCCAATCTTCCGGAGTTTGTCATGGGCGGGCTTGCTCTCATAGGCCGCTTGTGGGGTTGCTGTGTTGGCACGTATCCAGGATCGCGCCTTGAGCTCGGTTCCGTCAATCGGAGGTGTATTTGCGCGAGCCCAATATAATGGCAGATTGAAAGAGTACTGCAGTTGTACTTGCGTGCGCACCCTGTCTGCGATCGCCTCGCGGTACCATCTGGGTCTGTCCAGAGCCTCGAAGCTTGAAAGGTCGACAATGAAGTGCTGCAAAGCCTCTCGCCAAACAGGCAGAGAAAGCTCCGGATATACGCAACTGTGCATGGCCCATCTTACGAGATATGCCCAATCGTAAGTTGAGGGATCTTCGATTGCACCAACCTCTCCCTTCTCGTAAGCATTGAGGAACTCGCCTTCAAATTGAGCTGTCAAATCAGCAATCTCGGAAGACATGTTAGATTGCATCCAGATCCACAATGCTTTGGTCTTGGCGAGGTCAAGCCGCTTGCTCTTCTGCATTTTCTCAACCATACTCCAATCGACACGACCAGCACCACCTGCCATAGAGGAGGCAATGATAAGCGTACAGCATACTCTCTTGAATTGATCGACCGGATCGTGGCTCACGGGAAATTTGCGCTGCTGTTGCAGCTTTTTGAGCTGAGCTTTCTTCCGTTCGCCCCATGCCGGGTATTTCCTTTGTCGATGCGGCGCTGACTTCCGGGGTGCCTTAGCAACAGCATTTGCGTCACCAGTAAGACCAGTGAGATGTTCAAGTAATGTCGGCAGAGGCCCTTTCGGGCTGCCTCGTTGTCTTGCTATTGTGTCTCTCTTTGCTTTGGCCTTTGCCTTGGCTTCGGCCTTGGCCCTTGCCTTAGCCCGGGCAGCACTCAATTGCATGAGTGGAACGCTATTCTCGGCATCCGAAGAAGAATCAGATGTGGAAGACGAATACGAGTCTTCGCTATCCTCACTCGATTCGACCACCAGATCTTTTGTAAGGAGAGGCTCGGACATGCCCGTACTCAAGCGGACCTTCTTGACGGGACGCGGAGACTGAGGTTGAACGATTCTGACACGCTTCGTGCTCTTCGTGGTGGGAACATCATGTGGATATACTCCTGACAATGACACCGTTCTCTGCTGTTCGTGATTGCGGATGATACCAAATTCTGTAGAGAAGGTACCGTTTGATGCATAGAAACGAGAGATGGGAGACATTATTGTGGAGACCAGGCACTCCTTGGGTTCCACCCGAGATTCTCTCAGTGTTGAATCCAAATCTCGTCCGCCACGATTGTCAGTGTTGTAAGATCGCTCGATGACACTCTCCTCAAGCTCTGGATCCATGGGACCTGTAGAGGGAGTCGATAAAGGAGCTCGGCGATAACGCTTGTTCTTGTCGTTGAGACTGGCAAGACGAGCTCGCTTAGTGCGCGGCTGTCCATTGACATTCGATGTTCGCTTGAGAGGAGCCTCGACTCCAGCGTTCTGAGCGTCTCGAGCAGACTCTTCGTTCTTTTGCTGATGGTAGTAACGTCGCCGCCTTTCCAAATTTGCTTCTTTGATCTTGTGCTGCAGACTGGGATTGAGGGCTTCCAAGCTGATGCTGTCGTCCTTCGGTGCAACTGGCATTGGCACATAGAACGACTCATCGGTAACAAGATGCAAGACTTCTTCCGGATAGTACTGATGAGCTTTGGTGCTGGAATAGTTCGCCATCTTGAACGCCAGCTTCGTTACCTGTGGGCTCGTAGGGGTCAAGTGCTGGTAGACTACCATGTCTTTTCTTTTCAAGCCAGCGCTTTGTCGAAGTCTCATCAGGAAGCTGAATTTCTTGAGCCCATACTGCGAATCTGCAATCATTTCCCTAAGATTAGACAACACAGTACTTGAGTTGGGCTGAGGGATATTAGGGTACTGTTGCTTCCAAAGAGTCGCGAAAGGCCGTCCGATTTCTCCATGCAACGGGTAGGCACCATTGCAAAGTTCAATGATTTGCAAGATGACCTTCTGACGGAACATCTTCTGACTGCCTCCCCCTGTCTTAGTGCCTACGTAGGACGCATATTTCCGGGCCCGTCGGCTGGCTATATCTGTTTCCGTGATGGGGCCGCATACACCCTGGATTTGAGACTCGTCTTTATTATCTTCTGTTCTTGTATCCATGACCTCATTCTCCGGAGTCTCAAAATTCTGAGTAGATTCTGGAGTGCCTGTAGTTGTATATGGACTCTGATATTCAGTCAACGGCTGTAAAGGCTTGTTGATGGCGTTCCATCCAGCAACTGATCGGGCTTCATATGGGATGGAAGCACGTTCTAAGTTCGATTGGTCAGAAGTGCTGGCACCAGCGTTTTCTGTATCGCAGGTAACGTTCGCCGCGTCTGCCTCTGGCTTATTAAAGACGGGCTCATTTGCCGCTCCTTCTAAGCCCTGAATTTGGTTTTGCTCAGATGTCAATGGGTGAACCACTTCAGAAGCGCTGGATGCTTGATCGGCTGATGCTGGTAGATCAGATGTGGTGTGGAACTCGTCAAGATCCGTCAAATGCTCGGTCGCTACACCTTCCGGATTACGGGCAGCTGGAGACATTGTTTGAGGATGGGCAGGCTGAATATCGACCGACGATGTGGGTACATTAGGTTTGAACCAATCCAAGGACGATAGCTTTGGCAGACGGAATGTCGCGATGTAAGCATTGCGTGGCCGACCTTGTCCAATCCTCCGTTTGGCAAAAGGATCTATGTATAGACCAGGAGCAGCTCTATTGCTGTATTTTGCTTTGATCAGTTGTACTTTTGCTCCCACCTCAGACAAGTCAAACCCGAGAGGTGCATCAGAAGATGACAAAACCTCGCTGGGATTAGCCGGAATGGAAGTTGTCGCCGGGTGTGCCTCGTTATCTACATGTACCCCGGCAGGAGGACTCTGCTCAGGCCGAGACACCTCAGGCTCGTACACGTTAGTCGTGGCTGTTGGGGGAGGCGTTGGAATAACGGCACCAACATCCACTGTCGTCGTATCGTGTCCAATACGCAACTTTTTAGTGGGCAACAGCGCGACTGGATCATCATTGGCCTTCCGCTTCTCGACAGACGGTGTCTCGGGTACTGGAGTAGTCTCTTCTGGGTCGTCATCCTCGGAGTCGTTAATCTTTCTGCCAGGATCAAATTCCTGCACTGTCTGGATTCGGACCTCGTCAATTACTCGCGTTATTTCCGGCTTGGCTTTTCCGTTCTTGACGGCATCAAGGTACACTGGAATGACTCTAGATTGATCAAAGGCGATCTCAAACTCGCGCTCTTCACGCAAACCTTCTATCAACGACTGCGGGAGACGCCCGTTGTGAGTGATGCCAAGCTGTATCCTCTGTTGTTTACTTAGGAGTGCCGGTTCGTTGGCTGGCCTGCTCTTGCGTGGCTTCTTGGCTTTTTCGACACTCTTCGGGAGTCCTTTTTGTTCACGAATCTGATTTTCCATCTTTTGGCCCAACCGTCCCCGTGGTGGTAGACCTGCAGCAATTCTTTCTTCCTTACTCATCAAAGGGCCAAGTTTTGGGGGTTTTGGTGTCCCAGCTGGCCTCTCGAGGATGATCGAGTCTGGAATAGATAGTTGGTCTCCCGACTGCTTGCGATGGTCCCTGATCTGATCTTCAACAAACTTGCTCAAGCGTCCCTTAGGCTTCAAGCCAAGCGCAATGCGTTGGTCAATCGTAAGCAGACCAGATTCGTACTTTCGCTTAGGTAGGCCCATGACCATTGCTGCACGTGTCGATGTTGCATCTTCGCTATCCGTAGCTGCGTCCGCAATGAGGCTCTGCCGTATTGGGGTCTCAGGACTGGCCTTGGACTTAGGGTGTCCAAACGAGCCAAAGCTCAGCTTTGATTGAGTCTTCGCTTTCGGGCGTGGCTTGTCCGGCTTGGGTGTGTCGATTTTCTCATAGCCGATATCATCCACGAATGAATTGTCCCAACGCGGTCCATATGTTCGTGCATGTATGATAGCCGTACGACAGTCAGATAGTGTCCCGGAGCCATCTTTGTTGAGGAAGTTCTTCGACTCGACAGCTCGAAAGCCCCATTGATCAACGAGGTTCTTTTCAGAGTTCGTTTTCTTTGGTCGGCCTCCCTTATTTGCAGAAGGTTGGCTAGGAGGAGGCTTACTTACTCCAGCCCAGATCACTTCGCCGGCTTCCACAGCCTTCGAAAAGTTTCCATACGTGCGGTATACATAGTGGACGAACTTCTTCTCCTGCGTGTTACGTGTATCTCGAATTAACGCGAGATGCCGGATGTAGGCAGGCTGTGTAGCTTCCCAGTCGTCCGTCAAGCGTGTGAGATAAGACTCCATCGGCCGCCGCCAGAACTTGCCCACGATGCGATCCCGTAACATGCCAGCGTCCCTTCCATCAGGACCACCCATTGCAATGACCTCGTATAATGTGTTGGCAAGTAAACGCTCGGGGACCCATTGCGGGGGGATTCGACCGCCATCATCTTGCCCATGCGCAGTCTCCTCGGCAGAGCTGTTGAGCATGTCCACCTCCAAATTTTTCATCATCGTGTCGCCGTCAATTTCTTCGTCTGACTGGTCATCCTCAACTTCATCCTGTGCAGCATGGCGGCGGAATTTCAAGTTGTCGTGATCCTCGGGCCGTGGTTCTCGCAACACTTCAATACACGTGAGCCAGTTGTCTTCTGAGTCCTTTCTACGAGCTCTGAAGCGCTTGATCATTCCACTCTGATCCAGTCGAATGAGGGCGCCTTGCACTGCTCGCTTGTTCCACGTCGTCATCGGTACGTTCTGCTGAATGTCAGCGCCAGGTCTAGAAGGAAACCCGGTTACTTACCAGACGCGTGCGCATGTCCCTTGTTGGGACTACTCCGGCGTCTTTCAGTGTGTTATACAGCAAGTGCACGAAGCCAGAAACAACGAATTTCTTGGGCTGAAACACATCCTCAACTTTTCCCGAGGTCAAGAAGTGGTCATCGGTAACGAACTTTTTGTGGACACACAGACTGGTCCGCAGCTTGCCAGATTGAACGGGTCGCTTCTCAATATAACCTTTGCGGCAGAGCTCGTCTGTACGTTTCGGAACGGAGCGCTTGTCCTGTCCACTCATGGTCGTCAGGTCTGGCTGAGTAATACCAGTTTCTCCGTGCGAGGCAATCAGGGATAGCAGGATAAACTCCATCATAGGCACTTTTTTGAGGTCAATTCCGTGCCCAGTCAATGCCTGCCAGATACGGCTTTGGCTTGCAAAGAGACGGGGTGTAGTGATGTTTGTAGGAACATCATCAAAGACAATATCGCCGTTGCTTGCTCTGGTAGGAATAACACGAGGGGCACGTTTGATGTGCTGCAAACTTGAATCGCCACTCTGATCGCTCGACGCGAAGGAACCTTGCAGACTGGTCGCTTGAAGGCTGAGCCCTTCTTTCACCAGACGTTGTCGCACGGAATCTTTGAGCGCGGACAAGGAGCTGGAGAGTTTTGTAGTCTTTGCAGCTGCAGCTAGAGGTTCGGTAGGCTCATTCGCATTTGTGACGTGGGGGGGATTTGAGTTTGGTGTCTCTGCTGCCTCGAATTCTGCAAGAGTATAATGGCAAGTATCCCCATTGTGTGCAATGCGAATATCTGCGTGACCGATCACCCACTGCCATACCTTGCCGTAAAATGCAGATCCAACCTGACTGGGCTTCCCAGAACGATTTGGTCCATCTTCGGCCTGCGACTTGTCGTAATAAGATTGCACAAAGCGTTTGAAATCTGCGCTGCCAGCTCCTATGATTGATTGGTTAGACTTGCATTGGACATTGTAGCGAGATCGAGACTCGAACTCCGAAAGTGGTGCTAGCGTGACGTCGATGCCACTTGAGACATCGAAGGCTCGACCACAGCCGTGTGGAGTTGCGGAAGAGCCACCTTCTCGGAAGAAGCAATACAGCAAGCTGACTCCGAAATATGCCTGGTAAAGGCGCAGGGTAGATCGCGCGAGTCATGCATACCTTGTATACCAGTGAGAGCGATCTCAGAGAGCAGGTGGTCGATGAGCTGGTCCACGCCTCTTGCCATCGTCAGGCGACTGCTCACCTACGAAGGTTGTAGTAACATGCGGAGAGTCGCGAGTTCGATCCTCAAAGGCGTCCTTTCGGTATTTGCAAGTCGCAAAGTTGAAATTATTTTTTTGGCGGGTGCTGCATGCACAAAGGTGGATACGCAAGCGAAGGTCAGAGAGGGAGGGGCAAGCACAAAAAGTTCCAGCTCGCTTGGCGTTATCGTGACTGTCGATAAGGAAAGCGCGTTCCGCTCGCAGCCGTTTGCTCGTGGTCTGCGAGTGAAAGTCGTTATCCAGTCGTAGTATTGTGCATGATATCGAACATTAAATTCGAAATTGCACATTCTCGAGTCCGAATATGCTCACGTCGAGCGAAGATAGCACTCCATCATGACCTTCACCTCTCCCTTTGCCAAGTCGACGTCCAAACCTGGCCATGGCTCCATTATTGTAGAAGTTCTGGCACCAGATGCGCCCGTACTCAAGGAGGTCTCTTACCAGTACCCCTTGAAGCTGATTGCCCCAGAGCCATTACCTCCACCAGACCGTAGCTCGGACGCAGACACGCCTCGCCTCGTGCACACGGTCTACCTCCTGACATATGGAGGTGGCATTGTTGCTGGAGATAGCATCGATCTGGACGTGCATCTGGACCACAAGACGCGGCTTCTGCTCCTCACCCAGGGCTCTACCAAGATTTTCAAAACGGAGGATGCTCGCATTGTGTCCCACCAACACATGAATGTCCATCTCAAGAACGGTAGTGCGTTAGTGTATTTGCCGGACCCTGTACAGCCCTTTGCGCACACGGCCTTCTCGCAATCGCAGGTTTATCACTTGGAGCAAGGCAATGGGAGCCTGTGCGTCTGCGATTGGGTCACGAGCGGACGCTCAGCCAGAGGTGAAAACTGGGACATCTTTGAGTATAAAAGCCGGAACGAGGTGTGGACTACGGAGGCGACAGGCAAGAAGAGACTACTGCTCAGAGACAATCTGATCCTGGATAAACACGGGCAAACAAACATGCACCTATCCTCCCGCATGGATGGCTTTTCAGTGTTTGGCACGCTCATCGTGCGGGGCCCTGCATTCGCATCGCTAGCAAAATTCTTCCTAGATGAGTTTGAGGCTCTTCCACGCATCGGTAGTCGCAATTGGGGTGACGCAGTGCAGTCTGAACTGTCTCGCAAGGAGCAGTGGCGTACAAGGCGGCTGGACAGAGAAAAGAAAGAAGGGGTAGTATGGAGCGCTGCGAATGTGCGTGACTTTGTGCTGGTGAAATTTGCAAGCACCGAGGTGGAGGCATCACGGAACTGGCTACGAGACATGGTCACGGAAGAAGGGTCGGTGCTGCATGCATTTGGTGAGCGAGCGCTGTTATGTCTGAAGTAGAGATCAATCACTCATACACTCCCAAAGCACGGTGTAGTTTCTTACACATGCAAATAAACGTAGAGTTGAGCATCCATGTGGCACGGTGCATGATGTCAGCCAGTCACAGTCAGCCCTATGCGCCCCTGCCGTGCTGGGGGGGCCCAAAGCGGCGGTGACGAACATTCGCCGGGCCAGCAGCGGCCGGCAGGCATCCCAAGCAAAGCAGAGCTCAGCGACACCAACGCCGCCCCAAACACAAACACACGGCATCTCAGAGCTGCCTATGACCTGCACGCTGCCGCACACATAACAGCATCCTCCACCATGAGCGGCAGGCTCGTCACTGCACGCCTCGCAACGCTTGCGCGCCGGACCGCACTGCACACGCCACGCCTGTATACGACTCACTCGCTGCCCGCTGGCGGTCTGCTGCGCAATGAAGCCGGTCTGCGCCTGATCAAGCGGCGGCCGTGGCCCCTCGGGACCTACGCGCTGCACAACTTGCCCGCCACACGCTCGATATCCTTTGCGCGGGTCGTGCCCAAGCTGGTCACCAAGCTCGCGACCGCCGGCGCAGCAGCAGGAGGCGCCGTCATTGCGGGCGTCTCGTACCTCCAGTACCAGGCCGGCCGTACGTAAACCTGAACACCGCGAACGAATCTGCCGCTAACTTACTGCAGAGGCCGGTAGCTTTGCCCTTGATCTCTTCGGCCGCGCCAAAGACGGCGTCAGCAACGTCGCGGGCGGCGCGCTCGACACAGCCAATGGTTTCTTCGACCAGATCGATCAGGGCTGGCGCAGCACCAAGGAGAACTTGGAGAAGGCCGAGTACCCAGAGTGGCTGCAGAAGCTGCTGGCTGCCGACGAGTCTGGCAGTGCAGGAGGCAGCAATGGCGGAGGCAGCGGCGGACCTGAGGAGCCCAAGCAGAGCGGCGCTGGCACCGCAGCGGCGGGTGCTTCGACAGCGGCCGCTTTTGGCTATGGGCAGGAGGACGGAGACGACTCCCAGGAGGCCGAGAAGATTGCACGCGACGAGCAGATGATGATGCTCACCAAGAAAATGATCGAGATCAGAGGCTTGCTTCAGACAGTCGGGCAGTCAGACTCGTTGACGCTGCCGTCCATCGTCGTCATTGGATCGCAGTCGTCGGGCAAGAGCTCTGTGCTGGAGGCCATCGTTGGACACGAGTTTCTCCCTAAGGGCCACAACATGGTTACCCGCCGCCCCATCGAGCTGACTCTTGTCAACACGCCCGACGCCCAAGCTGAGTACGGAGAATTCCCTGCCCTAGGCCTGGGCAAACTCACCGACTTCAGCCAAATTCAAAGGACCCTGACTGATCTCAACCTGGCTGTGCCTGCGTCTGACTGCGTCTCCGACGACCCTATCCAGCTACGCATCCACTCACCTAACGTGCCAGATCTCTCTTTGATCGATCTTCCCGGCTACATACAAGTTGTCGGACGAGATCAGCCCCCAGAGCTAAAGGAGCGCATCTCGCAGCTGTGCGAGAAGTACATTAGGGCTCCTAACGTCATCCTCGCCATTTCGGCTGCCGACGTCGATCTTGCTAACAGCACTGCGCTGCGGGCTTCGAGAAAAGTCGATCCGCGTGGTGAGAGAACCATTGGTGTCATCACTAAGATGGATCTTGTGGAACCCGAACGCGCTGTTAGTCTGCTGAACGACAAGAAGTACGCCCTTCGACTTGGCTATGTTGGTGTCGTGTGCCGTGTGCCAGCCGGCGCTGGTAGCGGCAAGCTCTTCCACCGAGGCAGCGGCAACATCCAAAGTGCAATCGCTAAGAACGAGAACGCCTACTTCAGCTCGCATCCCGAGTTTGCGGCTGAGGAACAGCTCGACGTTGGTACGAGGAATCTCAAGAAGAAACTGATGCACGTGCTCGAGCATACCATGGCGGCGAGTTTGAAGACCACGAGTGAGGCCATTCAGCGAGAGCTCGCAGAAGCCACGTACGAATTCAAAGTGCAGTACAACGAGCGCCCGCTGAGCGCCGAGTCGTACCTTGCGGAGTCACTTGACTCGTTCAAGCATTCTTTCCGTGGCTTCACAGAATCCTTTGGTCGCCGCGAAGTTCGCGAACTGCTCAAGCATGAGCTGGATCAGCAGGTCCTGAACCTTCTCGCGCAGCGTTATTGGAATCGCCCACTGGATGACCTTAGCCCACCCTTTCCTGAGACCGATCCGCTGAGTAGCCTTGCAAAGGCCGATCCCGAAGGCGAGGACTCGATCTGGAAGATCAAGCTCGACAGTTCAAGTGCCGCGTTGACTAAGCTCGGCGTGGGTCGTCTCGCAACGAGTGTGGTCGCCAATGCGCTGCAACGTAACGTAGAGTATCTCATCGCCAGCTCCCGCTTTGCAGCACATCCTTTCGCACGCCAAGCAATCACCGAAGCTTCAACGGCTATCTTGAAGGACTTGTCGTACGATATTTCAGATGAACTTGAAATCTGCATCAAGCCATACAAATACCGCATCGACCTCGAAGATAACGAATGGGCTAAGGGACGTGAAAACGTCACCGCCGTGCTAAAAGAAGAGCTTAAGGTTGCCGAGGCAGCAAGCAAGCGCCTCGAAGAAGTCATGGGTGGCCGCAAGAAGGTCAAAGACGTTATGTCCTTCATCGACCGCGTGCGCAGCGGCCAAGTCGTGCTCGAAGGCGACGGCGTCGGTGGTGCTGGCGGTTTCAGCCAAGCACTCTTGTCAAAAGGTATATCCCGCCTCCCTTCCCAACACTGTATATAGCTAACTCCCCCTAGGCCGCGAAGCTGTCTTCCTCCGTGACCGTGTCGACGTGCTTAAACTGCGCATCCTCGCCGTCAAATCCAAGCAATGCGCGACCAAGAAAAACAAATACCACTGTCCAGAAGTGTTCCTCGACGCCGTGGCCGACAAACTTACCACTACTGCTGACCTCTTCCTTGACGCGGAGCTTCTCTCCAAGTTCTATTACCAGCTTCCCCGCGAACTCGATGCCCGCCTCGGCCGCGGCCTGAGCCAGGATGAAATCGACCGCTTCGCCCGTGAAGACCCCAAGATCAAGAGGCATTTGGACGTGGTCAGGAGGAAGGACTTGCTCGAGCATGTGCTCAAGGAGATGGAAGGGCTGAGGCAGTTGGAAGCTCGGGAGAAGAGGGCGGTGAGTCGGAGGGAGGAGAGGGAGAGGATGAAGAAGGGAGGGGGTGGGTGGAGTCTGTTCTAGAGTATAGGGTTAGCTGAACGGGGAGTGGAGTCTGCTGTACGGACAGATGGATGGATGGATGGATGGATGGATACTGTATGATTGCTGTGTCTCTGTTGCGTAGATTGGTTTGCATGGTTGGGCGTTTAGATACCACTCTCAGAATATAAGTTGCGTTGATTCACCTCTATGGTGCCATGATTGCGTTGGGGGACCGATAAGGTGTGTGCAGGCGAGGTGGGTAGTCGGTGATGGCCTAGAGTCCTGTTTCTTTTTCTCTTCTTAGACAAAGTCGTGTTCAACATCTGCTTCCAGGCTGATGGGCCCTTGGCCTAATTGCTATTTCGAAATCGGAGTGCGCTGCGAGATGTATGCCCGGGTACAACACCCGGCAGCTGTCGATCTCAGCAATAAAAGTACGCTCCGATAGCACTGTCGATAGAGAGCACTGCTTCGGCACTGGTCACGCCTAAGTGAGGTCGATCTTAAGTGATGTAGTGAACATGAGAAGATCTATATCTACGCTATGCTATGTCTTCCCTTTCCGTCATTCCGTCCATCCAAACAGGTGGGTATCAAACAAAACACGCGCGCCGAAAACGCCACCATCATAACGCTCAATCGTAAAAATCATAAACAGTCGTGCTCGTCGACGTCGGTCGTCTCAGCAAAGCCTTGCCTCACTCGAACCAGCCCCAATGCCTGCGCACACTCCAATCGAACTTGGTCATGCCGACCAGATCATCTCCGTTGAGGTAATCCACGCCCATCTCGACAAGATCCCACCACACCCTGTTCCTCAGCGCAATGGGCCACTTGGGCGCGCCCCAATACCGGACTTTCAGCCCGCGCTCGTGGGCGCCCTTGATCTGGCCACGGATCAGATCCTTCTGGGCGGTTGTCATGTGGCCCCACCAGATGCGGCCGATGCTCTTCTTGAAGTTTGTCGACGCGTAGAAGCTGTTGGACGAGTCGAAGTGGCTGTCCGGCGAGGTGCCGACGGTGCCCTGGCCCGAGGTGCTGACGGATGGGGTTGGGGCGGTCGAGTTGGTGTCGTCGTATTGGGACTGGTCGAGCGAGTCCGAGGTGCCCGGGTCGACGTAGAGGCGGTCCAGCGGCGCGTCGAAGAAGATGTCGCGGTAAGTGCTGTTTGCGACGACCATGTCGAAGGGTGCGTTGCCGGTTGCGACGACGGTGATGGGACCTTCGATCGTGGAGGTGCCGTTGTAGTAGGTCAGGTAGCCCTTTTCGCGCAGGGCGGCGAGTTGCGCGGATACGTAAGGGAAGATTGCAGAGCCGTTGTTCTTGAAGTCGACGAGGAGGACGAGGGTTTGCTGGGGCGCGGTGTCGAAGACGCCGGACTTGTTGGCGTTGACGTCCACTGTGGAGAGGGAGGTGGTGTTGTCGTTCTTGTAGTCCAGCATCTTGGTCAGTGGGTCCACGTACATGGAGCGGAAAGTGCGGTTCTTAGTCAAAGCGTGGGTGCTGTGGCCGACAAAGAGGTCCTCATCAAACAGCCAGACGTCGGCTTCGACGCCGGTGCAGCCCCAACGGAGAGCGTCGTAGAGGGGCACGCGGCGCCAGTAGTCGTTGTGGGAGTGGCATGGAATCGGAGTTACATCCTTGGTGATGTCGAGAAGGTAGGCTGCTATGTCGGTGGAGGCCTGGTTTGGCTGGGACCAGTCCAGGGCAAAGGCTGCCGGGTCATCGTGGATGAGTGGCAGATATCCGAGGCCAACATTGACAATGTGCACGCAACCACTAACATTATCAGCATGATGTTGGTCCCGACTCACAGTGCAAAGCCACATGGCTGAGAATGCCACGGCCGCCACGCGGAAGTCTGCGGCAGAGGACGACTTACAAGAAGAAGACGATAAAGCCCACTATCCCCAAACACCCCCATGCGCCGTGCCTCTTCCTCCACACGTACTTCTTTGCACGCCTCCTCTTCTCGAAAGCTGGCAGTCTCCCATGTTCATAGTCGATTCTTGGCAGAGAAGGCCGCCTCCTCCGGACTGCCATCAAGCAACGGCCCCAGAAAGTGGGGTGTGAACCTAGTGACGCTTCGCTACTGGAATCCGAGATGTCGCCATCTTCCAGAGCCCGCTCTGTCACAGTAGAAAATTCCTTTCCAGCTACTGGGCTTTTTGCCCGAGAAATATCAAAATCAGATGTGAGGTGGTTGTGCAGGAGAGGCTGCGCGCTGCGCGTAGCCTCCCGCAGTTCGGAGATGTCGGAAGGCATTACGGTAGTAGATGGTGATCCCTGCAGCAGATCGGACCCTGACAGAACGCGCGAATGGGCAAACAACTCAGGCACAGATCAAGGTCGAAGGAAAATATTCTCCAGGTCGCTGCACATGGACGAGGGCCGGGCAGCTGTATAAGACGTGCGACCCAAATGCGCTCACCTGGCTGGTCGCACCCTAGGACACCTTCCGAAACGAAACTCGGTGCGGCGCCACAGTCTCTGGGGCACAGTCCAGACTGTCACGAAGTCAACCCCGGAGCTATACCAAACCGAGAAAGAGGTAGCGCTGAAGCACGAACGGTCCGTCGTCCGGAAATACTCGACAGGATCAAAAAGCGCGCAGCTGGGTTATAAATGGCGCCGAAGACGAGTGTTGCGCGTCCAGGTAACTTTGTGAAATCCGGTCGTGCCGCAGTCCCGCGGCGGTGGTAGTACGGCGAAGAAGAGTGTCCAGGAATTTGGAGCTTTATGTTGCAATCACAATTGAACGAAAAGCCGGGGTGAGAGGTCAAAGCATGCCGTGTGGCGCTTGTGGGCAGTCCGCTTGTTGCTCTGGCCCTCGTGGTGTGCGGCCCAGGATGTCGCAAAGGGCTACCTTGATGCACGTAGCGGTAGCAGACGGTCTGATTGGTGCAACGGTTCTCCTACTCTCATTGCCAAGGGTGAGTGGTAGAAGGCCGTCAGCCTCAAGCGTACAGCACGAGGGTGATTGTTAGCGGCTATTTGTCAGGGCGATGGCGGTCTGCTATGAAGAATGTGGGTAGCAATGCCGTCACGCAGGCAGATGATGGGTGATGGGCAACGCCGTCTCTAAGCAAGCAGCCAGCACCCGCTCGCGGAAACGTTGAGCGACTGCAAACGCATATTGTTTGGTTGTCACAAGCTTTCGGTTGAGCTCTTGGTTTCCTTGTGAGCAAGGCAAGCACGACATCAGGCCTCCTGTCGTCAAACGGCGCAGCCGATGTATCGACGGAGGCTGGATTCAGACTCGCAAACAACAGCAATGGCACAATCGGCGCAGTCATGTCATTCGGTGATGAGCCTCGCCCGCGCGATGCGGCTGCAATTTGTATTTCGGTGTGCTTGGCCTGCCGACGATGGGCAAGTTTCCGCATCTCCGCATGCTGCACTCGTTCCTGCTTTGTTGGTGGTCTAGATTCTGCAGAGAACAGGGTCCCAGTCCTCATACGCTTTTTGCGTGCCTGCTTAGAATAATCAAATACGACAAGGCACGATAGCTGCAAGCTGCACCCTCGCAATAGAAGGCCTGAGGCCAATCGCTGAATGAAATTCCCACAGATGCACAGTAGTACTGCATGGTGGTGACCTCTGATGGATAGGGAAGGTGGGGGAAGTGACACTGCCCATGACACTGACAGCTGTGTGTTGCCAGCCGGAGCTAGGGCCCCTCCCAATGCTTAACTCCACAAGCGCGTGAACCCTGCAGCAGAGGTGTGGAAGTTTTGCGACACGGCGAACCTCACCATCTGCGGTGTTGCAAACATCCACGACTCGCACCCGCAATCATGCCGCACAAACACAAGCGCAAGGCGGGCGATGCAGCAGAGTATGTTTCGAACACTCGTACATCTGCACGTCATTGTACTGACGCCGCCACAGCTACAATCTGCCGCCCACAACTTTCGCCGCGCCTCTGCCAGTCGGCAAAGGCAAGACAGCCAACACCAACGCAAAGGCCAAGAAGCGCAAGATAGCCCACATCGACGGCTACGGGCATGATGACACACCGAAAGCCTTCCAGCGGCTGATGGCCTTCTCGCAGTCCGGCGTCGGCGCCAACAAGAAGCGCTCGGCCCTCGACGACGGCCTTGTGCTGTCCAAGAAGCAGAAGGCTGCTGCGAAGCGCGCCGCCCAGCAAAGTGCTAAGCCCAACGCTGGCGATGACTACGAGACCAAGTCGACGGCTGTCAACAAAGTAAATGCGACCGCAGAGGCGAAACAGATCCCCAAGATTCAACCCGGCGAATCCATGGCCGAATACAGCGCCCGCGTGGATGCCGCGCTCCCGCTCGCCGGTATTGCCAAATCCACCAAGAAGATCGCTGGCGTGGCCGACCACCGTGTCACGAAACACGAAAAGCGCCTCAAGCGCCTGCAAGCTGGGTGGCGCGAGGAAGAGGCGCGACTGCGCGAGAAGGAGCAGGAGGAAGAGGAGCTTGCCGAGGAGGAGCGCGACGAGCAGGCGCTGATCTGGGAGGACAAGACAGAAGACCAAGTCCCTGCTGGGCTGCGCGCAAACGGCAAGAAGGCCAAGGCCGCGAAGCGGAAGAAGCTTGTTGGAGAGGTGGACAATCACAGCGAGGATGAGTGGGAGGCACTCAAGAAGAAGAGGGAGCAGAGGAAGGGCTTGCACGATGTTGCGCATGCGCCGCCCACTTTCACGAAGGTGCCGAGAGAGATCTTCAAGGTCAAGAACGGGGCAAAGGTCAACGTAAATAACATCCCGAATGCGGCGGGTAGTCTGAGGAAGCGTGAGGAGCTGGGTGAGGAGCGCAGGACTATCATCGACACGTACCGGGAGTTGATGGCTGCGAAGAAGGAGGAAGGGAGTGCCAAGGCAAACGCAAAGGGGAAAGCGTAGAGAGTGATACCCATAGTAGAGTCGAATTGATACAAGGTCGAACGAAGGTGCATCCAATCGGTGGTTCTATGCGGCTAGCGAGGCAGCGAACGCCTGGGACAACCTTTTCGTTTCTGCACGAATGCAAGATATCATGAAATACAGACAAAGCACAACCAATTTCATGTCAGTCTAATTGACGTTCAAAACCGAACACTCGCAACAACGAAGACGGGAGATATCTGGGCGCTGGAGGATCGAAGGACGTGTACTTATGTGAGCGGACGGACTGACAACCCGACTTCAACATCACGCAGTAAAATACACTGTAGACCTGCAGTATCTCGATAGATAGAAGTGCTCTTCAGGCAATCTTCGCAGGCCTCAGCTGCAATTAAAGACCATGTTACGGCCCACTTTTTCTGAAGTGTCGGAATCCACTTTGCAGGCTAACGACCACATACACCCACAAGCGAGGACCACAAAAGCAGCAGCACGGTCCTACAATCAAGAACCTGATCTGTGCTTATCCTCACTCAAATGTGAGCCGCCGAGTGCACTCTGGGCCCAAATTTTCATCCTACATATACTCCAATTACATCCACGTGACTATCAATTCACCACAACAACTCAGATCCCTCGGATTCGAGACAACCGGCCCTCTTGGCTTAGTGGTAAAGCGTATCACTAGTACTCCTCAGTACGATATGATAAGATCGCTAGTTCGATTCTGGCAGAGGGCAGTGCAGCCGGGAGTTTCCCGGTTGTAACAAACACTTTTCGGGCGTGTGGCTCAGTGGTAGAGCGCCCGCTTTGCATCTTCTGTGTGCTTCGGCATGTGGTTACTGATGAGTCTGCGGGAGGCCCAGGTTTCGATCACCTGCTCGTCCAATTTCTTTTGCTTCTTATGGGGCTTTTTTTTTGTTCTGGGGGTTGGGGGGTTGGTTGTCCTTGTGCTTTTCCTCACTATCTAGGTCTTTGTCTCGTTGTTTTTTGCCTGCTACATAATGTCTTCACGTCTCTGTATACTCTGATGTTTTTCGGTTCTTCATAGACAGTTGCTATGTGTATGTAAACTCAATGGACCTCAGATAACGACTGGAGAACCCATTAGAGATTCATTCAGCAGCAGTCAAATCAGTGAACACGACCAGCAAAATCCGTATTGTAGCAGTCTTCAACAGATCTCTCATAAGAACTCCGATCGAACGCTTCGATCCGTAATGATAATCATTGGAATTTCTGTTGTTCATTGCATCAAGCCCAGTGACTGCGGAAACTAGTAAGACCTGATTTCCCTGATGAAAGAAAAGTTCTTGATGGTTGCGTTGCAAAGACCTATTAGAAATGGAGGGCTTATAATACACCTGTCGATTGGTCATGTGATCGGGAACGGCGCTTGCTTTGTGACCGCTCCCAACGGCATCCGCGAATTTCCCCACCGCAATCCATGTCTTTGTATGCCCGACTAGGGATAGGAATCTTGAAACAATCTGCAAATATGACGGCTGACTTGTACTTAAATATGAGTGATATCCCAGTAAAATTCAGCAGCATTCTACTTTCCGCAAAGACTCGTAGTCCACAACATCGCCCATCATTCATACAATGACCTCTATCACAATCACTGATCGCCATGTTGGCCAGGTTGGATATGGCCTGATGAGTCCGTATATATGCAAGACGTATCGAAATTTTGTTAACGAAGATCAGGCTTGACCTTGCCGTGGGGCCCAATGGAATACGAAGAAGCCTGCAAATGCATGAAGAAGGCCTTAGAATGTGGAGCCAACCTATGGAATGGCGTACGCTACTAGCATCCAGAATCACATGAGGTCCCTACTAACCACTTTATGTAGGGTATACACTACGGTACACCTGACGCCAACTCCCTGCACCTTCTCCGCTACTACTTCCAGAAGTACCCTGAAGATGCGGAAAAGGTCGTTATCAGCATCAAAGGCGCACTGAGTCGTACTCGCGAGCCTACCGGTAGCCCCGAAGCCATCCGCGCTTCAGTCGAGGAGGCCTATGATATACTCAAAGGAGTCAAGTCGATCGATGTCTTCGAAATGGCACGAGTAGATCCAAATGTACCCGTCGAGACCTCCGTCAAGGCTCTAGCGGATTTGGTGGCAGAAGGCAAGATCGGTGGCATCGGCCTGAGTGAGGTCAGTGCCAGCACCATTCGCAGAGCCAATGCTGTGCATAAGATTGCTGCCGTAGAGATCGAGATGAGTCTTTTTACCCCGGATACTCTACGCAATGGTATCCTAGATACCTGTCGTGAGCGTAAGTTTACAAGACTCTGCGCCTTACGTTGATAGTTAGGCTGACTATCGAGAAGTCGACATTCCAGTCATAGCATATAGTCCTGTTGGCCGCGGGTTCCTCACTGGGAAATACCGCACACATGCCGATATACCGGCAAACGACTTCCGACACACGCTTGCTCGATTCAAGCCTGATGCTTTTGAGCAGAATGCTAAGATAGTACAGGCTATTGAAAGCTTGGCCCAGCGCAGAAGCCTGACTGCTGCTCAGGTAGCTATAGCTTGGGTCGCCCGACAAGGTGCTATTCCGATTCCTGGCTCGAGCAATGTTGAAAGGGTAGCAGCAAACAGCAGGGCTGTAGATCTGACAGACGAGGAAGTGCGCGAGCTGAACAACATCATCGGAACACTACCGGTTGTGGGTGAGAGATATGGAGGTGTGCACGAAAAGTATCTTAATGCATGAGCATCATCAAGAAGAAGAGGTTATTGTAAAGATTGCGTATTTTCAATGGGACAAGGAGGCGGTGATAACGGCTTTAAGCATGCGTGGTCAGGCATCCAACCAACCTATATCAGTCTGAAGGATTCACTAGGAATCTGCATCTCTGTCAGATACACCAGCAAATTTCCTTTCATGAAATTATCAGATGCGTGATGGACAGCCTTCCTGTGCGATCTGTGCAAAAGCCAAGATCAGATGTGTGCGTCTCCCAGGACAGGATGCCTGCGACAGATGTACCCGATTGCGGAAGCAATGCCACACCAAAGAACCTCCCGTGAGAAAGGGAAGAATTGCCAAACCCTCGTATGTCATGATTATGTCTGAGTATTAGGTTCTCTTGGGTGAACGATTGGATCACAGCTAAACGGTTTTGGGTCATCGCACGATACATTGCAATGTGGCTAATGCGTTATCAGGAACTCCGCCCAACTCCAAGTTCTAGAAAAGAAGATCGAGAGCCTTACTGAGGCACTGATGGCAAAATCGAATTACGAAGAAGAGCGCACCGAACTCGTTCATCCTACTCCGGCGGAGACTCCAATCGACCAAGCGGACGACACTGATTCAAGTACTTCCCCACAGCAAGCAACCCATGAGATCACTCTCGCCACTTCAGGAACGAAGGATCGTAAATTCTCGATCGAACGAGTCACACCATACTCTGCTCTGAGCTCGCATGAGGTGCAATACCTTCTTGACCGTTACGTTGCATTCATGGCATCCAACATGCCCTTTGTACTCCTCCCGTCAGGCCCGATAAAACCAACGGCATTCACCCAGTCGCCATTTCTTTTACAAGCAATCATTGTCGTTGCCCACTTCCACGACACGTCCGCCCAACAGACACTCGTCAGCGACCTCATCCAGCAGCTCACCACAGCCGTCTTCACAAAAGCCGAGAAATCCCTCGATCTCCTGCAAGCCCTCCTTGTCCTCTGCACCTGGTACAACCCGCATCTCTTCCAGACATCCAGCCACACAACCCTACTCCACCTCTGCATGGCACTCACCACCGATCTAGCAATTGACCGTGACCCAGCAGCGTGCGAGATGGCCCATATGGCCGCGGCTCTGAAGAGCTGCGGGATTCCCCAGCCAGAGAGAATTGTCACCGACGAGGAGCGCAGAGCTGTACTTGGCGTGTTCTGGATCGCTAGCACGATATTCACATCATTCAAGAAGACGGATTTTCCGACATGGACTCCGTGGCTGCAGGTCTGTCTTGATGAGTTGAAGGGCAAAGGGGAGACCGTGCTCGCCCGGCTTGTGGACAGTCAACGCGTTATGCACACTGCTCTGTTCCCATCAACAAACTGGATACCGGATACGCTCCAGGCTGAGCTCGGCGGCCTAGCGGATAGTGAGGCCCCCAACGATGATTCGACCGCAAACAAATTAGTCCAACTCCAACGCACCTGCGCGAGTGTCGCGAACTGGAATAATGCAGCTGCGGATACCTGTCTC
This sequence comes from Curvularia kusanoi, assembly GCA_011058905.1. Taxonomy (NCBI): domain Eukaryota; kingdom Fungi; phylum Ascomycota; class Dothideomycetes; order Pleosporales; family Pleosporaceae; genus Curvularia; species Curvularia kusanoi. Next base: position 261,936 of record SWKU01000031.1, on the reverse strand, counting down.
GACGGACTGTGGACCTTGGTTCACGCTATCAAGTCCTACCTTGACATCTACGCGTCTCTTCCCGTACCGGCTTACCTCACCGTCCCGTTCAGCGTCTTCGCACAGTTCGCGTTCGTCTTCGTAGTTATGGTGCGCGTGACATCTATTCATATCGACGGGTTTGATGGCACGCTGTTGCGCGAGTACATTGATTTTGAGAAGGTAATGGGGGAGGCTACGGAGAGGTATGAGAAAGTGGAGAGATTGAGCGTGGATGGTGTAGTGATCAAGAATGAGGGGTTCAGGAAGTGGGCGGAGAAGACGAGGTGGGCGCAGGTGTACTATGGTATGAAAGCTGCACAGGATGCGGCGGAGCATACGGTGGAAGGAGAGTTGCACATCGATTATGATGGATCCAAGAAGATTGCTGGTGGAGAGTCTTTGATGGATGGAGATGCGCCGAGCAGTGCTGTTTGGGATGAGGCATGTGACGATCAAGGCTCTTTATTGGATATTAATGAACTGATCTGTTGATATTCGACGATAAGTTTACAAGGGAAGTTACTGCACTGTACATTCGAAGAATCATCAATGGCTGGAATAGGGGGGACCATGTGGATATCTCCGGAACCATCCAGCTCATGCTTCGATGAGATCTCCGTATATACATAGCATTAATTGAGGAATAAACGTTCCCTATGTGACAACATGATACACTTCGTCTGTTCATGACGCCATCACAGTCCAGCTGTCTTTCTCGGGCAAGCTTCCCAGCTAGCGTGAAGTCATTCTACAAACACAACCGCACGCATACAGATTTCTGGAACGTCACCAGTAAATAGCCCTGCATTGCGCCCTTTTCAATGAGAGGCCTGAATACCGTGTACTGTTCAAGTACTCCGCCAGCATCCGCCGATACAAAAGTGACGCACATTACAGCGTGTCTAGAGCAGCATGCCACTAAAATCTCACTGCAGTGTGTAGGCAGCACCCACGATAACCGAGATTCCACGATAGGCTTGACAACGTGCATGCACGAAACTGAAGCGCGATCGACACGCGGTCAGGCCCGCCGCCAGGCCCACTAGAATGCTTGTTGCTGATGCTTAATACTGCTGCCTCCGAGCCACTTAGCCATTGCCTTGCCTCCAGTTGACCTGCAACATCCTCTCAATCATAATGTCTACAACATCACTCCCCAAACACGACCTCGCAGGGAAACGCATCGTCGTCGCGGGTGGCGGTCTTGCAGGCCTAGCCTTCGCAATCGCTTTGGACCAATTCTGGCCAGATGGACATCCCAAGCCCGAAGTCGTGCTATACGAGCGATCCGCGAGGGAACTCGACCGAGAGCGCGAGGGGTACACAATGAGTATCAAAGCGGAGTCTGGACTGAAAGCACTGAAAGAGGTGGGTTTGCTGGAGAAAGCACTGTCGAACAGTACAACCGGACACAACGGCGTAGACAGCGTACCAACACTATGGAACAGCAACTGGCAGCCCATACTAGACCTCAGCGCGCGGAAGAACCCCACAAAAGCGAGCAACAACATCCCTCCCGCCGGTATCCGCCTCGTGCGTTACGTCCTGCGCGACATGCTCCTCAACGCCGTCCCCTCATCAACAAAAATCCACTGGAGCAAAGGCTGCTCAAAAGCCTCGCTCCTGGACACCGGAAAAGTGCATCTCACCTTCTCCGACGCCTCCACCTCCACCTGCGACCTCCTCATCGCCGCCGACGGCGCAAAGAGCGCCATCCGCTCCTCCCTGCTCCCAGACCAGACATTGGAGTACGCAGGCGTAGTCGCATACATGGGGACGTCGCGCTTCGCGCACGGCAAGCCCGCACCACTCAGCCAGGGGAAGTGGGGTATGAATCTCAGCAGCGCGGGTGTGCCCTTCCTTACCTTCCCTGTCGATGCTGAAACCATGGTCTGGGGTCTCACGTACCGGTCTGAGAAGCCGCGAGAGCGGATTCGGGGTGCTGAAGCGATTGAGCGCCGTGAGGAGATTTTGGAGGAGGTGAGGCGGCGTGGGGCGCATCTAGGCGGTCCGTTTCGGGAGATTGTTGAGGCGACGGATGCGAAGACGCTGCAGGTGTTTAGTACTATGCATAAGATGCCGATTGATCATATGGAGGTGCTGCCGAAGGGGAATGTGGTGCTGATTGGGGATGCGAATCATCCTATGACACCGTTTTCGGGGAATGGGGCGAATATGGCGCTACTTGACGCTGTGGTGTTGGCGAGGCACTTGGCGGGTTGTGAGAGTGTGAGGGACGCGATTGCTGAGTTTGATGCTGAGAGTAGACCGAGGTCGAGGAAGGCGGTAAATAGGGGGAAGCTTACGATCGTTATTCTTCACGCTCGGGGGATTGTATATTGGGTTTTGAAAGTCTTTTTGGCTGGGATGGAATTGTTTCTAAAATTCAAAAGATAGGAAGGAGAATAGAGTATATACATGACAAGTTTTTGCATGCCAACGCGTGAAAATGAAGATGCAGTAGTGTTATCCAAAATGTCATTGACGCTCCTCGCAAATATAGGCTGTTTGCAAAATATTTTCCCTTCCCCCTGTCAACACGAGACAAGACTTAATTTACTAAAGGATGCCCCTACACAACTCGTAACGCTATAGGACTATAAAACAGTCTATATAGAGTCTACTATAGTAAGAACTAAGATCTAGATAGCTCTATTATAGGCGTAGTATGGGGTATTATTACCTACTTATTTAATAAGGAAGCTCTAGACACTTAAGAAAAAAGTAGTATTCTAGATACTATAGCAGTATTGACTCTTTGTAAGCAGTCCTAACAACATTGCGGACGTATCAGATCTACAGTCTATTAGAGTGATAGGGGGTGGGGGGGGTGGGCTATTTTGCGAACAACAATAGAATAATATGCAAGCTAATTGTTGGCATCAGGCATGCTTCCGTTCCAACAAATTGAAAACATACTCATGGCTAACTTTTAATACAAAACATGATTTCGACTCCCGGTCGTCCGCTGTCGCTTCGCAAAGCTCGGTCATCTGCAGAACTGAGTCCCAGTCTGAAACTCTAATATCCTTCCCATCCGCTCTGAACCATAGTTCCGAGTCTTCTGGACAGCTAATAGGAGCACTACGGAAACTTTCCCCACTAGATAACACCTGGAATGATCCAGAATCAGTATGCGTGTGGCGGCGAATTAGGAAGTGGGTGAATCGACGTCCTGAGTGGTCTTTCTCTGGACAGAGCAGGAGATCGTCAACGTTGCAAGAAATGGCGTCCGTAAGGTGCCTGTAGACGTCATCTTTGCAGTGGTAATGTAGTTTATCAACTGGATCCGGCATTTGTGAAGGTTTCGACGAGGGGGGGACCGGCCTGCTAGATCGGAGTAAGATCTCGCATTGTAGAGGTCTTTGTCTTGATCGAACACTCGACTTGTCCTCCTCATTCAAACAAAGAGCCTTCCAAAGATCTTTAGTTCGCCAAGGTTTGGTCCAAATTGCAAAGTACTCAGCGGCACGCCAGAAGGTGTCCACACAACTCTCACTGTAGTCGACCGTAAAACTCGACTGATGGCCAGTAATTGCCAGGATGCTATAAATTCGGTCGCGCGGATCGCTAGAGTGTGCGTCTTTAGTAAGCTTATCGAACACCCCCCAGAAATCCGTCGATTTGCCAGCCTTGTACTCCCTCGCGACTTCGAAGAGCTGCCAGATCTTGCTGTAGTCTTCAGATTCGCTGAGCTTTCGAAAATGCCAATCAATATTCCAAAACTTACGCTCAACAATTCTAGGCAAGCGAAATCTAAGCGCGAGGTTGAAAAGGGGTCGTCCGCGATACTTCAAGACACCGCCGGAGAGCGCCTCGGTATGACCACAGACAAGTCGTACAGAGGAAGCTAGCAAAACTTCCTGAACAATCCATGCACGAGTCCAGTAAGGATGCCTAGCTATGGTTTTGATTTCTTTCCGTAAACGTCTGGGTGATCTGTGCCTAGAACAGTAATATAGTATCTTCCATCCCGGCTTCCGGACCCATTTGACGAACTTCTTCATGGCAGGATCTTCACCAAGCCAAACGAGAACTTCAGTCGCTTGTTGATAGATAGTCCCCATTCGTTGAACCTGGACACTTTTCTCGGTATCGTTTCCTTGGTTGATGCAGATAGCATCTATCCAGAGTGGCTCATTGGCGAAGCGTTTAGCAGCGACGGTAAGGAACTTGTATAAATTCTCGCGAACTTGCGCCAGTCGCCCATTGACGTAAATCGAGAAACATGGTGTTGGTTCTCCCCAAGTGTACGACAGGCAGCGATAAGGCACATCTTCCTTCTCTTCCCAAAGCCGAATGTGAATCTGGTCGCTCCTCGGTAGCACCTTAAGCAGGCGCTTCGAAGTTGGTGAAGAGAGATCGCTGTATTCGAACGCCATGGATTGTAGAGGAGAGTCCATTATCCCGCATAAGTAGGGTGTGATCGACCGTGAAGCTGAAGGGAGCCTTTCAGCACAGCGCGCTTAATCACAGAGTTGCCGCGAGTCGAGGTATGATGGAGACATCGCGAAAGAGAAAAGTGAGGAGTAAGCTGTCAGGCTCAGGTCGCGGGATGAGCAGGCATTAAACGCCCAGCCACAGCACAGCCCTGTCTGATTGGGTCACATGAGGCGATGGGCGCAAGGCTAAATGCAAGGTCAGCATGCTGCGGTGGCCACCGGCACAGCCACACACCTATGCAACCTTGCTCCTCTACTGTTGTTGAAGTGGGAAGTAGGAGTGATGCATTGTTTGAATACCAGAGGGAATACTAGTAAACATGAGCTAGTACCTAATCGGTAACACCAACGCACACACACAGGCAACCACCATCGACGTCGCTCAACACTACTCTCATGAATACTTGACTTGGAAGCATGTGCATCACAAATGTGGGTTGCGAGACGAGCATTGTTGCGACAATTGTCGAGGTGGTGCTATGTAATGTTCGATTCTGCACCGTATAACTGCGTGCCTCGTAGTCATACGATCATCTCCCCCTTCCCCAGCGCAATCCTGATTACGCGATGTAGGCATACAACCCATCATCCTCCCTCTCGAGGAACTCCTTCTCGATCAACCGATCGATATTCTTCTTAATCCCACTGACCTCCAAGGTACCCCGATTCCGCGTCGCCTTAATCGTCTCCGCCACCAACTCCGCATGGCTAATTCGCTTGCGCGCTTTCAAAATGCGTACAATAGCAGCTTGCGTCTCGTAGTTTCTGTCGGCGGCGACACGCTCGTGGGTCTCCTTGTTCTCGGCCGCGGTTTCCTTGAGTTGGACGGTGTTGATCTTGATGCGGTACTTGGGGTCGCTGAAGGAGGAGTTGAGTGTGAAGGTGTCGGTGGGTGAGATCTCGCGGCCCTTGGGGTGCTTGGTCAGGGGGCGAAGTTTGGCGCACGCGAGTGATTGGAGGGTACGATTGAGCTCTGCAGGGGCTTCAGAGAAGCGTTAGTAAGTGATCGTAGGAGATTGATGGGAGGTGGTGAGACTTACGCAGACCAGTCGCTTCCTTCAGGTAGTTGTAGTCGATGTGTTCATCGGCAGGCTTGCCGTTGAAGAGAAGCAGGACTATCGCCTGGAAGGACGAGACAACGAGCTCCTTGTTGCCTTTCGGGAACTTCGCTTTGAGCTGGCAATGTGCGAGGGCATGTTTGAGTTCAAGCTTGCGACCCGAGTGCTTCGATTTGTAGTGCGTCTCGAAATTGTCAATCGCTGTCTTGATCTGTGGGGGGATAATGACTGGGACAGTAGGGTATGTCGGCCACGAGGAAGCAGACAGGACATTAACGTTCAGGTCGATGGTTTGCTTCTGGCCACGCTCTTCACAGATCGTCTTATACGAGGCCATCTCCTCGCGGGAGAGCTCTATGTCGCGGAACATCTGCTCCAGATTGGCTGTAAAGCCCGCACCGCATTCTATACTTGTTAGCAAACCCTAACTTCTGGTTGATCAAGAACTCATACCAGTTTTGAGCCTCGACAGCATGCTTCGCTCAGCATCCGCGCTCGCACTCCTGCCCATCAAGAGACGTCTCGCCAAATCCTTCTTGTAGAAAGCTTCGAAGACTGCCTTGCCATGGACGAAACGGAACAGATCCAAGACTTGATCGAGTTGGTTGTTGACCTCGGTATCTTCGTCTACTATCGTCTCCTCGTTGTCCTCTTCAGCTTCTGCCACCTCCACCTTCGTTGAAGCCCTCCGACTGAGCTGCGCAGGGATCGCCTTAGCACCCCCGCGCAGCAGCATATCGACATACTTCGCGATCATCTCACCGGTCTTCGAGTTGTCTGTACCCCAGCTCGCACTTGTCTTTTTGGTCTTGTTCATGAAAGTCTCAAAAGATTCGCGCAGTCCATGACCCAGTTCAGCGTCACGGTGGAACGATACCTTCCAAAAGGTGTCCAGTTGCCGCTTGAGAGTCAATAGCTGTACGACCATGTTCTCTTGCTCTTTCTCGTTGAACACGATAGCAGTGCCCTCGTCATCAATCCACTTCACAAACCCTGGCCGGAGCTTGTTCCCAAGTTTCCGACGCTCGAGCAAGGAGTATAGTAGCTCCAAGTCCTCAATCGAATTAGCTTCCAGTAGATCAGCAAACTCGTCTTGATTGACGAGTCGCTCTTCTTTCCGCGAAATGAGGTGATCTTCCAGTAGAGTGAGAAGGTCGCGCTTCGTCGTGTTTGGCAGTAGGTAGATGTCGGCCCTGTGCATTTCACGATCCATCAGCGCTCTCGCGCTACGGACGTATTCTGGCAGAGACTTCTGCTCGCTCTCGGCATCAGCCCACTTCATGACGTAGTTCTGGCTAAGCTCCAGCATCCGTGGCTCAAAGTGCTCGGTGTAGACGTGCATGTCGTTGAACATGTCCACCGTCTTCTTGAACGCATCGCTGTCCAGCTCGCTACCAGTACGATCGGCATCGATCAGATCGCAGGCGCCGTCGACAATGCGTGGGTTGAGCTTCGCGTGTTCGAAGATGATGGAGCGGAAAAGGCCAATGGAGAGTTCACGGAGGGATTCATGTCGTGGCAGCAGGTACGAGCGGTCGAGGTAGCAAAAGATCCAGTCGAGGTACTGCATCTGGTCGTGCCATGTGCTCCAAGCTTGCAGAGTCGCCCGAAGCACATCGACGTTGGTGCGCGACAGGCTCTCCTTGACCTTGGTCTTCAGTAGTCCACCGACATACTCCTTGCACTTCCTAAGGAGCCTCTCCTTGACGTCGCGCGCCATGTTCTGGCGGCAAAGATTCTCGACGCCACGGTAGAGCTCCTCCAGACTGAAGTCGATCTTGCCCTGGCTGAAAATGGTATCCAGCGCGGCATCGATCTTCTGCCATGTCTGCTCAAGGAAAGCTTTGGGGTCGACTTTGCGTACAGGGCGGAAGTTCTTGACCATCAAGCGCCTGGGCCCAGCGTTGGCGCCCATGTTCGGAGCAGCCTTCGGCAGCATGCCATTACGCTGCTTGGCTGGGCTGTTGTCGGGGCTCGAGGTTATGTCGATAATCTCTTTGCCGTTCGGCACGCTCGTCCGCTTGCTGGGGAAGCTGTACATGTCGGCAGTGCTCATGATGCTGGCGGCCGGGGACGCGGCGGCGTCGTCCTGGGGGGAGTGCTCGCGGCGAGTGCGTTTGCTGGTGGGCGACAGCGGCGTCGAGGTAGACGAGCTCGGCTTCTGCTGAGCAGTGAAGGACAGTTTTTGCTGAGTGGAAACAGAGTGCTTCCGTTTCAACGTGCCAGCGTCGGCGGAGGACATTGATCTGGGTGCAGGCGTGCGGAGCTGTCGACGGCTGCACGTTGATGGAGCTCGGCTGCTAGGATGACGCGCTACGCTAGCAGTCCCGCTGCATGTTCGATGATGATAATGATAATGGTGTCGCCGTCGCTAGGATTCCAATGCACTGCAAATCAGAAAATGACTAAGCATATTAAAATGTACAGCTCGATCTTGTTTGAGTGCAATGCACATGCCGAGCCTTTCATCTGGCGATGCGCCACCAATACGAAAGATTCTCGTGGTGCAGCTTGACAGTGCCTTCCATGCGGAGATAACGGCAATAGGCAGGTGCCCGCACCTCTATGTCACAGCCCTTGCATGTTGTCCCACATACACTACCGATGCAGCGTCTCGGCAATGGTTAACAGAGCAGGACTGTACTCACGATGTTCCGAACAACAAGCATCTTGGTATTGATCGTACAAAAAAAAAGCAGATGCCTACAACGCTTACTCCCTCTGACATCGGTATCGTAGAAACGCCTCGACGCCCTGTTGTAGCTGCTGTGATGAAGGACACCAGAACCTGAAACACTCCATATATCACTCTCACACCCATATACGTGCTCTCTCAATCGCCAAGGATATCCTCTTCTACCTCTGCATCTTGTGGCGAATGCTCTTCAGCATCAGCGCCATTCAATTGCTCCTCCTCTTCGGCATCCGCCATCTCCTCATCCTCAATCTCATCCCCGGGTACCTCGTTCTCCGCCTCGTCGTCGCTCTCGATGACAATCTCCTTGCTCTTACCTGCTTTTGCAGCGGGCTTATTAGCTCCCTTCTTCGACTTCTTGGCAAGGAATTTTTGAGCATCGAGATGCGCTACTACCTCCTTCCATGTCGCTGTGAGTTTCGTCTTGTTTCGTTCCAAACGCTTTTTGATCACTTCGCCGCCCTCGGTGCCAAGGCTGCCGACTAGACATGCCTGGACCAAGCGACCGCCATACTGACACAAACGCTCCTCTGCCATGAGGACGCGGACCTGCCTATCCTCCTGGTTTCGGGTGTTTTCCGAATCCTCCTCGTCAGAATCGGGCTCGTCGTCGGGGTCGACAGGGTCGTCATCCACGTCTGGCTCCTCCAGCCTCTTGTTTGCAAGCTTGGCGAGATTGTTCTCCATCGCGGTGAGGATCTGTATCAAATGCTTGAGCGTTGGTGTGTCCACCTCCTGCACCAGAGACTCCCAATCATCGCTGGCTTCGTCCTCAGCGGCATTTGATATACGACCCTGTACCTTCTTGGGTGTGCGGGTGAGAGTCGACTTCTTGGCTTTCAATGCAGCATACATGTTGTACATGTCGAGAAGGAGGTTAGCTGCTTCAAGGCGCACATCGTCGGCGCCCTTGCGATGATCGATGATAGACATGAGCGACGTGATGCACGTATCTCGTCGCTCGACCAGGACTGTGAGATCGTCTTCTGGCATGCTGGTACCAGCTTCAATGTGATCCATACACTCTTTGCACTTCCAAAGGAAGTAAGCAACCAGCGCCGACATGGAATGGCAAATCAGAGTATCCTCTGCCTCATCCATCTCTGCGTCCAGATCGTCTGAGGCTGAGCCGCGATCTAGGATCTGCAAGATAGACACGACTGGTGGCGAGTTCAGTGCGGCCTTCTTCGATTTGCTTCGCGAATTTGCAGGCGCAACGATCTCATCCAAGATGGCTGCGTCAGAAACCTTGCTCAGTTGAGCTATCTTGAGAACAATGTTCGAGACACCAACAAGGATGTTCTGTTCGAGATTGCCACGTTTTGAGAAGTCTTTGCCACGTCGTAGTGCGTCAAAGGTATTGATCAGATCGTCCCAAAGCGACCGAATCTTGAGATGGATCACTTCCTTAAGCTCTTCATTTTCTTGCGCATGCAACATCGAGCCGACTGCTTCAACCAGAACACGCTCGTTGTGATGCGTTAGGAATTGCTTGTTGATGTCGTCGAGGAGTGCTGTCAACGCTGTATTCTGGCGCAGCTCTTCAAAGACATCCAGACTCAGTTCACGCTCAAGGCGGAGGCAAAGGGCCGCAGCCTCAGGCAATGCACCAAATTTTTTCAGCAGGTCGGGGATGAGTAAAGTTAGCTTTCTCGCCATCTCTGCTTGCTCTTCTTGATCGCTCTCGCGTTGAGCTTTTGTCCGCTTTCTGTCTGACTGTGCCTCGGCGAGGCGTTGCAAACGGAGGCGCACTACCGCATTAAGTATGTCAAGAAGAACCGTTTCATGCTTCTCCTCAAGCTTGCAGTTTTGTTGTAACATAGCCTCTGCATCATCCCCGCCGTTCTCACCAGTCTGGGTGTGGTCGTAGAGGAGGTAGCCTGCAAGTACTTCCCATGATCTGGTCTCGGGAACGGCATCGTAAAGCGCTTGCGCAGCCAGAGAATATCGCGACTCGACACCAGCTGTTACCAACCCCAATGTTGCGGTAGTGTGTGGGATCCGTTCGATCTGAGTTGGCAGCTCCTCTTCGTCCTCGTCATAGGATAGAAGCTGATCTACGAGACACTTCAGCTTGAGCCATTCTAGGCGCGGGTTCTGATATCCGTCCTCTTCATCATCCGGTGACCCCAGTGCTTCATCGAGAGCTTCTTGACCGCCCATGTCATCGACAATAGCTTCATAGGCAGCGTTGACGTTCTCGGCAAAGAAACCGACTACAGATTTGCGCACCTTCGCATCAGCGTCGAAGATGAGCTTACCGACAGAGTCGATGTCGTCAGGCTCGAGGAAGCCGGCTTCGCGCAGAATGTCAAGAAGGTCAACTGCCGCAGCGCGCACATTATTTTCTGCATCACGAGTCGCAATCTCGACGATTCGGGGCCTGAAGCGCTCTGTGAAAGTCTTTAGGCCTGCCAGCTTGTCCTTATCGGTGAACAAACGGGCCATTTGGTGCAGTACTTCAACACGAGTCGGCGAGTTGGGATCGGAGAGCACCCAGCCAAGGTAGCGCAGATGGCTGCCGTCGAAGAACTTGTCCGGGTAGGTAATGATCCAGTCTGCCAGGGCGCCCACGCAATCCAGTCGAATGTGTGGATCAACATCGCGGTAACGGTGGACATAGACCAGACTAAACCAATCATTGAGAGCACCGTCCACATACTCCAACTTGGCTGTAAAGTCCTCGACTTCCTGTTTTGCTGCCGAGACACGGGCTTTGTTAACGCGCGACTTCTTCGCCTCGGACTCGCTCTGACGGATCTTCTTGGCCTTGTTCTCGTTGATGTCTGCGGCGGCCGAAGCGAGCGCTGTTGTGATGGCCAACGCCGCAACGGTGGCTGTGTGACGGAAGGGTCGGTTGGCGCTCGAAGACATGGCGCCGATCCAGACGGCGATGTTCTCCAACAGCTCCTGGTTCTCGTACATGAGCCCCGACTGCGCGATGCTCTGGACGAGCGTCAGGAAGAAGCGGTGCAAGGCATTGCGGAAAGCCTGACCGCCTCCATCCTTCGCCTTTGCGATCAGCGGATATTCGGTGACGTCCTGTGCCTGGTACTCGTCCTGCAGCTCTGCGACGCGACTCGGGGCGTTGTCGGGGTCGGCGACGTCGTCCTCGTCGATGCGCAGGTCACAGCCTGAAGCGCGCAGCACGAGGTTGACAATCTCGGCGACAGCCTTTGCCTCGTGCTCGTTAAAGCGCGCCACCCAGCGTGCGGTGACGTCCTCGAGGCGGTCGGCGCTGCCAAAGACGTCGGCTGGAGGAAGGCGCGTCAGCTTCGCCCTCATCTGTACACACACACACACACACACGTATGCCGTGCCATGCTATGTTGGACTTTGCTTACCGTAAAGGCCTGTGGTCTCGTCGCCGGCCAGAATGCTCTTGCGGACGGGCGCCTTGCGCGGCCTGCTAGGCCTCTTGGACGCGCCGCCTGCCGGTCGCATGGCCAATGTGACGCTCTTTCCATTTGTTCTGGCCTTCTTCGGCGCAGATCGTTTTGCGGGCGCCTTCCCCTTGCTCTTGCGCCGCCGCTCCTTCAATTCCTCCTCGTCCGGCTCGCTCTCGGTGCTCTCGTCGTCCTCGTCCGAAGACGCCTCTTCTGCATCGACGCCGCTGTCATGGTCATCGCCGCGCTTCCGTTTCGAAGCTGCCGGCGCGAACTTTTCGGGCTTCTTCGTTACGCGTCCAGACTTGCGGCGCGCGCTGGGTGTGATGGCATCGCCGGCGTCTGAATCGGCGGCGACGGAGCTCATTGTGACCGCGCGCAATGTTTTTGCTGGTTTGGCGGGCAATCGGTGCAGGTCGATGAATTGGCGCGTCGAGCTCACGGAGCTGAGCTGATGCGACTGCGACAGCGGGGGCGGTGTTGGTGAGCGACGCGTGCCTGCTCTCCGCGACCCACTAGCGTTGGCGCCTTCCCCGAGCATCAACAACCGCGTCATACCATCGAGTCTACTTCCTTCTGAACAAAAAACGTTCTTCCTTTCAAAACGACGAGATAACAGCTTTGATTTACGCATCTAGACCCTGATGAAACTATCCGTGTTGTTTATTCTCGAAACATTGCGCTCACCATACAGATGTCTTTCAGTTGCTGTATCTGCTGATGCGTCTCTCTTCACTGCTACGCACTAGCTTCAAGCAACCACTTGACATGCTGAAGTATTCGAATAACCAGCAAGCTCCTACTTACGCGCTTACCGAATCGTGAGCTCATCTCCAAGAGCCCTAAATGCGTCAACCCAATCTACACCAATCAAATATGGAAGTATCGGAGTCAGAAGGTCAGCTGCATAACCCAGGTAGTACGATGCAGCAGGGAGGATCACGCAATAGATCTGTTTGCTCTTCTCGCATATTTCGTCTTCGCGTTTTCACACATCTCGAAACGTCTCAAATGCAACCAATCACTAACCAATAGCGGCTTCATACAAGACATGCTCCGCAGCACGAGCATGATCTCGTTAAAGCGGCAACGGAACAAGTTCCGGTCCAGGCGCAGCCAGTCCTAACCTTCTCCCATGACGTCGTAGCCTTGCACGCCTGACTTACGAAATGCTCACCGCGGGCACGATCTGCCTATACGGTCACTTTGTAAGCACTTAGATTCATGACAAGCTTTGTGGAAGCCGTGAGAACGTCCGCCGATCAGCCTTAATCAGCCTTGGTACAGCCTTCGGCTAAGAGAGGCGCAGCGATGTCCCGGTGACCTTTTAGATGCATGGATGCTTGACCAAAGTAGCGTAGAAGCCCTGCTATAACATATATGAACTGGAGTGTGCTCAGCATGCAGCAATTTTATCTACATAGCCAATATACAGCTCATACTACACATCTCAAAGTCGACTTGACAACCATGTCTGCAAATAAAACACCCTTTGAACCACCCTCCAAATCCTCACACACTCACACCTCGCACCAATCCCCACCCTCAAAAGACCAAGAAGACCAAGCCCCAGCATACACCGACTCGTACGCCCCCTTCCCCTCACCAGCCACTCATACCTAGGAACTGACCTTCCCCAGCACCACACCCCCACCCTACACCGCCGAAGCCGCAGCGAACTACCTCCTGGCCCTGCGAGAAGGCGATCCAGACGAGAAAATCGACGTGCCCTTCGTGCACAGCGTGGACTCCAAGTCCTTCAAGGACTACCTCCTCTTCCGCAACATCGGCACCGTGTCGCGCCGCATCGTCCCGCGTTCCATGACACGGCGCCGCTACAACGAGTGGTATGCGCACGATGCGGAGGGAAACTTTATCGGGACGGGGAAGAGAGCGCCGGATGCTGGGCTAGTGTTTATCCCTGGGAAGGGGACGGAGGCGGAGTTGCTGGAGCAGGTGAGGAGGGTTGCGCACGAGAAGAAAAATCATGATCCTAAGGACTTTCCGCATGGTGGGGTTGTGGGTGCGTCGATGGGTGGCGGGTGGGCGGCCATGTGAGGGTGTGCTGTGTGTTTCTGTGGGCGGATGGGTGTTTGGGGGCTTAGTGAATTGCGTAGGCGTAAGGGTGTTTTATTAATCCATGTAGTATTTTGTCTAGAGGCTCTTGAGCACAGCATCGACACCAGATACCGTGACTTGGGTGAAATCTTTGTCCACCTCTGCGTACGTGACTTTGCCGTGGTCAATGATCATTGCGTATCGGCCATTACGCTCACCGAGACCAGCCTCCCAGCCATGGTTTTTCGAAAAGTGTGTCTTCGAGTCACTCAAGAACAACTAAAGCAGTCAGTACCACACCAATGAAGCTGTACATATCAACTCACAATCTTGTCGTCGGAGATACCATTGATTTTGCCCCATGCACACATCACCCAACCGTCATTGTACCTGTCGAACACATGTCAGACACGAGTCAAGGGACGTTTAGATTGAAGCTACCCGATGACAGCCACAAGGTCAGCCTTGCTCTTGACCTCGTCTATCTTTTCAATAATCGGCGGAATGTGTGCACCCTGGCAGCCCGGGGTGAAAGCTCCAGGAACACTGAAAAGCACGACCTTCTTGTTCGCCCATTCTTTCGATGCATCGTAATCGACTGGCATGCCGGAGGACTTAGGGTTATCGCTCTCTATCTTGACATATTCGAAGATGACGCCTGATGGGAATTTGTCGCCAACCTGAAGGGGTGCCATGATGCTGGTCGCGGAGCCGGTCCCGATAGGTGATTGATTCTTGGTAAAGAGAAACTGTGTAATTGCCGGTCTGCAGAGGTCTTGTATACTCAGCTGAGCATTGTGCGGGATGTGACTTCTTTATAGCCTGGATCCGCATATCAGCGCTGGCGCCAGTAGCTTTGAATGCAGACAGAGCACCATGTTGGTTCCTGGTACAAGTCGGCTACATTGAAAGACATTTGGAATTTAGCTGTCTGCTTTGCAGGCCAATCGTAAGGTGTTGGTCCAGGCAACTGACGAGGTGCGGAGATATGTCCGGTGGGACATAGAGGCGGGGTGTAGGTCTCGAAAAGGCCGACGTACATTTTCAAGCCCTTATGTCGAAATCCTCCACCGGAGTCGATGTCACACACAGAAAGATGCTTGCTGATGGGCTTTGACATACCATCGCATGTGCAGCACATTCTTTGCCATGACCGTCTGTAGCTTACTGCTGATATCTTTCGATCGCCGTATAACGCTCCGACGTGCGATGAGTAATGAGGTTTCGAGCTCGAAGTCGCATGTGAGACCTGGCTGACGTCGATATGCCTTAGCAATCCAAACTTGACACAGCTATTCGTACTGCACTTCAAGGTTTGATCCAGCCAATTCTTTTGATGGGCCAGTCTAACCATGGTCGATGCTCTGAAAGCAGAAGATCCCAAATTCCGCTCATGACATGGTGAGTCCACCCTTGCAAATACCAAAACTGTTCCAGGACGCGAATCAATACCACAAAATGCGCATATATAATCATCGGGACTGGATCCCGCTGTTGCAGTCTTTCAAGGAAGCCGTCCGTCATACGGAACAACCAGCCAAAAGAAACGTGATACTCTCCGTCAATGCCTTGGTAACGATTATCGTACATCTCGCGCAGGACTTTTACAGATTCCATATCGTCTTCATGGCCAGGTGTACCATTTGTGACAAATTCCACATGCTCTTGCAGCTCATCAAGCTGCTTTTCGTACCCTTCGGGTACTTCTTGGACTGGCAGGGGGCGACCTCTCGACCTCGTCGCGGGAGCATGTGTCTTGGTGAAGTCTGACCTCTCAATACTCGAGAGCGTCGTTCTAATCCCGCGAAACATCATGAGCCAATCTGAACTCTTGTCGCGCCCAAAAGCGAGGTACTCGCCAGGCTGTGGGCCGCGACCCCAGTTGATGAAACAGATCATCTGAACTGCGACCAACACTGCGTCACAGTTCTTCGAATTTAGACTTGCAATTTCTGGAGTGACTAAAATGAGCGCGCGTTCGTAATGGCGGTCTGCAGTGGAAGTGTATTGCTCTCGCCGATGAGGCCGACAGTGTGCCAGGTGTAGTGCGGTCAGCGCAAACATCAGATGCAATACAAATGGGTTGTCAAATCCAATTTCAGCCATCTGATGCTGCCACGTGGTCCCTGAAGTCATCCAGGGTGAGACGGAGAAGCATGTCGAAGTTGTATAGTGATAGGTGAGTTCGATCTCTGATATCGGTAGGTCTTCTCCATTAAAGCTCTGGCTATTGCTGTTGCCCCCATGCGGCTTTAGACCTGCCACATCAGCAGCAAAATCACAGCTGACTTGTCGACGCTTGCAGTTGCCGCATTCTGGCTTTGATTCGTCACACTAGAAGCGTCAACACCGATCTTATTGCTTCCCATGTTGCTGTCAAATGAGTCTGACAAGACTCTCAGGTATTGGAAGTGACTTGGCACCATGGCAGAATCTCGGAGTGTGTCTGATAGGTTCAAATCTCATCATACCTTGATACGGCGGGTCTTGCAGTTCTTGCAGCCAGCGCGTGATTTGCGATGCGAGCGCCTAGTTATCTTCTTCTCATGAGACTCGTCTCGTTGCTCATTGGTAGAAGGCGACGCCGTGTTTGAAAGTGCTAGAGACAAAGGAGATTCTTGTTGCATGTTCGGAGGGCTGACAACGCATGTAGCGCACGTAGGTAGAGTGTAGCAAGTGCGTATTTAAAGCGAGGAAAGAGCGCGAACACGAAGGCGCGGCTCCCCGCCGTAACTAACAGGTTCCGTAGCCCCATGTGTAGACTCGATCAGTATCCCTCACAAGTCGCAAGCCTTTCCGTAATCGGCGAACATGATAGCTTCATATGATACATCAAATAAATATAGCAGGTGCCATTGGATTGAACAGCCCGCTCAACGTTGTTCGGTGGACAGCGTGTGCCCTGACTCGCCAATACGCAGATGCTCGTTTTCTCTTTCGATACGAGCGAAGCCAGCGGCAAACGAAGCGACAATGAGGTAATGCTCGCAAACATTGGAACGGGCAAATCTTTTTATTTCTTTCTTGAATCCCCTGCAATGTTTCTCGGAGATTTCATCGCACATGAATTCCTCGATTTCCAATCTTTTGGGCAAAATACTTCACATACTAAAGACGAACCTTCCCACAACCCCATCCACACATCATACAATGGGAGCAAACAGACAACTTGAGCAAACCGACGACTCTTCACACCAGTCGACGGTCAGCGTATTTGCGCCTGCCAACGAATCTGCGCCTATCGGTCCGCCGCCACCTATGCCTCCGCCTCCATACTTTAAGACGCACTTGATAGACCCCAGCTCCTTCAAATCCGCCATCGACAGCAAGCTTGACAAGCCTTTCGTGTCACTATTCCGCTTGAGTGTACGGGTACTCCAGGTGGTTTTCGCATTTGCCTCGGGCATATCTTATGCCATAGAGCTGTCACGCGGCAACGGAAGGGGAGACGCTTCAGGGAGCTTCGTTTTCAGTCAGGTCGCATTCGGAACGACAATCGTTGTTCTCATCGTTAACGGGGTGACTGTACGATACTATCGCTCGTCCTGGATCGTTGACTGGATTCTCGCGGTATTCTGGTTCGCGCTCTTCGCAATCTTCTATGAAGCATATCAGGGCGATGGCGAAGACCCGGCCTACGGCAAGGTAGATAGAGGACGAATGGACCGAGCAGTATGGTGCGATCTCATCAACGCGCTCCTTTGGCTCGCAAGTGCGCTGTTCTCGTCGATAATGTGTTGTTCGGGCGTAAAAGCGTCCATCAAAGGGAAGCTCAATAACAGACGACAAAGGAAGGAGAAACAGAAGATGATGCAAACAATGGGTGAGATGGAGATGGGAACTGTCCGATCTTGAGAATGTCACTGGTATCTGCAGGGTCTCAGGTCCCCAGAGCTGGGCTCTTGAATCAGAAGCATCGAAAGTAATTGCTTATAGGAGGAGGTATGCAAATCGATAGAATATTATTGTGTTCTTCTCAGCCCATGATCGTACGATCGCATCGAATCGCACAGTAAACTCCTAAGCGATGTGCATTAAAGTTCAAGGTCATGATCGCCTCCGCAGGAAGGTTTGAGGCTGTGGTGCCAAGCGAGCAGGGGTGGCGCACACCCCAGCAGCGCGAGACTCATCCTGGGACGTTTTTTGCTTAAATCGCCGTCGAATCGCCGTCGGAACAACATCTTGCCCTCAGCAAGCAAACGTGACCTGGAAGGATCTCTTCAGTGTGCTCTGACCCTGAACAGGACGTCTCGATGCAGGGCGGGATAGGGCTCACAGACGATGGTGTACCGAGGTGAGTGTTCGCTACCGATAGGGCTGAAGACACAATCGGTTGCTGACACCCCACTGCAGGCAAGCCTTCGACAGGTACGAAGACCCCACAAAGGACGTTGCGACGGTAGTTAGCTTACTTCCATCCAAGCATGTGGAGAATGTAGGAAACGCAGAAGCAGGGTACGCGCACTCCCTTGTAGTGAACCCCCCAACATATTCCCTCGCTATTGGCTCGGAACATTTGGGGTAACCATATAACACAGTGTGATCAAGCCACACCCTGCGGACAGTGCGTCAAAGGCGGTCGCATTTGCCCAGGATACCGCAATGCCGTCGACCTTATGTTCCAGGACGAAAGCGCAAAGGTTATAAGAAAAAGCAAAGGCCAGCTTCCTAAATCAGCTTCAACGTCGACAACTCGACAGGATGAAATCGCGGTGCAGAGATCGGCCCCTGTGGATCTTTCCAACATCGTCGTGTACCAGCCTTGGGACGACTTGAGTGTGAACTTTTTCATGTCGAACTACATCGGCCCTGATCCAGCCGTATCGCAGCTGTATTATCTCCCTACCTTTTACGCAAAGTCAGGCTATGCTGCTTCTTCGCTGAAGCGAACTATCATTGCTACAGGTTTAGCTGGCTATGCCAGGTCTGTAGGGCGGTTTGATCTGATTGAGCAGTCCACCAGGACGTATACTGCTGCAATTCGAGATATCAACACCGCACTGTCTAGCACCCAAGCTGCTGTCAACGAGGCCACGCTCATGTCAATCATAACGGCGACAATGTTCGAGACTATGTTGGTGACGCCAGGTTCAGGCATGCAGAATGTCACAAGACATTTAGAGGGCGCTTGTTCGGTCGCGTATCTAAGCCTGCAACACAAAGAACCAAGCCCTATCTTCAGAAGTCTGCTAAGCACTGTGGTTCAGAGTGTCATTATGAACTGCTGGATACAGCATATACCATTGCCGGCTTCCTGGAGGCGAATTAGACCGTATGTCCCTGACAGGATCAACCCGCACTCGGTCCACGCAAAACTAGTGGACATCTTGTCGCGAGTGATTGATTTTAGAAGTGAGCTCAGGGAAGGATCAAATCAGCGCCCGATCGCGATCATGCAAAGGGCTCTTCAAATTGATGCTGATTTGAAAACCTTCTTTGAAGAAATGCCTAGTCACGCGGTATTCGAGAAGTGCTGGATGCCGACTACACTTGCGACTGAAGCTCAACGACTGGTGTACAACTGGGTCTTCCACGGTAAGCTCGACTAATATTTTACGGACTTCTACTAACATTCAGAGAGTTTACCCACAACAATTCGCAGGCCACCTTTGGAACAACGTCCGATCCTGCCGCATACATCTCCATCAGGTCATTCACCAACAGTGCACAATCCTACTCGGCTCGAACAGCGGCAGCGAGCACACCAAGGCGCACCTCCAAAAGTCTGCATCAGAATCCACCACAATCGCACTGGCCGAGGAAATCTGCGCAACCGTTCCCCAGCTACTCTCGTACTCAGGCTACCTCGATCACTTCAGAAGCCGAACAGAGCACACACTGCCCACACGAACGCGATCACCAGTCTCAAGCGGGAGCTCCGCAGCATCCAGCCCACCAGATCCCGTCCTGCCGGGATCCGAGCACGACAGCCCCAACACCTCGACCCCCTCCACTTCGCCCGCACCAAGTGCAGACTCTCAGTTCGAGCAATCCTTCTCATCCAAAAGGAACACTCCCACTCCCTCCACCTCCACCATCCCTCCCCTGATTCCCCACCTCGACCCCGCCAGCGCCTACCACATGCTACTCAAACTCTACGACCTCACCCACATAACCTGGCTCCCAGCCAGCATGATGATCTGGATCCGGGACCGCATAAGCTGGATCGAGTTCCACTCCGACTCCTTCAACGTAAGCCGGATCCGAGAAATGGTGCATCAGAGGCCATTCGATGGCTTCCCCGTACCCAAGGCTGACGGTGCGATACCCCCCGGCGGCGGGATCTGCGACACCCTTGCTGTCACGGCTGTGGACCAGCGGTTGTGGTTTCTGACACATAGCTGGTTGTTTGTCGGGCTCGATTGGAACGCGGATTACTACAGTAACGACAAGAAAAAGGTCTGTAGGCAGAGCCTTCCCTGCCCTTCGCTGTCGTCGCGAGACAATGAGATTCCATATGCTGACTGCTACACAGAAGCCCACACATGGCGCAGCGGAGCACGAAGTGGCGTCGACAAGCGACAATATCCCAGACAGAGGTGTGAATGTGAGTTCCACGCAGGAGACGAGGGCGCGCTAGCTCCCAGGCACGTGTGGGAATGAGACCTAACTGGGCCAGACACAGGGGCCTACTGATCAAACGTCGTATAAGGGTGATGACAAGCTGGCGACGGCGAGCGAGAAGCCCGTGTGGAAAGAGGTGGGTGGTGGCGCTAGGTTGGCATGGCGAGACATCATGTGGCCAGATGGGTTGTAAGCGTAGGTTGTACGCCAGACCTAGGAGGCGCGTTGTATCGGTCAGAGACTCTCATGTGAGAGTGGAGATTGGACCATCTAACGCGCGAACATCACAGAGAAATCCATGTGAAGGGAAGTGAAACAGATCGCTCATTCAATGCTTATGCACCGTCTCAGCTATGCAAACCCAATTGCCTGCTGCAAAGCACTTTCGCTGGCAGGATAATGCCCGTAATGCCCGTAACGCCCGCTCACATGAATGCTATCGAAGGAACGCCAGACTCAGCTGTACCGAACCGTGCAGCGGTCTCAATCTTGCGTCAAGTCCAGCTGCTTCTTCTCCCACACCTCCAATGCCCGCTCTAGCCTTCCCTTGACCTTCTTGCCACCCACCGCCTCGCCGTCATTCTTTTTTCTCAGCAGACCCCAGAGATAGCTATTCGGCACCTCGTCAAGCCTCTTGTTCTTGAAGGGACCCTTCTCGAATGTGTAGCTCTCAGCTTCCGACTCATACAGTCCCTTAGGGTACAAGTCCAAGACAGCACGTTGCAGATTGGCATCATTGTTGTAATCGTGGCTGTGGAAGATGGAACGCAAGTAAGTGATAGGCACACTATCTACGCGACGGCCACGGAACTTGCCCCAAGTAAAGCAATGGTTATTTGGGCGACGCACTGCGGGTCCCGACGATCGAGCGGCGAGGGCGCTGTCGAAGCCAAGGCCGCGACGTGAGGGTTCGCCAACCGAGGCAGACTGTGCATTCTTCACCAAGAAGGCTTCTGATAGCGGTACAGTCAGGGCGAAAGGAAGCGATGGTTTGTCATCGACTCCGTAGCGACCAAGAGCGCCAAGGTGGTAAGTTCCTCTGACGGGATAGGAGAGGTGTTCCCCAGTCTGGAGAGGTTCGTAGGGTTGGCGTGTTTGAGGGTCGACGTTCTCAGGGCCATTCACAGTACCATCCTTGTACAACGCCAGGAATTCGATAGCTTCGGCCACAGTGAACATGATGAACCTGGAAGCTGTGCCTTGGACAAAGCTGGTTGAATTCTGCCTTGAGTTGTTGGTGCTTCCGCCGATCTTATACGAATGGTTGCCGCCTGTGTTGGTATTGCTGACAGAGACTGTAGACTGAGAGCACTCCCCCTTGTATTTTGTCGCTGGCCTTTTGCTAGTGTTGGAAAGGACAGCATCTGCCTTGTCTATGACTTCCAGACCATCCTCTTCGTACATGAGCTCTGCTGTCTTTCGCGCAGCTGCCAGAGCTGGCTTCCTAGTCGTCTCCTTTCGGTTAGAGCCCAGGATGTATCGCGAGTCGGCGTCTTCATCGTCATTGGCGTCTTGTGGAGCTGCAAATGGATATTGTTGTGGTACTTCGTCGGCGCTCGAGTCGCTCTCGATAGTCAAACCAAGCTGTGCCGATTGTTTCTTAGCCTGTTGGGCCCGTCGGACTGTCTGCCTGCGTGACTCTCCCTCTGCTGACTCAGTCGTCGCTGGACCTTTCACTATATTCTGTGGCACTCGTGGCGCGTTTTGTGCAGGCGCAGGAGCAGCGTCAATCCTCGCAGTGCTTCTGACCTTCTTCTGACGCTTAGTCGGAGGTTGTCTCGGCACAGACTGTACGTCCGCAGCTGGCTCTGCTTTGTTGCGGCGTTTGCGTTTGCGTTCTGGGAGCGCGGCAACTGGCACGTCCGCGGGCTCGAGGTCTTTCGATTGACGGCGTGTAGTCACCATGGCGACTGTAGCACCAGCTGAGTGGCGCGCCGAGCGAGTAAGCTTGAGTAGTGTGTCTTCAATCTGTCTGCGAATTAGTCCTGTTGTACTGTGACTTGTACGTTGTACTGTGATTATACGGGAAACAGTGGTAGCGCGAAGATGACGCTGGTTTCCGGAAATTTTTGTGGGGCCACTAACACCAAAAGCTCAGGGCAGGCGCGACTCCACGTGCTCCGGAAACGCCTTCCCTTGACGACCGGTTTTCTCGTTGAAATCAGCCAGCGCCTCTTTGAGACCAGGCCAGGAATGAATAATGGTGGGCATGCCCTCGAGTGTCTTGAGGTAGTTCTCGTCGACCTCGTCAAGACGCTTGCCCTTGGCTGCGCCCTTGGGAAACCTGAATTTCTCAAAAGACGAAGCACCGCTACGTGTTCGTCTGGGAGGCTGTACTGGCGCCTGTGGCTGTGGCTGTGGCTGCACGTTTGTCGCGGGTCGTCTCAGCTCTGGACGATGGTGGTCAAATGCTTCTTTGAGACCGGGGTGTCTGCCATCGAAGACAAATGACTGCCCGCCGATGGTACGCAGATAGCTGTCCGGCACATCTGCTATGTGGCTGTTCTTGTATCTCCCCCAGTCAAAGACATAGTCCTTGACGAAGTCGTGGTCCGGCAGGCGTGGTGCTGCTTTCCTAGGGTTGTTCGGGGCCGGTTGGCCTCTGGGAAAGTCTGACACATAGGTAGATGACCTTGTTGAGCGATCTCCAGCGCCCTTGGAAAATGCGGGTACGCTTGAGTCTTGCGTGAATTGGATGTGCGAGCTCTGTATGGTATGACCGTTGGTGTAGACAGCGCTGACTTCGACCTCCACGAGCTCTCCACTAGCATCGAATCTACCCATCCTTCGTGCAGCTAGAGGAAATCCAGCCTGATGCATGTTGTTGTAGATCGACGCTGCTTCTAGAGCTGTGAACATGATTTCTGCCCTCGCCGGTCTCCCTTTATGAGGTCGAACTTCTCCTAGGTTGATCATCATGTCGTCTTCGTTGTCGTCCGTGTCGAGTTCGCTTAGAGAATCGTCCATATCAGAACCATCGTCGGTGAGCTCGCCCTCCTCGAGATCTGAGTCTGAGTCGTCCAGAACGATTGGGTCGAATGACCTGCCACCGCCCGCTCGAACGTTATTCTCCAGTGCGCCAAACTGATTTCCGCTCCTTTGCGCCTCCACAAAAGATCTGAACTCCTCTGCGCCACCAACTTGACTGCTCTGTCCGCGTGTTGGGCGTCCTCCAAAGTTTCCACCGCGACCTCCACGACCCCGGCCTCGGCCTCGCTGGGGTTTCCCTCTCGCCGCTGGTTTCGCTTTCGGTAACGGGGGCGGTTGTACGGGTTTTACGGTTGCGCCTTTCTGCGCAGCGACGCGCGCGCGCCGCTTCTGGCAGGGGCGCGGCATGACGCGACCTTTGACGACCTGCATATGTGAATGTCAAGACCTCAAGATGACGCTTGAGGCTGAGTGCGGAATGGCGGGTGGAGCCGGCCCAAGCGACCCTCAACTGCATCCCTCACGGTCCCACAATCGATGCATCACCGCAACTCTGAACAACAACGCGTTCCTGGAACGAGGCATGGGGATATGCAAGAGCACGATAGCTCTTGTGTTCCTGCTGTACTACTCATGACTGCCAATGTAATTGCGATTGCTTAGCCTCCAGATTGGCATCGCCCTGAGAGACGGGCTGTCTCTTATCCATACGGCAGGCCCGAAAGCCTTTGGAATTGGGCTTGCATCGCGATTTCCCATATTGCAGTGTTTTGTCAGCTTTAAGTGGTTATTTGGAGCAGTGCAAGGAATCAAAAGGCTGCGCTCTCCTTGAGGTCTTCAAGGCCGATTGGCACAGACTTCGAAAACTTGCAGCCTTTGAATAACTACGCAGTCAGTCGATCCTCTCGTTGTTTTGCGTCCTCTTGAGTGATCTCTGTCAACATAGCATTGATGGCATTTATGACTTCATCCGGGCAAGATGCGAGACGTGAATTGCCCAAGATCCTGGCCATCGGCCAAGAACTTCAGGCTTTGCACGCTTCGAAAGGCCATCCCCAGGGGCCCAACATAGCTTGTATACACAGCGCAGTCATCCTCCCAAGCCTCCTGTAGAAACAATATGATCATGATCCTGAGAGACGCTGCAGCCTCAAGAGTTTTCGTCGTCTCCTCGCCAGCAAACGGATACTGAAAGATGCTACGAAACGAGTTCCACAACGACCGATGCTTGCCAAATAATGACTTCAACCCGACGGTCGAGAATTGTCTCAAAGCGGGCACCAGTGCTACAACATGATCCAGCCGATTCATAGTACACACATCGAAGCAAAGCAAGTTGATCACATTGGCCTCCTTGTCCCCAGGTCGCAGGCAGACGTCGCGTATGTGCAAAAAGAGTTCGGCCAGCGGATGCAGCGATCCGCTCCATTTCCGGCCCTGCAACACCGCTCCAAGCGTGCGAGCAACATGCACCATGAACGGGTCATTTGGCTTGCTGAAGAAACGGAAAGAGACGTGTATTTCCTCTATAGGCCCAGTCGTCCGCGCAGGACAGCATGTCCAGGTTGGCCAGAGATCGTGATCGTTGACCATGACGTCGAGGGAATATGATGGCTTGATGTGGCGTAGACGATTTTGCGTCTCATTTCTGAGTTGCACGTTGGCTCCGAGGAGAGCGGAGGCATTGTATGTTTTGTGTGATGGTGCTGGTGGTCTCAATGTGCCGGTGTTGGAAGAGTCAAGTCTTGACTCGAGGCATTGTGAGGGATCCTGAGGGGGTATTTTGTGGGATAGGATGACATATTCGATGATCTGGTCGCGGAGCTCACGGGGTAGGGATAAGAGAGAGCACATGATGGTGGCTGTTTTGCGGTGCCTGAGCACTGCTCGTTGGAGGTGTGGAGAAGGCGGGCTGACCAATGGCAGGCTGATTACGTCATGCCGACTCCTACCTGCAGGTCAGCAGCAATCATCTCCTCTCATCAATTTTCGCACAAATAGTGATGATACTTCACATATCTTGAAAGTGCTGAAACAATGAAAAGGGTACGGATCGATACGTAATACGTCCGCACTAACGGCGACCGACCTTTCATCAGCAGACTCCTCATCGCCGGTATGGTCAGAAGTTTGGATTACATCCTATCCGCTGCAACAACATGAGGATGGCTGAATTGCTTTACTTTTTGCTCTGTTCATTTGAGCGAGGGTATCATTTTCAGGTTCTCTTTGCACTTGACCGTGCTTTTGCATAGGTCAAGATAACCATCCCAGATTCATTGAACAATTACACAACATAACAGAGTTTCAAGGTTTCGATTTACGGTTAGAAGCACAACATTAGCGGCGTCAAAATGGTAGTCAGTCCCTTGAACTTCAACATTGTGAGAGCTAGGGTTATCTTTGTTCCATTGTCGTTACTCTTGTTCTACACTTTACCAATGTTTAGCATGAATTCTAGGGGTAAGTTTACTTACTCCCTACATAATTGTGGGATACAGGACATTTTTGAGCCTGCGCAGAGTTCGTCTTGAGAGTACCTAAGAGTTCCTCATACAAAGACACTTTAGACATCGATTGTAAGTACAAAGAGGATTACCTCAAAGGTAAAAGCCGTTTTCAGTCAACACAATGTAGGATAATCGAAATTGCAGGGGCGAGGTTGAAGCTAAAGAAGCAGCGGGAAAATTCAAGTATGTGGCTGTACAGAAGATCGATTGAGCTAACCTATATGATAGAGTCCACCAGAATAACCAAATCCGGGGTATAGAACCATTTCTTCTTATAGACGATACCGTTTATATGACGACCATCATGATGCGTGTTCAAACAAAGTCCCTCCTAGAAAAATGAAGACACCCACAAGGACAGGCCATGTCCGTCTTGACTGTAGGTCATTCAAGAGCTGTAATACCCAAATACTTATAGTATTCAATCATCCACAATACCCAAACACCGCTTGCGAAACAACACCCTTAGCCAAGAATCTTGGCAAGAAGTGGCAGAGGACAGAATCCCACCATCCACAAGCACCAGAGCTTGTACATCATGCGGTCCATCTTGTTGTGATTGCTGAAGTAAGCCTGAAGGGAGACCATGAGTAGTGCACCACCCAGAAGCATCGGCAGCAGAGCAGTCATCCAGCCACCCTGGAACACACCCAGCGGCGCATAGAGAGACCAGAAAGACACAGTCACAAAGACCGTCCAGAGAGCCATCTTTCGGCCCAGCTCGGTGACCAGAGTGCGACGTCCACGAGCCTTATCGCCGAGCTCATCACGGAACTCTTGCGTCTGGATAGTTGTGGCGAGGATGCCGAATGTGACAGTGACAACCCACTTCCATCCCTCGTAGGTCATTGCAACGCCGGGACCAGCAGCAATGCTCAGGGCACCGCCGAAGTAGCATGTGAAGCCCGCACCACAGAAGAGGTTGCGAACAACTCCAGACTTGTTGCTGGCTCCGAAGTCGTTGTACAGGGTGATGAGACACACATAGACGAGAAAAATTGGCAGGACGTGAAGCTTGTAGCTCAGAAGGGCGGCCAAGATGTGGACAACCTTCAACAGCTGGTTCGCGTGTTGGGGAGTCATCCGACCCGATGGAATGGGGCGCCATGGCTTGTTGATTGAATCTTCAGCGATTGAGCCGGAGCTACGCTGGTTCTGAACGCAGAACTGGAGGATCACGAGCCAGAGCCACAGAGAAATCTGTAGGATGCGACCGAGAATAGAGAAGGGCGATTGAGCGGGCAGATTGAGTGTCGCACCCGACATAGCAGCAAAGACACCGAACATTGTTCCAGGGATGACAGTGTCGAGAATCTGATCACAAGTGAACAGAAGCAGCGTCTGGGCGAAGTACCAAGCATTGAAGCGAGGGTTGGCAACGACCTTACCAAAGAACTCTCGCCAACGAGGAGGAATTGCTGCAATGATGCCCTCAATTCCGGGACGGTCGTCTTTCGTCAGCTCGAATTGATGCTCAAGCATCACTTGAGGCTCATCGGGGTCCTTGTGGTCAAGATGACCATGTTGCTGGTCTGACGACGGCATTGTGCGGTCCGATTCGAGTAGTGCTTTCAGATTCGACAATGCTCTCAGATACGACAACGCTTTTGTGGTAGACAATGGGCGTTCCGCTTCTGGTTGAGCCTTGCGTGGTTGCTCTGAGAACGGAAGAGAGCTGACAATCTTCTGTATGGACAAGGATGCTTTCTTTGTTACTACACAGAAGCAGAGTTACTTTCACGGCCACCCATACATAGAGGCTTGTGAACCCACACCGCTCAGTGAACACCGCCCAGTGAACATCTGATGATCGCTGTGCATCTGATGGGGCACTTGATGGATGATCAGTGAGCATCTGACGGGACAAACGGTTCAGTTAATGGGAAGATAGCACACCGCACCTCTACCATAGCTCCGATACCGGTTCATCGGTAGGTATCGTCCCTTACCTGTTGTAAACAATACACGGATATTGACCAATTGATTCTTTGAAATCAGCAGGGCTCGTGCAAAAAGTGTCAGCATTGTGCCCTATCTGTCTTGCGGCTTTTTCATACCTACGCCTGTAGACAGTGGCTGAGGCAAATGTGTTAGAACATCCACTTCACTCTATTAAAGTTTCCAATAGCTACTAGGATGCTCAATTTCCCTGAACATATCCTTTATGAACTTCCCATGCGAATCCTATCCGAACCCAACAAGTTCTCATTGATCCGTCTGACTGTTGCATACGCCATCCTTGAGAGGCAGTATCCATCTCTTTATGAGCAATATGTACTTGAATTTGCAATCTTTCTCTGGGCTCTACATGCTTTCTATATCTCGGCATCTGTCTTCTACATCTTGAGCAGTTTTTAGCTGAAAATATTCCCTCTCAGCAACTCACTAGCAGCCCTCTCGAGAGAACTTTCTAATTCATGAAATATCGAAGATGCATCGTACAAGAATGAACCGAGCTACAGCTACAGCAGATGCTCAATGCTCCGTCCCGCTTCCGTCCAGCGCGTCGATGGAAGGAACCGGCAGTGCTACACACAAGTACACTTTTGTAATCCTCAGTTTCATCGCAAACCCTTGCCTAGCGACGCCTTTAACTCCAGGTCGGTGATCCCTGCCATTGACCTACTATTCAGAACTGATAGTGGACGATGCAAGGTTGATGCGCAATGCGCTGCATCTCACTTTGTTCGGGGAGTTCCCATTGTCATTGTTTGTGGGCAATGGCGACATACAACACAGACGCAATCCTGACTGGCAGTATGTCTCAAGTATGGCAACCGATTAAAGCGCCTTTGGAGAATACAAACGGCTTATCGGCGCTGGTACAGGCATGATGATTCCATAGCAAGGACGATGTAAGATGAGTCGATTGGTCAGCACAGCAGTCATTCGTCAATGCCGTGATTAGCAGTGCGTATACTCGGAGCGCGACAGTAAGCGCGACAGTACTGGGCACTCAATGGACAGTCTGCATGCAGGTTTTCTACGAACACAAAGGACCATGCACAGTGTACTCTGAGATCTAACCTAGATAGGCCTTGCGTGTTCTGCAAAGAAACTAGAAGGGCGTTTCACAATAGCATTTCAGCTACACAACGCTCTTTTCCATGTACCCGTACAGCAGCTTGCAGCACGTAAGGGAACATGTCAATCCTCCGCACCAAACTCACTATCTAGGGGAGCTCTAATCGCAGCTCAGCATTTCTTCTCCTGACCAGGGCGCGGCTCACACATTGTTGTCTTGGAAATGATGCTTGTGTGATGAAAACAATGAATACCAACACAAAGGATTGTGAGGTAGATGAGACTTGTGATGCTTTCGGCGTGGCTGCCCATTGAGCGACTCGAAAGTGGGGCAGAGCCAAGAGGCGATCACGACTTCTGGATCGAGCACGCAGTCAGTCCTGACCTTCGATACGATCTAATTGATTTGGTCCTTTCACACGAAGAATTCACTTTTTCGCATCTACAGTTCAATGCAGGATCGTTCTGGGGAAGAAGATTGAGGACGTAGCGCAGAAGGCCTCATTGGAGAATCTATCGCTCTACCTGGTACTACCAAAATACATAAAGCCTACCCAAAAGGCATCGCATAGATGTAAGACGCCCGTAGGTATAACGAGGACAGTACCAGGCCTTTCAAACCTACAGCGTCTGTGCATGGCTTCCAAAAGCTCCATTCCCTAAGCTGACGCATTTTCGGTCGCGTCTTCGATCCGCCAGTATAGAGAAGGTTCGCAGCAGTATCGGCCAAGAATGCTTCGATCTTTCGCACTCGCCTGTTTCCAAGCTCAACTTTATGCTGGACTGTAATTCATCAGCGAGCACAACCTTCCTCACAATCAATAGGCCTTACCGAGCATAAATCCGACGCCAACCCCATTCGGCGAACCTGATCTGATGTCAATTGTCTCATAGCAAAATCTCAATCAGCTCAACTTACCTAGAACTAGACCACCAGGATGTTCATCTGGACGCCACCACACCCAAGGGTAGGGCTGCAGCGTCTTGTCCACCGGCCCTCCGGGCATGTCTTCGAGGGCAGCAGCGAGGAGCCGCTGCGTCCCGCCATTAGCGACAGACCAGGTAATGATATGTTTGAGGTTGACTCCCTTGTCATGATAGGGCTTCCAAGCTAGCCAAGCAATATCTGACGATGACCGCAGATCAGGGAAGTCTTCGACTTCGACAGGAGGGTGACGATACTGCGCCTGATGTGCAGGACCATACCGCTTGGCGATGATGAGAACTAGGAGCTCTAATTAAACTGCGGATCCTCTTCATTTGGGGTACTCACCACCATCCTTCTCGTTCATCGCAAAGCGCCGGTGACCTTGGGCAGGGTAAGCACTTCACCACAGCGCGGAAACAGTCATCTTACCCTTGCAATTTTCCCAGTACGCGGATTAGTGTATGTCTGGCTGTCAATGTCGGCGGTAGAATCGCCATGTGTAATCTTGACACACTTCCAGTCTCTCTTGTCGATCGAGATTCCTTTGGCTCGAAGGATAGTCTCGAGGCCGTACATGTCCTTGCTATTGCCCATCTCGCATTTTGGACCACTCTTGGCAGTCTTGGTAACATAAGCCCACTTCGTCAGGTCTGTGCATCTATTAGTCGAGAGCTGAAGAAGTCAAAAACGTCATACCTTCCAGCTGCAGATAGTCGCTGTGAGCGGAGGTACGTGGAGGGGTGAACATCTGCCCGGCGGCTGCGTCATCGGAATTCATCATGGACCACAGAGTACAACCTTTGTTTCTGGCCTTTGCATACTCTTGACCCATGGCCGGCGAGCCATCCCACCGCTTCGAGTGGTTAGAGAAGGCAGAGATATTGAAGGAGCTAGTTTCGCCGGAAGCGACAGGTGAGTCAACAAAGTCGAACTGAGTCGAACCGTCGAAGACGCCCATCATCATCGACGGTAGTGCAGTGGACAGCCCCACCAGCAACGTCCAAAAGGCGTGTATAAGCATAGTTCACGATGGTCCACTTCGAAGCAACAAAATATGGAGATAATTTACGGAGAAGCGCAGGTGGGGAATCGTGGACAGGTGCGAGCTAAGTCAAGGGTGTACTCCTTTTCTTATAAGTGAAGAAAATACTGATTTACAGTCACTGACAACAAGTATATAGCAAAGAAAGGGACGTAATTTGCTCATATGGAGTTAAACTCTTACAGCAAAACGCCTTTTCCTAGCAGGTCCCGCTTGAGGATGTTCTGGGGATCGAATTGCGACTCTGAGCCCATCGAGGAGGAAGGTGAAAGCGGGCGTGATCTCGACTACATGAGAATGCCCATTGTTTTTCTGACAGCAGTAGCAGATTTTGATGCTACAAAAAGCATGAAGGTACCTAGGCCATGCCTCAAGATTTTGACCTCTAGAATGACTAGACAGAATCGCCTTTCAGAAGACACTCATTATCGGTGAGGGCAATTATCAACAAGTAGAGTGAGGCCTGATTCGGAAATAAGCGAAATAACCAACATGAACGAACCAAAATCGTCATGTCCAATTGGACTGACTTCATTAGCAATTATAACAGACTATCGTTTGAGCCGCAACAAAAGAAAAAACATATTTCCGATAGCACGCCCGCAAATCAATGCTTAGGTCTGAGTTCAGCATAGCGAGAAACAATCTGCACGCGTCACTACACCTGCTCTCTGGTCTCTTCCTTCGCTTTAGGCTGCTCGAGGCGAGTGTTGAAGCGATCAAGTTTCTCGTCAGCCCAGTGAGGTCGCGCATCGAAGCCGAATTGCAATATCTCAGGGCGCTGGTAGTGACCAGCAGCATCGATCCAAACTTTGACAGCGCCGAGTTGCGCGAAGTCGATCTCCCCTTGCACAAGCTTCTCTTCGCCGCCTGTATGGGGCTCCGCGATGTAGTTGCAGAAAGGAGCTATGATTGACGACCAGCCACCTCCTGCTTTCACGAGGTCCTGTGGTCCCATGTTCTCCTCCATCCAGCTGAGACATGTGTCGTCGACATAGTTGGAAGCAGTGATGACGAAGACCTGTGCAGTCAAGGCATGCGTTTTCATTAGGGCTTCGATTTGCGCATTGGCGACCTGCTCAAACCCAGACATTGTTGAAAGCGCAGGCCATGCTCCAGCATGGATGTGTTGGTTTTGCATGAGCAATGCTTGGCGAGCACCGTTCATGGTATGTTCCCAACAAGCGAGGCCGCCGAGGTTGTACCCAAGTGACAGGGGCCAGTTGCGCAAAGAGCTGCCATTGCCCTGCGCCCAGATATAACGCTCCACATAAGTTGGCTGGAGCTTTCGATGGACTCCTAGAATTGTTCCATCGGTATCGATGACAACCTGCGAATTGAACAACGTGTGTCCGTTTGCGACACGCTCAGAGATGCCTAGATTGATGGCGACACCAGTACGACGGCACGCGTCCTGGATCGCACCAATGTCCTCTCCGTTGGGTTCAACCACGACACTCTCTTCGGCGTACTTGGCTAACGCGGTAACCTGTTTCAGAGGCGCATAGCACTCGGCCCAATACTGTGGTTCTGGTCAGCATATGACATTTCCGGGACATCCAGCCGCCATAGGAGGCGCCTCATCACTCACAGGATAGCCAGGGACAAATGTTTCTGGGAACACAAGGAGCTTGATGTCTTGCTCTGCAGCCTGTTCGATTAGTGCAACTGTCTTTCTGATGGTAGCAGCTTTGTTCATGAACACGGGTGCTGCGTGAGCGGCAGCCACTTTGAATTTGGTGGCTTTTGTTGCCATGGTGTCGTGTTGACCCAGTTTAACGACGCGCGTGGAACGAATGCACAAATTGTACACGAGAACGAGGGAGGTGTCACGGTAAAGAGCAAAAAGCAACCAAGGTACAAGCGAGTGAGGGGCCAACCTCGCTCACCTGGCTGCCTCCAGGCCCCACTTATTTCCGTTGCACTATCAGCCGTTCCCCCTACGAGCCGCGTCGCCGCGTCCATTGTCCGCTAGTCCATGCCGCATTCGTCTTCTGCGTGATGGATGAACAAGCGTTTTCCTCGTACCACCTGGATCACCCGGTACGTCGGGTGCAGATTGGGCAAAGATCGGCGAGCTCTGGAGTGCAAGGTTACACAGAAGCGGGCTGTTGAGCGGTGCACCGCTGTCTGTGAGCATGCTTTTTGATCCTCTGCGTCTCCCTTGCGTGACCAGCATCGGCTCCTTCCCGAGACGTGCTTCTTCTGCCATCCTTCAATTGACCTTACTCTTGCCTTCCATGTTTTGTGAATCGCTGATATGGCCATCGATTACTTTGCAAACCCACCACCTGGACTGGACTTGAATGAATCACGCACCGCTACCAATAATGCCGTCGGAATCGTACTTTTCGCCTTGTCGGCATTCTTCGTCGGATTGCGACTACTTACAAGGTTGAGGTTGAAACGCGAGAAATTAGGTGCAGATGACTACCTCATGTTTTTGGGGTTGGCACTCAATGCTGGGAACTTGGCATGCTGCATCGCTGGTCAGTTCGGAACAAGACGTGGTTATCGTGACTAAACTTATCACAGGAGGTTTCTATGGACTTGGAAAGCACATCTGGACACTTGACGCGTACCAAATGCGCCAGATCACCATAGTTGGACTTCCTCCCATCCGCTGCAACGGCCTTCTGACCGACCTACAGATCACTTTTGCATATGTTTTCATCTACGCATGGAGCGTTTGCATCATCAAGTTCTCAATTCTTGCTCTCTATCGTCGCATCTTTGGCATGTCGTGGATGGCGTGGTTCTGTGTTGCGTTGACAGCTGGTTATCTACTCACCAACCACATCGTATTACCGCTGTACACGAAACCATTGGATTACTATTGGAACCAGTGGTACGGCCACGAAGGTGTTGTGCAAATCAACGAAGCGAAAGTGAGTGTAGGTTGTGCGTTTCGAAGACTCTATTGCTGATCAGATCGAAGTTCTATCTCGGCGTTGGTATCATTAACCTCTTTGGGGATATCTGCATCTTAACTGTTCCGATCTCAAACGTTGTGCGGCTGCGACTTGGGACCACCCAAAAGATCGCTATCTCTTTGATCTTCCTTCTGGGAAGCTTGTACGTGACTCCCTTCACCTTCCATCGGCCCGAATGTGGAGACATTCCCCAGTATTCGGGAGATCTGCAGCACTTGCTAACAGCTCTAGTGTATGCTTTGCTTCCATGTACCGTATCATCACCATCACACGGTTGGTAAGAACGACAGACATCAGCTGGGCCAAGAGTGATGTCTTCATCTGGTCCTCTGTCGAGCCATCCATTGGCATCATATCTGGATGTTTGCCTACTCTTCGCCCACTGTTGCTGCACATATTGCAGTCTTGGTTCAACTACGTACCGTCCGAGCGTTCCTCCAGTAAAGGGTCCCGCTCGATAACGCTGAATCCCATCGAAACTATAGGAAAGAAACGGACGCGGAAGATCTCGAAGAATGACACACTGGGCGGATCACAGTTCACGGACCTAGGTGATGATGGTGATGTCGATGAGGCGAGACGGGGGCAGCACTCGAGAGCTTGGAGGCCAGATGAGGACGAGATGTGTCTCACAACCACAACAGTGCACGCCCGGAGCGACAGTATGCGAGGGACAGAACACAGTACGCCAGAAGAGCCGGATGCCGGCGGTATAAACGTGACAAAAGAGTTTGAGTGGGACGAAGTAACTCGAGTATAAGGTTAATCGTAATGTTGGTGATGAAAAAGGTCAGTGAAGCAGGGACTGACCAAAGCGGCTTAGATGGATCGATCTTGTGCGGAATACAGCCTTTCTCATGGAGTCATTACATTCTTGGCAAACGATTCACTCGGAGACCGCGTTCTTGTTCTGACGGAAGCAGATTTAGTGAATTGATGTAGGATACATGTTGCTTCACTCACGAAGACTGCCCAGAAGATATATCAGTCGTAACCTCCCCGCTCAATAACATCCACAGACATCATGGCTCCTGTTCGAAAGAACCCCAACTCAACTCATGGGCGCCTGAACAAGCCTACACACTCCGCTCAAATGCGGACTCATGTCGCAACGCCAAAGCGAAAATTATTCCGTGGCAACGATGTGACCGCAGACAACTATCTACTCTCATCTCCAGGTCCACAGGGCGTCCTGCCAAATACAGGGCCCCAGGAGATCCCATCAAACACAGGTTCCCAAGTCACCGACTCAGCTGAGGACACCGACATGGAAGGCACCGACAAGGAAGATACTCCAGTCAGGGACGCCTACTCAGTCTTCCAGAACAACGATTCAGGCGAAGACACTGAGATGGAAGAGGACTCCACCACGGAAGTCTACTACCTTCACAAGCAATCCCAGCCCGAAGCCACGAGAGTCGTAACCACACTATATGGAGACAACGTCCGGGTCTGGCAATCATTCGGCGGCACAGTCTACACGTGCGTCGAAGGCGAGGTCGTCGACGGACAAACCGTACTCCCTCGCACAAGGCTCCCACGCGAGGGAGAGAAGCGCATAGAACCGGTCAAGGGAATCTCCAACGACAAAGTCAAGAAGTCGAGGTCGAAGTCGACCAGGCCTTCCTCCAGCACCACAGCTCGCCGCGCTCCCCAAGGACGAATCAAGCGGCCGATCAAGGCACTCAACGAATCTCCGCCAAAGGCTCCAACCCCGGCTCCAGCACTAGTACAAGCACTTACATCCGTATCTGTATTTGTACCAGCACTGACAGCTCCGGCAGCACCACCAGCCACGCCCCTCGCCCGACCCACAGCGCAAACCGCAGTCGCAGTCGCAGCGCGAGCTTCAGGGCCAGCACTAGCACCCCCCACCGCCCTCCTCGCCCCCGTCGTCTCCGTCCCAGCACCACCAGCACCACCAGCACCACCCCCACTCCCCCTTGTCCCCCACCGCCCCCGCGACCCCACAACCCTCTCAACCCAATTCCACCACGGCTCAGCAGCCATAAACCCCCTCGGCGCGCTGGCCCGCCCCCTACACCCGTACCTCCACCGAAACGGCCCCCAACGCCCCCTCATCCCGAAACCCCGTGTCCTCGATCCCCTCTCCGCCCCTTCTGTAGGCAATCTACCGCTGAAAGCGAATCCGCAGCTGCGTCGTCTTGTTCACCCTTTTGGTCCTGCTGGTCCTGCTGGTTCTGTTGGTCTCGCTGATCGCCTTGCTCCCGCAGCTCCTGCTCAGCAGCAACAGCAACAGCAACGCCGTCAAATCACATCCGGCTCCTTCGGGACGTTCGAAGGGCGTCCTGCAGACGCGTTTGACGAGCGTGCGTATCGGCTTTTTCCTACTGGTGGTGGTGGTGTGAGCGTTGAGAAAGCGGGTAAAGAGGGGGATGGGAAGCGTGGTAGTATCGGGGACAGGCGGGATGGGGTTCAAGACCGTGTTCAAGAGCGTGTTCAAGAGGAGTGGGGAGCGGCAACGTGCAAGTGTGGGAAGTGCTGTGGTGCGCGGCTGGGGATCCGGTGTGTCAGGGGGGAGGGGTGCTGCTGCACTAAAGTCTGAGCTTGGCGATGGATGATTGATGATTGATGATGGTGATGATGATGAATGATGCAGATTTTGCAATTGCGGATGTGTTTTGTTTTGCTGAACGGTGGAAGGGCGGAAAGGGCAAGGGGAGGTTGCTTGTGCTCACCCATGCTTAGAGAGCCGTGGTTGTGTGACGCTTCTTTGCGAGAAGAGAAGTGGCAAGTGGTATTAGCACGCTGCGATGCTCTGAGACGCGGCGGGCAGTGCAGGCAGGGAATTTGGATGGCATGTGTAATCACGATTGAAAACGGGATACAATAACAGAAAAAAAGAGATTCTTTTATCAGCCTGATATCAATGCAACGCCGGCCCAATGCAACAACCACTCCCCTCCTCTCACACATTCACAGCGACGTACACACGTGTAGATACTCTACTCCTCATCGCGCGCAGCCCTCTCCTCCCTCCACTGCTCCTCAAGCGCCTTGACCCTCTCCACACCCTTAGCATTCCCATTGCTGCTCTCCCACTCCGCCCACTTCTTGTACACACTGCTAATGCGGGAAGCCTTACCACCGGCCTTGGCCGCGCGCTCGAACAGCGCCCTGACCGCCTGATCAGTGCCATGGCTGCGCTCCAGATCGATGTAGACGTCCCACACATCGCCCTTCTTCGGGTAGGTGCTCACGAGGCCTTCGAAGATGGTGCGGCCGCGCTCGGCGTCGCCGTTGGCGGATTTGAATTCCAGCGCCGCGAACTTTTGCGTTAGGTAGCGGTGCTGTGCCGCGGGTACGGATTGCGTGGCGCGCTGCAGGAGAGCGCGCGCGCGGGTTGGGGACGGGGGTGTCAGCACGTCCATCAGGAAGGTGGCGTAGCCGAGCCAGAAGGCCGGGTCTGGAGTGAATGTCTTCTTCTTCGTCATGGCTTGGTAGAGGGAGTCTGCTTTCTGGGATGGGGGTTAGCAAGGCTTAGGTGGGAAAGGGTGAGAATGGACTTACCTCGAGCTTGCCAGAGGAGATGTAGATCTTGATCATGCGCTCGTGCATCTCGCGGTCGTCTTGCTGCTGGCAGGCCTCCTTGAAGGTGGCCTCTGTGGTCTCGTCGCTAGCGTGCTCGTTCTCCAAGTGCAGCAGCGCGGTCCAGACGTTGAGCTTCTCCTGGTCTTCACGAGCGTTAATGGTGGCGAGTGCACGGCGAGCGATCTGGCGAGCCTTCTCGATCTCGTTGAGCTCGCGCTGGAACACCATGTAGCGGACCCAGAGTTCGGAGCTGTTGGGCTGGCCGAGGAGGAGGCGCTCGTAGTCTGCGACGGACTGGGGACCGTACGCATCGAGGTCGCCTGTGCGATCCTCCTTGATGGTGGCCTTCTTGCTCTTTTTCTTCTTCTTGCTGGGCTCGTCATCAGACTCGGAGTCAGAGGCAGCCTTCTTCTCGTCGAAGTCGAGGTTCGCGCCTGTCCAGTCGAAGCCAGCTGCGCTCAGGCCGGGTCCGGAAGCTTTGGCTGACTCGGCATCTGACTCGTCATCAGATCCATCCTGCTCGGCATCGTCCTCGTCGCTGTCTGCGCTCTTGACACTGCGCATATCGACGTCATCGTCAAGTTCGATGCCTCCATCTTCCATCTCAGAGTCTTCATCAGCCTCAACATCGGAGGCATCATCCATCTCCTCATCCTCATCGCTCTCGCCCTTAATCTCGGAATACTTGAGTGTAAATCCAATCTTTCTCTTCCTGGGATCGACACTCAGCACCTTAGCCTTAACGACATCATCCTTCTTGTACATCTCCTTGACCTTCTCCTTGTCGACCTGGGTGTCGGCAAGCTGGGAGATATGGCAAAGACCGCTGACGTTGTTCGAGTTGTCAATAAGAAGGAAAACGCCGTACTCCTCGACGTGGCGGACCTTGGCTGTCACAATCTGGCCGACCTCAAGATCGGCCCATCCCACACGTTCCGTGTACTTGCCTTGGATGACGGAGGTCTTCAAGCTCAACTGGGGATTGCGCATGTTCTCCTTGTTAGAGATGACCTTTCCAGTGACGAGCTGGTCAACCTGAAATGCCGCCTTCCAGTCTTTGATGTATGCGTCCGAGAGCTCACTGACGCGAACGTAGGCATCGACCTTGGGGCCAAGGCGAACGTAGAGACCGTTGTCAGCAACCTGTCTGATGAAACCACGTACAACTTGGTCGACCTGAAGATCCGACCTGTTGCTGATGACAGGGTCCTTGACGGGCAGAGAAGAGCTGAGGACCTTGGAAGGTCTAGCTGATAGGCCGAGCTTCTTGTTAGGGACATCAATGTCAACAACACACACGCGAATGACATCGCCGATCTTGAACTCCGAAGGCTTGGCCTTGTCGTAGTCATCAGCAAGCTGTTCGAGGTAGATGGGTGCAGCGATGCTCTCGTTGACGTGAACAACGATGGAGGTGTCGTGGGTCTTGGTGACACGCGCAGGCAAGACGTATCCGACCTTCAAGTCCTTGAGTGTGAGCTGGTTGCCAGCGACTGAAGAAGTGGCCGTCAAATCCAGACGGCCAGCTGCGACATCAACTGACTTGACGCGGACCTTAAGGGCAGAGCCAACTGGGAAGTTGTCTTCGATAGCAGAGAGCTTCTCGAGGTCATCCGTGAGGTCAAGGAAGTCGATGCGTCCGCGGACATTGGCCGAGATGTTGACCCAGACAAAGCGGTCGGCGATGTTGTTGACGAAAGCCACCAATGTGGCGTCCTTCGAGATCTTCTCAAGGCTGAGGACATCGGCCTCCGAGGTGAGCTTCTCCTTCTTTGCGGTCAACTCGTATGTTGGAGTCTTGTTGCTCGAGCGATGTGTGATGGGAAGGAAGCGGTGGTTGCGAGCGTCGTGGCGACCGAGAACCTTGGCCTTGATCGTGTCGTTCATCTTGAACTGCGCCAATGGGTTCTTCTTATCCTTAATGTCGTCCCATGACTCGAAGATCTCGGCTACAGAGATACGTCCTTGCACGTTCTCGCCAAGCGCGACGTTGAGCTGAGTGTTCTTGATAGACCTGATACGAACATCTGCGGTGACACCAAACTTGATATCTGTGGTAGATGTGATCTTAGGATCGACGGGATCCTCGATGGCCTCGCCAACAACCTCGGTAGTCTTTGCGGCGCTTTCGTTCACATCGGCATCGGTCTTCATAGACAGCCAGAAAAGCTCCTTCGACTCGTCGACATGCGTGACCTTGGCAGTAATGGTTTGGTCCTTGCGAAGGCCGAAGTTGGGCGATCGGAGCATCTCGTCGGTGAGCTGAGACTTGAACGCAGCACCGCTGATGTTGTTGCCGAGCTCGACGAAGACCTTCTCCGGCAAGATGCCTCGTACGAAGCCGTACACGGTCTCGCCGGCCTTGATCTCAGAGAAGCTTGTGATGAGCTTGCCTGACTGCGCAGCCTTACGAAGACTAGGCTTGTTCGAGACGGTCACGTTCTTGGACTTGTACTGCTTGCTGAGAATGACCAGATCCTCCAGAACACCTCCGACACGGATCTTCTTCATAGTGGAGATGTCCTTCTTTTCGGAACCGTCTGTCAGGTGGCCAATGCGGAGCAAAGCTTTGACGCCGTTGCCAATGTCGAGTGTCGCCAACTCGTCAGTCTTGTCAACGACTGTGCCCTTGGTGATGTCTCCCGGGTTCAAAGCGTTGAAAGCAGCCTCCTTGTTAGTATCCACGGCAGCAGGATCCTTGCAAGACACAAGGAGTTGACGCTCAACGGGGTCCACCGAAAGCACGCGTACATTGACAACCTGCCCCTTGGTGAAGTGTCGACCGGCATCCTCAATGTATGCCTCGCTCATCTCAGCGACAGGGAGCCAGGCCTTGACATCGCCGTAGAAGCGAACAGTGGCACCGTGACGGCGAACATCGACGAGAATACCAGGTCCCGTCGAACCCTCCTTGATCTTTGAGTAGTCGGTCCATGGCTCTACATCAGAGTTGACGAGCGACTTCTTGAGTGTAAGCTGGATCTGGTGTCTTGCGGGGTCTGTGTACAGAACGCGGGCAGTGACTGGAACGCCCTCTCGGAATTTGCGCTCCGGGTGCTGAAGCTTGACATCTGCGAGGTGGAGCTCCGGAACCAGTCCTGTGATGCCCTCGGAAAGATTGACGAGAACACCTGCATCGCCCTTCTTATCAGCAATAAGCTTGTGGACCTTGCCCTTGACGACCTGGCCTGCCTTGATATCTTCGATGCGGAGGAAGGCTTGCTCGAGCACCTTCTTCTCCAACGACAGCTGGAACAGGCCGTCGAGAGCATTGTATCCGATAATTCGGGCGCGGTGCTTCGAGTCAAGCTTGTATGCACCTGCATCGTCTGAGAGCACGTCTACGCGGTCGTCCGAGAGGCGAGATACGTGGGCAAAGCCAATGACGTCGCGAACGCCCAGCTCAAAGAATGCGCCCAGGCCTGGGGCCACCTTAATGACCTTTGCTTCCTCGACGATTGTGGAGACGGGCATGTACTCCAGAGGCGTCTTGCGCTCCTTCGGCTTGCCAGACATACGTGGGGAGAGCGAGACAACGTGCTCAAGCAGCGAAATACCGACCTTTGCGGGCTCAGCATCTGGGCATGTGAACAAAATTCTCGCCTTGACTTTTGTGCCAATCTTGTACTTCTGCGACACGTCTGCGCCCTTCTCGGTAGCACCGGAGTGGTAGGCGTCGGCAGTAGCATCGACTAAGCCCAGGATCTTGCCAACGAGGGTGCTCGGTGTGCTCTCAGCGACGAGAACATCAACTGCGGTACCAGGGAGGAAGACGTCGATGGTCGGGGCGTCGGTCAGTGTGTTGCCCTTGGTCAAGTTTCCAGACTTTGTTTGGTCGGCCGAAAGTTTGACGATCTTGCCATCTGAGTTGAGGCCTGTAACCAGGCACATGAAGACAGCGCCCTCCTGTACTTTGGAGTGCTGCACCTTTGCGCCGAGCTCGCCCTTGGGCAAGAATCCCTTGATCTTTGTGTCTTCCAGTCCGAGGTCCATGACAAGACCGTGGTCTTCGTTGCTCAGCACGGAAGCCTGGAGCATGAGGTTTGTCGGGATCTTGCGCTTCGGTACGCCCTTGTTGACGAGCTTGGGGTCGATGGAGAGCTCCAGCCTCTTGCGTGCTCGTGCCGAGTCGTCTGTTGTCGATGTGACGCAGGCTCTGAGGTACTGCCCAACGTAGAACATTTCCCTCAGCTCTACGTCTTCAAAGTCCTCATCGTCTTCACCCTTCTCTTCCTCCTCTTCCTTCAGCAGCTTCTCCAGCCTCTCGTTGAGCTTGTCGGACACGGCGGTGAGGGGCACGTAGCCGACGAGGTTGTTCGGGAGGGCAAGGACAACGTCTTGGTGGGTGATGTCGATGACCTGCCCAAGAATTATAGTGCCAGGCGTCAATTTCTTGTAGTTGAGACCCTCGGCTTTCACAACTGGCTCCTTGTCCTCGTCGTCCTGCGACTTCTTGCTCTTCTTCGTGGGGCGCTTCTTGGCTGCCTTCGCAGCCTTGCCCTCGTCCTCCGAGCCCATATCGCCGTATTCAGCATCACCGCCTCCGGTGCGTTTTGCGCTGGTCTGCTCGAACAGCACATCCTGGTTGGCCTTGATCTGGATCTGCTTGTGCTCGAGTGGTGTCAAGACACTGGCGCCACCACGGGGGAACGATGCCTCCTCATCCTTGAAGACACTGGCCTTGGGTGCAGCCCTCTCGGTCTTCTCAGGCTTCGATTTTGCGGGCGACTCTGCAGCGCCGTCTGATTTGCGCGGGCGCTTCGCTGATCGGTCGCTGGATGCGCCCTTTTCTTTCTTCGCAGGCGCGCCGGAGGCGTCTGCCTTTCGTTTCACAGCTCCCATTGTTGTTGTGTGGAGCTTCACGAAGCTTGCAGCAGCAGCAGCAGCAATCTGCGCGCACCTCACAAATCTTCAAGCCGATACTGAAATTTAAGTGGGGCCGCCGCTAGCCGCCTATGGTAAGAGCCATGTACATTTCCGTTTCGCCACTCTCTGCGCCACTGCACAAGGTTGAGTGCTCAGAAGCATGACATGCTGCTCGAAAATTAAGTACATTTTGAGTCGAATTGTGATTTCTGAATATGCGTGGAGTGTGTCTTCCAATCTGAGATGTTTTCAGGTTGCAACGCCAGTTTAGTGTTCCGGGCGCGCTGATGTATGGAACCACTTTACACGCGAAACGCGAGAGACGTGACGCGCTGGTGATCTAGCCGAGCCAGCCTCTCCGCCCTCAGACTGCTATATCTTGTCCATCCTTCCGTCCCATGTCTTCTTCTTGAGTCCGGCTCTGCATGCTGTGTGTCTGCAGGTAGCAGCCCAATTATATTACAGTCTTTTTGTGTATGTTCTGTACAACACAACTAATTGACCCGGAGTCCGCCATGTCCTCCTCGCCGTGCGCCCCTCGAGTCGCGTTCCAAGAGCCCACGCCGGACATCTTCTCCTCTTCGCCGCCTGCGCCCACAGCTTCCCGTAAGCAGAAGCGACCGCCGC
This sequence comes from Curvularia kusanoi, assembly GCA_011058905.1. NCBI lineage: Eukaryota > Fungi > Ascomycota > Dothideomycetes > Pleosporales > Pleosporaceae > Curvularia > Curvularia kusanoi. The sequence goes on along the minus strand of SWKU01000031.1, from coordinate 219,302 downwards.
CGATTACTCCCAAACGCTTCACACGCTTCTTCACCCCTCGCAACTCGAGCCATGGATCGTCACGCGCCTCGCTCTCCAGCTCTGGGCGGCAACTCCAGGACATCACCCGTGCCGCCATCAATCGCAGCCGTGCCGCGACGCGCACTACTCCACGCAAGACAGTGAACTTTGTCGATATCGAGGTTGACCAGGTACGGACGCCGTCGTCAAGGGATTGTAAGAGGAAGAACCCATATCTATCGCCCGAGAGCTCTCCGGCACAATTCCACTCGTCTCCTTCGAAACGCTCGCGATATATCTCTCCGGAACCTGTGGATGTGTTCGAAGATGAGCCTGAGATCGAGGAAACCCCTGACTTTGCTACGCCGATACGCCGATTGGGTACCTTGGGCGGCACATCACGTCGACTACAGAGATCTTTCGGTGGGATACTGAGCGTCGGACGTGGCTTCAGACGAGACCACTGTGCAACATGGCAAGACCAGACGTCAGACTTCTACAGCAGCTCAGACGATGTGCACTCGCTCTCACAAAACGCACCACCTTTCTGCACCACCAGCTGCAACACCAACTCACTCATGGCCATTGGCGACGAGGACGGGTATATACATTTGGTGGATTCAGAAGGCGACTTTTCAAAAGCACACATCTCCTGGCAAGCACATTCTAATGCCGTCATGGACGTCCAGTTTTCGTCCGACGACTCATACCTCGCTGCCGGCTCTGGCGATCAAACAGCACAGATCGTCGACGTCCGGACACAGCAGACGCTGAGCGTCCTCGCAAAGCACAAGTCGTCGGTGAAGCAGGTACGCTTCCAGCCAGGAGACGACAAGATTGTAGCCACCTCTAGTCGAGACGGCGCAGTCCAGATCTGGGATCTACGATGCAAGGGAGGAGATTCGACAGTACACTCTGCATGGGGCTCAGACGCTCCCTACGCCAGCGTCGTTCGCACATTATCCGCAGCGCACGCAGACATTGGCCTGCCATCCAGCGCAACCACCCGCGTCACTTCCAGCGGCAAAGCAGAAACCATCAGCAGACGCAACGACGTCTCAGTCACAGCCCTCTCTTTCCTGCCCGAAGGCCGTCAACACCTCCTCCTGACCGCCTCCGACGCCTCATCGTGCGTCAAGCTCTGGGACATTCGCGGCCGCTACTCACTGCGTGGTCCCGCCATCCCCATTGCCACAACACGACACCCAGAATCGCATCACCGCCACCGCCACTTCGCCATCAATTCGCTCACGCTCAGCGGCGACGCCTCGCGCCTGTACGCCCTGAGCAAAGACAACACCGTCTACGCCTACTCCACGAACCACCTGATCCTCGGCACCGCCCCAGAGCTCTCCATCCAATCCTCCAAGAAGCAAAAATTCTGCCAGGTCGGCCAAGAAGGCCTGGGTCCAATCTACGGCTTCCGGCACTCCAAATTCCACGCGGGATCCTTCTACGTCAAAGCCTCGCTGCGCAGGGCCTTCGACGACAAGCCCGAGATGCTGGTCGTCGGCAGCACAGACGGATGTCCCGTGCTGTTCCCCACAGACGAGACGTTTTTGAAGCGCGAGGCGCGGAGGAGCAACGACGACGACGACGATTTGCCGGATATCACGCCGCTTAGACCGTCGTTATCGCGTGCCGCGCAAGACACGATTCCCATCTACGAGCACGGCACGGCGCTAGTGCGCGGCCATGATGCTGAGGTCACGAGCGTGTCGTGGGCGAAGAACGGCAGTTTGATTAGTGTCAGTGATGATCATAGAGTCAGGCGCTGGAGGGAGGGGCCCCAGGCAAGAGAGTTGAGGACCGGTGGGGAGGGGGAGGGGAAGAGGTGGCAGTGTGGGTGGGCGGATGTGAGTGAGGGTTTCGATGATGAGGAGTAGGTTGGTGTGGCGCTATTATACCCATTTGATGTTTGTTTGTTCTGTGAAGCGTTACGAATCGAGATACGATATCCTTGCCCGCTGTAACCTCTGTATTATACAACAAGTATGTCTTTGTCGTTCTGGTCATGGTGCTTCTGCTGTTAAGTGCTTGCTAGGTGATCCGAAGAACTTGCTACATACTCAAATCTCGAGGGTTGCTTCTTCTGTCACAGTTGAAATTTTCAACCGCGCAATCAATTGGTCCTTTTACCCTTCGCTCTCTCCCTTGTTCAGTTAACCTGTTCCAAGTCTACTGAATTCCCTCTCAAAGCTAAAGGACTCCACTACACAATATAGATACACAAGCTTTTTCCTCTGTGGAAGCACTCGACGATTCTCTTACGGTATTGAGCCCGCGGTACCTACTCCGTTGCGAACCTTTCGATGCCCCCAGCCCCTCGCACCATCTTTCTCTCCGCTCCTCTTCCGTCACCTCACACTTTAGCGACAACTTTAACATTTAGTATTAGCAGCAAAAATAGCGTAGTATGTCCTACATTGTGTCATAGATTTCACGACGGTGTCAAATTATCTTCGAAACTATCCCTATTCCTACTGCTAGGTAAAGATGTCTATTGAAGTATCTGCAAGTGCTATACTTTTATATACTCTCCTGTAGAGCGAGACATTCATGACGCTCAAGGGCAGTATATCTGTAAGGTCAATGCTAAGCAGATTGTATAGCCAACTGGCATGGGCGCGACACTAGATAAGCCTTTTGATTGTAGAGAACATCAGCCACCTCCCCTTTCTGATTCGTGTGCTTCGTTCTCCATGCTCATCAAGGATGCACGTAAGTTTTTAAGAGCATCTGACACGAGATCCTCCAACCCCTCGATACCTTCCCTGTCACACATCAAGAGGACGTCCTTGAGCCGTCCGTATGCACTGAAGTGGGTGGTACTGGCGTCCTGTCTTGCTGAATATACTTGAGACACGCATTTTATGATATCTCCGCCACTTGTACTGCCGTATGGGCCGCGGAAGCGGCGTATCAGAAGCGACAGTATCGAACTCTGTATGTCTGCAAAGAGCCGCCAATTGCGCGCCCTTTCATCTGGATCCCAGCTCTTCCTGTAGGCCTTATTTATCACCTGGAAAGTGAACGGACTCAGGACAATGAGAGTCTCCATTGCTCCTGGATGGTAAATCGATTGCGTCAAGAACGGCGCAAACACTACGAGGTACGCAATGAGCCACCATAGTGCGCCACTCCTGATTAGCATGGCAGGGTTGTGCCTCCCAGCATATCTGAGTGCGCAAGCCAGTATGAACATGATCAAGATCCTTGCAGGGGCCCTTTCTCGGACAGCCCATAGCGTCATGAAGACCTCGACAGTTGCGGTCGGAATTGCAGACTTCCAGGGAATACTCAAAGTGATGTTGAGGGGCGGAGGCCGCACCAGGCTTCGAGTCCGAAGGTTGCGCTCGTCTTGATACGAAGCCATCATCCTGTCTCGTACTGCAGCCATTGTCGACTGGCAGTAGGTGCCGTTGACAAACTCCTGAGTATTGGTCAGACCTCATTGGTAGAGAGCATGTATTCTGGTACCTACAGGGTGCGCCTCGCACCAATCATAGACAGTGAGATCATGTTCCTTCTGTGCCAGACGGTTCCCGAGGGTCGTGAGCGCGTTGCCTGTGTGTGTAAGGGCGACGCTGCGATAGGCAGGACTCAAGGCCACAGCTGCTATTATGATGCCTAGCAATACGCCGGTGGCGGAAATGATGGTTTTCGGCGTGAAATTGATTCTGATTTTGGACTTCTTACCATTTCCGGAGGCTGTTAAGGGTGGTGCTGTGTTGGAAACGTTGCCAAGCTGAGTCCCAGGGTGGTCTGCGGATGACTCTTCGTTTTCGATGATCTCCTCGTCCACGATGGTCTCGTTCTCGCCAATCTCATCCACGCTGATCTCATCCACGCTATTGTTCAGCCTGTTAAGGTGCTCGGTATCCCGCCGAGAAATCACTCTTGAAGCTGGCAATATATCGACTTGGGTCGAAACCCATGACGAAACTGAAGCACGGCTGCGCTGCTCTTGGAGCCGTTCTAGTTCGAGCTCGGTTGTCGTGCGATTGACAGCCATTGTTAGACTTGAAGCCTGCCGCACAGCGATTGGGCAGCCTTTCTGATTGTGGGATGTGATACCTAGGTCGGGGGAGGGTCAAGGAGCGCGGGTGGTTGGGTCGACTTTTGTAGGATCACACACGTCCTTAGATACTACCCGCCTCTGTTGGTCAGCGAAGGTGTGAACATGCCAGGAGGCGATGACGACTGAAGAGGTGGCAGTGCATACGCGACGGTGTTGTGATTGGCCAGTCATCTTGTCCCACACCGCAACATTCCCATAGATGCTGTTGATGTCTCTTGAGGTCGCCGTTGTAGGTTGTAAGAGTCGTGCGCATTCGCCATTCTCCAAAAGGAAGCAGCGATACCACAGCGCCTTCCGATAGTGTTACATAGGCAAAAAAAAGACTTCCATCTCCACAGCTGCACCAACGGGTCCGGGCGCAAACGTGAAAACGCAAACGTGAAGCCAAACTTTTTGTCCGAGTATGCAGCCTATGTAATCTTCTCAATGAAAAGATTGGTTTCATGGTGCCGTGCCGCATTCGTGAGTGGCCTTATAGGGTTCTCGCTTCGTGCTGGCACAAGCGTCTTGCGGGAGGCAGATTACTACATCAATTCACCACACATCCTGGTCAAACTACTACTCCACCTGAATCTGTCTCGACCCGTCTTTCAATCTTCGCTCACTCTCTTTTCGCATTTAGTCATCTTGCGCCCTCCCCACCTCGACAGCAGGAGATATGCCTTGTGTAAGCGAAATCATCTATTCGCGCGATGCGACAGTCCAGGCCTTTCGCGATTACTTTAAGTTCTTGATGGCCATGTATTTGGACGAATCGGTCGTTGTTGAGCCTCCTGAAGATGGGTGGGATACGATCAATCCGATCGGATGGGCCAATTTCGACAAGACAGACAAGGTGATTGATCTCCTTCGTCATCTGCCCTATATAAACATGGATATCAATATTGCGCCTGACTGCGAGTTTGTGGATTGGCATACAATCCCTGTAGAAATGGATGGAACGGACATCAAAGAGGCCACCGAGCCGGACCCAGAGGACGCAACAATACCATTTCACATCGTGGGACTAACGCTGCAGAACACTCGAGGCCTGACCTTCCTCCTTGACACGGAACTCGGTGTCATTTACTGGCGCGAGTGCATGAGCGAAGCCAAGAACGAAATCTTGGAAGTTGAAGATGACCCTTACGATTAGGTTGACGATGATCTGATTCCTGAAGATCAGGTTGAATGGCGAGCTGGCAGTGGGATCTGGGAAATCACGGGCTTCTTTGAAATGCTCAAAGCTAATTTCAAATCGCTCAACTTTGTACCATTTCGTCCGGATAAATTCAAGGCTGCTTGGTACGGGCGCTCCGCAGAGGCCCAGGAGACGCTTGAGGGAGTCCAGAAGATCTACAAAGACCACGGGTGGCCTGATCTGATGCGGTATCGCAAGGATGATTGCCTTGCAGCTATTGAGGCTTATCTAAAAACTCGCGACTAGGATTCAGACCGGGATTTCGAAGAGACAGAGAGCGAAGGTTCAAATGAAGAAGAGTCGAGACGATATCCATAGTTCGGCTCAACATGCAGCTGCTGCTGTGCCTGCCACTTCCACTCCGCCACAATTGCATTCAGGACTGTCAAACCGGGTCTTTGTAGTATCACTCCACGTCTTCAGCCCACACCTCGTTCCAGACGACGGATGAACCTCTGAACTGACCCCAGATTACCCCCTCCCGCTATTGATGCCAGCCACATCGCACGACGTTGTTGATCTCTAACGTTAGGATTTTTTTCTAGAAATCATCTAAACTCTTGTGGGCACATCTACCCTCTTGCTTAGAAGTTGCTCCCTGTGCTCACTTTCATGATCTCAATGCAAATACTTCGGTCTCCTCGGAGTTCACTTGGGCTTGTATTAACTACGTAGTCGTTGTTTGTACGATGAGTGACATGCACCTAGTAAGGTCATGCGCTTGTCACCAGCTTGCTGTTCACTCAGCAGTCAATCTATCAAGTACCACGATGGATATGCTCATGAATAACAAGCTAATGGTTGTGATTAGCGTTAATACGAAACTTCCCCAAGCCATGATCATTGCTCCTGAGCCGACATCGGTCTTTATATTGTTGTAGTAGGCTGGTTCGGCCAGAGCAGCCGCACCAACGCATCCGACGTGCTGCCAGAGGCTTGTTATTGACACAAGCACTGAAGAGACAAAGGAGAATAATAATGTAACATGTAATACAGCCCTGGAAGGGAAGGGTTTCACGTAGACATCTGATCCAGTCCTTTCATCCCTTTCTGCGTGCCAACTGGGGAAGGTTGTCAGCAACAGTATTGCCAGGAATGATAGGGCGACAGAGATGAACAGCATTGGCGAGAAAAGAACATCTTCTCTGAACTTCGAGCCAGCTTTGATGAGAGCCAAAGGATCATTTTCGTCACCAATCTGTTGCACGAGTTCGTCCGCATTGGAGCTGCAAAGCCACAGCCCACCGGCCTGGTGGACACACATGCCAAAGTACCCCACACGTACTGCAAGTCTTGCGGACCCAATTTGTTGTCGAAGTATGTCAGACATATGGGTCTGAGAAATGTCGAGTCCAGTCCCGGTGGCATTCTGGTATGACAAGCCAAGAACATAGATCCTTGTCATGGCTGAATAATTAGAACAGCCTGCTACTATTATCGCTGCGCGGATTAGTGAGAGGCCAACAGTGAACGATCTTGGGCTTCACTACCTTCAAGGATAATGGCTGCTACAAGGAGTAGCATGAGTAGATGATGGAAGGCAAGCCGCCGAGGAGCCCAGCCTGGTTTGTGTGTCAGCCCACATCAATTATTTCCCCGGAAGACATGTTCTGTACGAGCTACACTTACTTGGGATGGAGAATTCATATCTTAGATTAGCCATAGCTTATGCAGGTCTTTTCAGAACACAGGTAACGTCGATGCAAAGTCCTTAGCTATGTAATTGTCAAAGTAACACCGTTGCTGACGCAGCTGGCGGCTCGGAAAGCCTCCCACATGTTCCAGGCACGCTAATCATAGGAAGACAAAAGGTTGTTAGCGGGCCGATCCTTTGACTCAACTACCAATCAGAAGGTGTCAGCAATTTATTGATGCATGAGGGGCTGGGCGCTACGATGTCAGCCCGTCCATCGCCAATTTTCAGTCTGATTGCGATGTATACACCTGCATGAGAGGCATTGGTCACGAAACTATGTTCTTAATGATTCACTGAGAATCTTATCGGTACCGAATCTGTCTATCCGAGGTCTTGCTATATATGGTCATAGATACGATAAAGGCTGTCAATGCACCGAGAATCGCAAATACAGCCCATACCATTGAGACTGCTCTGCTGCCAATATCAGCCTTCACATTTCCGTAGTTTGCGCTTTCTGCCACTGCGGCTGCCCCGACTGAACCCACATGCTGCCAAAGAGCAGCTACCAGAGTAAGGCCGGCCGATGCGAAGCAGTATGACGAGACAGCATTCATGGTGGCTTGCGAAGGAAACCATTCATTTTCAGAACCGGAGTCGAGGTCGGCCTTCTTTTCATGCCAATCAGGGAACACGGCTAAGTAAACGATACTGATGAAGGCAATTCCAATAGATATGAAGAGGAGCCCGGAGAATAACACGCCGTCCTTGAAACGTGATATTGTGCCGATCAGGTTGAGTGGATCGTTATCGAATCCAACCTGCTCTGCGAGGCTATCGGTGTCTCTGCTACAAATCCAGATGATGCCGCGCTGCCGGACACACATACCAAAGTAGCCAGCTCTTACTTCGAGTTGAGACGATCCTTTATGATCGTTCAACACTGCTGAGAGACTTTGAGCGAGAGGGTTGGGACTGCTCTCGGTCGAGTTGATATATTTGACCCCTAAGACATAGACATTGGTCATCGATGAGTAACTGGAGCAGCCTGCCAGAACCAGAGCTTGCCCTCGTTAGCACTCGGGTTGCCGTGCGCAAGATGTCAACTTACAGAGCAAAATGATCCCAGCGACCTGACATATTATGATGATATGGCCGAACGTGATTAGGCGGGCTATCATTTTTCAGTAGGTTCAGCGACCGCTTTTGAGTCACGCACGTATCGGTCTGGGCGGTTTGCTTGTGGTTACAATTTCCCTTCCAATCCTGGATCGAGATTTTGCAGTTTCCGCAGGAGAACTAGGTCTCCTGAGTCTTCTTTTCGCGCGCTCCTTTATTTTGTCCATGGTGGTGAGTGGAAAATGGGTGGGATTGAGACTACAAGAAAACCAGGCTGTCGATATGCGCAGGCTCCAACGTGGAAGCAGTCGCTAAGACGCGTGCCTCGTTGTTTTGAGAGAGGTACGTTAGTGTGCTCCTCAACCGAATCCTTCGAGCCTATAGCCAATCAGCGCTTGAGTCACTGCGAGCTGAGCGGCTAAGGGTTGGGGGCCAAGAGTTCCCAATTACCTCCATAGCCCCTCAGACTTATCTTCGCTGGTTGGAAATTAATTGAGTCATTCGGAATTCAATGTTGAGTATGTTATCGGTGGTAATTACCTCAGAGGACCTGGACTTCTACCAGCACTAGTTGTTTTATGAAAGACTTCGAAGCGGATCGGCACCGCGGGGCTCCGCAACTCAGATGGATGAGACACACCCAATTTCGAGGGTGTTGAGTCATGAGAACACAACTGCTGGGGCTGAAGAGTATCAGTCTGCGAGATATACGGCAGAGGTTGTCCCTCAGGCAAGCTCAACGGGTGAAGATGAGCCCTCTAGCTCGTACGTTGCACCTGCGACCCAGCACTTGGCAACAGTCGAGGCTGTGAGCGAAGATTGGAGTGATTGGAGTGGCTTGGACATCTCGAAGACGCAAAATTTAGATCCGAACACTGGCCGAGAAGCGTCGGAGTCCGGTCGGTCAGTTCCAACGCTCATAATCGCTGGAGATGAAAGGTCTGCTTCAACGTCGAAGCTCCAACCCAGTCCAAATCGTGGCCCGTCTATCACAGTTGATTTTGAGATCGAAGAGAGGCCTTTCGACGACCATACACGAAGCTTGACCCCCAGACAGAGCCAACACCGCAAACATAAGACCAGCTTGACCGACTCCGAGGAAGAGCAAGGAGTTGTTCTGGGGGAATACTCGTCAACAGCAAGCCAGCAAGACATTCCACCTGATGGTGATCAGCGCGATAGTCTTTACGATCTGAGTCTGTACGCCAGCGATTTGTCTCGTAATGGAGAAGCGTCAGACGATGACAGTGTTGGCGATTCCAATGCGCTAAGCGAGGCAGGTATTTCGCTTCCGGCATCTGTAGTGTTCTCTCATGTCTCGAGCTTAGAGCGTACGGTCGAATCGAGGCTATCGTTACCAGCCGGAAAGCCCCTCGAACATCTTCCAAATTTGCATCAGCATCAGAGGGTTCAATCAGCCGAGGACGATGACCGGTACCCTGGTAGTGCTGAAGTTCCTACGCGGAACCCTCCGCGACTACCACCACCACCAGATTCGAACGACCAGGAAAGTATTGAGCCCTTACGGAAAAGGACAAGTTCTTGGAAAAAATACCTTGTACCAGCGGCTTTCAAGGCGCGGCGAAGACGAACAAGAACAAGTTCACCGCCACCAAGACGGGCGCCAACGCCAAAGCCGACATTTGCTGACGTTGAAGCTTATCGGTCCAGTGTGAAGGAGCTTGCACCGCGTTTCAAGACTTTCGAGAATGTAGCTCTTCGGGACACACGCCACGCTGGAGGTTGCCGCATTGTCTACTACGACCTTTTGTATGGCCAAGAGGACTCCGAGCCCATGAGAAGAGAAGTCGTTGAGCATCGAAACTTACAGCCGTCGTACCCAAAGTTCCGCAGCCAATTGCGAGGGGTCACTGATGACTGCTTACAACGTATTATCCTTGTCGAAGACCTTAGCCCTTTACTGATAAACATGCTGGGTGCGACGTTTCAGATCCCACCACACGTTTTTGAACAGCATCTTGATCGTTCCGGTTATTCTAAAAAGATCGAAAGCAGAGATAACAAAGTGGCGTGGCAAGCACGTTCCTCTGCGCAAGGATACTCGTCAATTACCTGGTATCGTCCTGTACTGCCATTAATACCTCTGACGACCAGAATTCGGGAAAATCTGCTCAGTGGTCAGAGAACGAAGGTCCGATGCCCAGTCGAGGCCTGTGATGATGATGATCATTACATCAGTACCGTGGCTAATATTTGGCGAAATCGTCTCGATTTATGTCCCGATCCTGGACTATACCATAAGCAATCGAAAACGGAGTATCCAGTTGGGTGGGAGGAAAAAGCAACCACATGGATTCACGACTTCGATGGTTGTGTATTTTGTAAGTATACTCTATAGATTCTCCTGCTCAAACTTACCTGTTGGTTTCAGTGATAATATTGCTCGATCCACTGCCAGTCGTCGCATTTGAAGGTAAGGAAGCGCAAGAGCGCCCTGCCAGCAATGTTGGTCCGAATTATCTTTCTCCCCACAACCGTCGACCTGAGCAAAAGCGTACGGTTTCAAATGACCGAAAACATCAAAACGTGTCCGATTGGATCAAGGATTCAACCTTCGAGCCTCCAGTTTCTAATGCCACTGTGCCGCCGCCGCCGCCACCACCACTACCACCGACAACGAGACATGAACAGAACTTTGGAAACTTTGAGCCAGCCCCACATACACGGCCTCGACTGCCACCCCATTCTCTCCATGTGGGCCAGCTCGCTGAAGAGCCTAGAAATCTCGACAAACCTACTGCTACAGTAAAATCAGGTACGTCAGATACATGGTGGCTTCATCTCAAAACATCGAGTAGAATACATAGTATGTGTTTGAGAGCAAACTGACGAAGTCGCAGGCCCTATTGATCAACCATACCCTCAGGCAACGCACAGCTCTCACCGGGTCCTGATGATAGAGGGACCTTCGCAGGTAACAGAACACGTGGTAAGCGGGAGCGCTCAGGGTGCGGATTCTAGCACTACTCCACCAAGAGAACCGGTGATCGAGACTGAGTTGGACAAGGTTACTCATACATCAGACTCAAGACTACTCGTTGATGGGACTGATGAACTGGGACGCATTAGTGAACGCTCTCCACCCCGTCCCCATTCTCCAAACAGTCCTAAACGCCCAAATGTCAGATTTGTAGACCCTCTACGTTCCCAGACCCCAGTCAGGTCTGAGGCGACGCCCTCCTATCGAAAAAGAGAAGAAGTGCCTGCTTATCAGACAAGAGAAGCAGCGCCTTCTTATCAGATAGGAGGAGGAGCGCCTTCCTATCAGACAAGAGAGGAGGTGCCCCGATTTGAAGGAAGGGTCCAGTACGAAGCGATTCACGAACAATTGGTCCTGTTCGAGTCTATGAGGGCCCGAGCTTCGTCCACCGTTTGGGGCCAGGGCACCTTCGATTCACGACACGTTCACAAATACATCAAGAGCCAGCGCACGCCTCAATCAACCCTTGAAGAATTTGAATACTTCCGTCGACTACCAAGGCGGCGCGGTAACATGCATTACGATCCATTGCAGGCTTTATTCCGAGCGATGCATGATGACACGAACAGTCTCATAGAGATCATCCGGACATCGCTGCAAACGATCCGGAAAGGCACTCTCGACGAGGACTTGATGCAGAAGCGTGTCAAGTTCTGGCGTGGCTTGATGCATGAATTGAACTTCAGTCTTGGAGTTCTGGAAGCCGAGTTGCGGGAGTTTGAGCAATTTGCGAAGGAAGCTTTTGTGATGCGCCCTGGATCAAGCTGCGCTCATCTCGCGCAGGCAACCCGGCAGGCATTGCGTGGGTGCCTCAGCCTGGTCGACAGTTCCTCGCAATCTTTGCTTGCTGAAATGCAGATTGCGGATAGCCGGCGAGGCATCATCGAAACAGAGAGCGTATCGAAGCTCACAGAACTCGCGTTCGTGTTCATTCCACTATCATTTTGTGCAAGCCTGTTTAGCATGCAGATACACGAGCTGGACGGAGGGGTGCCGGTTTACGTCTTCATTCTTGTCGCTATCGGCTTTGTTTTGATGGCTTATATTGTACGTCTGACCATCAGAAGCTCACGTCTCATCGAGTACAAGATCGAAACCATGAACCGCATTAGGGAGGAATCGTACCTGCAGCACGACGAGTCTGTGCCTACGCATGTCGCAATGGCGTGGTTCGGCCATGCTGCGAGAGCTTCGATCTCAAAGAACTTGGCAAGCTTTGTGGCTATTCTTGCGCCTGGTGTGGTTCTTCTGGCTGTTCTTGCAGCGATCATCTCTCCAATCATATTTCTTTGGCAGAGGCAGATCGATTCAGGGTTCTCGGCGGTCATAACCGTACTTGTGCTGTCATTCGATGCTGTACTCTTCGTTCCCATCTTCATAGAACTGAAAGATGCAGGGTCTATTAGATTCGATCCTAGAGACCGTCTTCGCAGTATTCAACAATACTTCGAGGATAACCGAAGAAAGAAGGAAAAGGCCAAAAAGAATAGAAAACGTAAAGCTAACGGAGATTTGGAGGCGCTTGCGGAGGAGAGCACTGCCAGTTCGGCGAACCAATCTCACTGGCATTCATCACGGCGATGAAAAAGAATGATCAAAAGATTATGTGTACACAAAAAGGCAAAATGTAGCACAGTGTGGATCTTTCGCCCAGGAGTCATGTTATTTACATCGGCTAATCTTTGTTCTGAGTACATTGTTAAGTTGCAAGTTAGCAAATTGGCCCAGATTGACTAGCAACGTCCGTACTGCACCTTGCCAGCTCTGATAAGACACTTGGCAAACTCCAAGAATTTGAGATGGAAGGGCGTGTATTACTGTTTCAGCACGACGATCTCGTACTCGCGATTTAGTATCGTTATGAACTTGCTTACCGTAGCGGCCGGCGCTGGAGTCTGACACTAGCAACACAGCCTTGGACGAAGTATACCACTACATCTCCTGAGCACACTGGTAGATGTCAAGGAAAGCAATTGACATCTCTATTCTAGTTTCAGACTCACACTATCTAATCCGCTAGTCAACTACTCTTCAGGGGCAGCAAAAACATGTCAAAAACATACAACAGCGGGTATTCGCTAGTGGTCACCCACCTAACTACTAATCCGCCGGTACGTTGCTTAAATAGGGCTGAGCGAACAAGAAGCCATGTTGTCTCCTGTCCGATTGTTACAAATGCCCTTAAATTTTACCCCTGGGCGCCTTAAGCAGTTAGGCTAATGTGCAGTTGACAATTCGCACTGATAAGGAGGCTATGCATGAACAGCTTCTGTCAGCGCGTAATGCGTGCTGTTCACTGGTACGCGCCTCTTAAGGCGCCCCGCGATAATGTGGCCAGCGAACACGAATTGCCGCGTCAGCACAGTGATGATCTTCTGTTATGTGTCAGGAAATCTTGGAGACGATCTTGTCGGAACTCGACATCAGAGCATGTGATCTTTGTACGTGGAGATCGTGGAAGCACAAGCTCATCACCCTGCGGGACAAGCTACGCGAATCATAATACTCGAAGAGAAAAGACAAAGGAGCCACACATCAAGAGAACCAGAAGAGCACGGGGTTAAGGCGTTTCATGAGCAACGAAGCCAGCCCTACCCAACACAATTTGATCTTACCCTCTTATATATCACTCAACGTAGTCAATAAACAGGTTATAGGCTGCTCTAAAGCATATCAGAAACGTCTGCTTGACTACATAGTTGATACAACTGCGCAAGAGCTTGTGAACTTAGTGCCCGCACTCTAGCTTCAAAGGGGCAAAATGACCCACGTCAAGCGGCTGAAGGAGGTGCGATGAGTGCGCAGGCATAGGAAGAGCGTTAGTCTTGTTGTCCTTACAGTACTGGAGGAACACTGTTAACTTGTTGCTCTCGTAGCCTTCCATAAATAGTAGAAGGTGGTTCCCAAGAGTGCGGTCTAAAGCAAGCTTTTTGTTGGTCCAGCTGTCTCCAGAGGCCCAGATCTTGCAGTCTAGGGACAGTTCTTTGTCCTTGCACTAGTCCGAGAGATGAGTCTTGCCCTGAAAGATAATGAAAGCCCATCCTGTAGTATTCGCGCCCAAGGTTAGCGTAGCCCACTCGTTATTGCCTGCCTGGACCTATCTTGCTTGGGTCGACTTCCCTGCGTCTTCAACAATTGCTCTGGGACTCATCTGACCCATTGTATAGCGATATTTCCTTGCGAACTTTTTACTAATCTAATAGATGCTTACACAATGCTTTATTTGATTACTAGTGACAAGAAGCTCTGCTTTTCGTCCAGCGAACGGGAATTAAGTACCTTAACACACTCCAGACACGGTGACTACATACAAGAAACATGCTTGGGATCAAGAAAAGCTTCTGGAACTACTCTCTTTCCATAAGTATTCATTCGGCTTCGTCGGCTCGCCACCGTTTCACACCGCCAGAATCATAACCGGTCTATCTGTTGAGTGATTTGGGCATAAGATCAAGTTCAACAAAAACCATGCCCAACTGGCAGCTTGAAGCCTCGACTCTTAGTCGTCACTCCACATGGTTTGCACGTTCCAATCAAGAACAAGATGAATCCATATTTGGACCACCCAAGTCCTATGCATACTATCTCGGAGAAGTATTGTCATAGTCGTTGAAAGGTTAGTGTCTCTCAGACATTCACTTCAGCCATAAATAATCATCTGCAGAGGTAAGGACTCACTCTCTTATATAAGCTGCTTTGCTACTAGCTATCTTAAGTTTCTTATTAGTAGTTTATCTATTAGAAGCTACGCTAAGAAACCCATTAATGTTTTCTATGTTGCCATCCGCGTCGCGATGCGACTCTTCGAGCGCATAGATATTATCTGCTTTTTCCTCCGTGAATGCAGCCGGGCACTCTGAGACGGTGTCATCTTAGCCCGAAGTAACAAAGTTGTTCCATGTCTTTGGTTGGGAATGGGGCGCACACTTTGAACGCCGGGAAGATCACAACAATTGTGATTTTTCTTTTGAAGTAGAGGAAATCTTAGACGGATGGTCAAGGAATAGGATAGCATGACTTACAGGCGGCTAGATGCGCGTTGACAAAGTTGAAGTGCGTGTAGGACGGATCCTTCTCGCCGAGGGGCGTTTCTCGCCTACGGGCAGTGGACGTTACCAGCCCTTTGTGGAATCTCGAGACCTTATACATCCCCAAGAACCAACAGAACAGTGCTGACTAATTCTGCTCATTATACGACTTCAACGTTAACCTGGTAATATATTGTTTCTCCTACACTAGGGCAAACTCTTGTATAGCTACGCCAAACTCTGTCAACGTTTCAACTGCTACGTCTAGCACATGGTACCCATGGCTAACTTGATGGTACCTCTCTACGCGAATCCCCAGCTCGCCTAGGAGCTCTGCTGGATTCGTCTTCAGCTCCCCTCGTCGGCTATCCCACAGTGCGTTCCACGTACGGTCCAAAACCGTCTCAGGCTGGCCATGCAGCTGGCTGACAGGTCTGTAGTGATCTGGTAGCCTGCCACGGTAGATGATTTCGCCATACTGTAGGCCCTCTGCCAGGCATACGCCGACGACAAACCAGGCTTCTTCTGTTTCAGGTCCGGGCACAGTCGCTCGTCGTAGGATGAGCGGGTGCTTGCAGCCAAGTATTACGCTGACGACGTCGTCGGTCTGTGTGCCGGTAGGCGCTAGACCGAAGTAGCCGCTGCTGGCTTGGAAGAAGCACCGCCCCACAAAATTCAAGTGACACAGGTCCAGGAGCAGAAGCTTGGTGCGGACCATATCTGCCTCAAAGAGCTCAAATACTGCTTCGGATTGAAGGTCACGGTCCCACAAGATTTGCAAGAATCGCGTGCATTTCGTCAGGCTGGGCCTTTGAGGGTGGAGAGGGTGGAAGGATTCTGCGAACAGATCTCCGACAAGTGCTTTGCAGTAGCGCTCGATACAGGATGCTCCTTGGGTGCGCATGTCTTCCTGAACCTTGGCTGACCTGCCGATCATCTTCAGCACTTCCAGCACGTCTTCGTATTGGCATGCATATGCGTCGAGGGTCCACTCAATCACCTCTTCCACCCGCGCGGCCTCTATTCCAGAAACTCGCAACACCCTACCGGCTGTGAGAGTTGCCCGCGACGTGATCCAGGCACACGCGCTCCAATTCGCAGCGGGGTGAGATCGGGCTACCTTCATCGTCACAGACCAGTCAGGAACCCAGGACGGGAGGGACGGTAGGTCGCGCGATGAAACTTCGCAGGCTTGGAGAAGATTGAGACGGTGATCCTCGATGATTACCCGGCGGGCTACCTGATGTCATTGCTTTCAGCAAAGAGTCTCAATCACATTGTAAGGGAGATTCTCACCTCAGTATACAGATCCTCCACCGATACCGTATAATCCGGCTCAACAGCCAACTTTTGGTCGTAATCATTCAACAAATATCTTTGTCCGTGGATCTTATCTCTCAGATCGAAACACTTAGTCTGTCCCATCACCAGCCTTAAATTTGCGTATTCGCAGTTCAACTGCGGCAGATTCGTAAGATCGAATGCCTTCGTCACAGCCCTTGCAAAATCATACACCTGTCCAACGTCCAACGCTTCGCTGTAATGCCGCTTGAGGTGCAGATACGCAACGCCCCGAACGAAAATCACCCACGGGATTTGCTGTGTTCCGCACTGCACGACGGCATCGCGGGCGAGTGTGCACTCCTGCCGCGTCCAGGTGCGCTCAAAATACGGCCGATTGAGTAGTTTGTGGATGCTGTTCAACTCGCCGGCGACGTAGGGGAGCGAGATGGTGGAATCAGCCCACGAAGCATCGGCGGTGCCATTGATTGGCTGGAGGAGATTGGCTTCGTTTAATGCGACCTGCGAGGTCCAGTGCCGGATCAGGTCCAGTGCAGCGGTACTATCGTCTGCCTCTGGGCCTAGCCAAACGATGGTGCGCACTGCGAGAAAGTAGATCCAGCCCATCATGGCTACTTGCTTACTTTTCTCGCCGTCTTTGGTTGTGTCCTGCTGATTTATACACAGCGCGTCAATGTAGATGGCTCGTTCCTCATCTGCCCGACGGAGATGTCGTAACGCGATGTCAAGGTTCTGGCCAATAGTGATGTTACCCTTCTCCACTCCCCCTGCGTGAACACGGACACGAGTCCCCTTGGTAACATCGCCCCAGACGTAGGAAAGAGCTTCATAGGGAGGGTGAGCCGTCTGCACGAGACGTTAATCCCAATGAACACATCTTGTTACACGACAACTTAGCCTTGAGAAAGCTCCTACCTTTGAAAGTCTTGAAAATAGTCCCTCTAGATTCCGCGTCTCGAACCTGATATGAAGATCATCCCCTCCCGTACCAGGCTGCAGTATCGCAACCCTGATTTCTGAGTCCGGCTTTGACAGAGGCTCATATGTGTAAGACACCATCGTAGATGTTTTCAGGGAATTGGCTGGTAACGACCAAGGACTCTGTAGGAGAAATGGATGCTGAAAGATAGAACAGCACGTCTCAATGATGTCGGCTCGATTTCAAAATAGACTTCAAAACCTACGGGTCTGGCAGAAGATGCTGATGCTGATGCTGATGCCTATTAGACTGGGAGGCATAAGATCATCTGACTTAGGTGGGACCTTCCACGACGGGCCTAGCGCTTGAGCTTGTATGCGGCCTCCACGCATGCGATCGGCTCATCTACATTTAATTGCGTGTTTTGTGCGTAGTAATGGCGGTTGGCGACAGAAGTGGTGAGGCTTCCTGGTATGTATCGTACTTTGCTCATGAGCGAGAGACGCAACATCGAGTAGGGTGGAATGCGCTTCAGCTTGACTTTTGCTGGCCTAGCAGTTCCTGGAGCTTCGTATTCTTCATATGTGCCCCCTTTGTCGAATTCGAAGAATAGCCGTGCACAAGTCCTTTACTCTAGGTTGATTGACTTAGTTGGTTCTTACGCAGTTGGTTGATACGCAGTTTCAGCCGCGGGCCCGCAGCTATGCCAGAATACCTAGCGCGGTATGCAGCTGACGCGGTGCCGATATGCTTGCATGTCAGCGTAGTGTGTGCGGCGCTACAGGTGCCAAGGCACAGGCTCTTCTATTCGCGCAGAAATCGGGCATGCGCCACGAAGTAGGCGCTTCTGTTTTCGCGAAAGACAAGAGTCAATTAGTGAGCGGAATTTAGTGTGATTATTGAAATGTTTACACTTCCGCTAGCGTAGATACCTAGGACGGACGACAATACCAGTACGCGCACGGACACGGTACATCACATGTCCTCGTGCGAGACATGTTCACTGCCTTAGCGGTATGCTCCACTATGCGCTCCGCGCCGCACTAATCTGATTACCCAGGTGTACTGAACTATAACTAAAAGCGCACTGGCACAGAAAGCTTAGATGCCAAGCTGTTTTCATACATGGGGCAAAAGGTGTAGATATACGAACCTGGTTGGTCAAGCTGTCCGGTGCGCTGCCTTGTTTCATCGACCTTCGGCAGTTATTCCAAATTTGGCCTTGCGGCACTACAAACCTTTCCCATTTGTTCTGATGGCCGCTTTAATTTTATTCGGTCATGGAGATGAAATATTGAATGGGTCTCCATTAACCACCTCCCCAGTCTCCACGCGGAGGATCTTATAAACAAGCCATCTGCCTACATCCCGATAACTTCTATCATCATCTATAATGTGCTATCTGCCACGCCGGTATCCTGCAAGACAACCTTAGACGAAACATACCGCATTGTCGTACGTATTGGGTGATGCTAAGAAGACATGGTCCATTCAACTTGATCACGATTAACTGCCGACAAGTGGTCTTGCTCTTACACGCTCATCGGCTCCCTCTCTAGGAGCGGATTGATACAGACCATTCCCAAAAACAAGAGACCTGGAGACGGCATCATGTACCCGAGCTGTGTAAGTGGGAAGTCGGAAGCGAGCAACCTCATATACAAGATCAGTGGAGTGCACGGTTTTTGCAATATCGATAGTTATCATGATGTTGTTTCGTTGTACATGACGGTGAGTCAGCGAACCAAACAGACACTGAAATTTATCATCTGGTTGCTATTTGAATCGTTTTTGTTCTTAGGCCACAACCATCCTCTCCGCGGGTTATCAAAAGCGGAACTTAAAAAAGGCAACGCTTTAATAGGAGGTCTTCAAGCCTAATTAGCGATGATCTCTGAAATGTATAATTCTTGAGGAGACTACGCGATGGATTGGTCCAGTGGAGTGCTTGAGCCCTGTGGGTTGAATCCTTCAAACGGACCCAGTGGCTGCTCAGAGATGGCAATACGGTATGGTATCTTCGCTCAAGGTGCTGCAAAGGGATAAATATACCACCGTTCGGCGTAACAGTAGAGGCATGAAGACTCAGCAGAGCCAACTGAACGTGTATCCAATTAAGATCTGCAAATCTACCTAATCTGCACTGACTGACTTGAATAAATTTAGCTACCGAGATCGGTGCAATATGATCGTGTAACCTGTCCTATGCGGAACACCATTGGAAGCTGGCAAGACACAGTTTTGTGTGTAGAACGGAAGCAAGGCTGGGTCAGTAAAGCGGAAAACCAGCTAAGCGAAGCGCACATCAAAGTTGCGGATGACCGTGGGTCGAGCCTAGAGATTTAGCCCCACCAGAAAAATACATCGCGACACGGCGGACCGGCCTCGGCACCGCTGCAGTCTAAGTGCCCTACAAGATATTCAGGATATATGCATTGTATTTTGAAGTATATTCATAATCAGTTGATACAACTGGCCTAATGGCCCAATGGCAAGGCGCTTGACTACGATCAGTTCGAAATCAAGAGATTCCAGGTTCGACCCCTGGTTAGGTCACTTTTTGCTTGCTCTGCTTTGTTTTCAGCTCTACGGTCTCGTCCGGAGCCGTGGGTACGGTCCCCGCGGTTGAATTTTTTTTTCTATGTCAGATTGGGGGAAGGCGCGGTGGTGGCGCTACTTCCTTTTGGGTCACGGCAGATTTATACGACTCCGACGACCACGTTCTTCAGTGACAGCCACCAACATTCTATTTCAGCTGGTTATTGAGAATGTTGGACTGTATCGTGATGCTTTGTATGGGGTTTGGCCTTACGAAAGGAGTTCCCAGGGGGTGACAGTCTGCCAGTAGCACAGCGACTGCGGAGTGTTTG
Organism: Curvularia kusanoi; assembly: GCA_011058905.1. Taxonomy (NCBI): domain Eukaryota; kingdom Fungi; phylum Ascomycota; class Dothideomycetes; order Pleosporales; family Pleosporaceae; genus Curvularia; species Curvularia kusanoi. The sequence goes on along the minus strand of SWKU01000031.1, from coordinate 199,166 downwards.
CTTGCTGGAGCGCTGGAGCTTTCCTCAATAATTGTCTTGTTCCGAATGGTGGAGGGATATGGACAATCAAACGTTGCAGGACGTGGTGAACATGACCGAACGTTGCGAGATGATGTGGGTGAATAATTGATACTGCGTTTGTGGAGGTCTATCAACAACGTCCACCGGGAGATCTCAATACAGCTGCTAAGCTCTTGACACGGTCGTGCAGCAGAGTCAAGTTTACGCTACGATTATTATCAGTCCACAGTGGCTCTCGCAATTCAGCGAATGCTACTAAATGGCTAGATGAGGTCGTTGAGTCGTATCCTGTACTAATACTGATGGAAGAAATTCCTTTAAGTCTGCTCACATATTGTATCTGAATTCTCCAAAAATAAGAAAACCCTCAGCCTGCTGAGAATGCAGCGCATGGATATTTGCTCATGCACTCGGTACCCCTTTTGGCTGAGATGCGCGTCGAATATTGGCACGCAATTGCACCTGTGATCAGCGCCGCAGCGCGAGCTGGGCCTGCACATGCTGTATAACCCCGCTGCTCGTATGCTGCAATGCGTGGCGCAGATTCCTGAGCAATGTGACGTCGAAAGATGGTCGCCATCCGCTAGAAAGGAACACCTACCGCCAGGCGCATAACAAGTCGCCGATTGACAATGCGGGCAGGATGTAGATCGCTTAGCCTTTGTCGCATACCGGGTCGTGCCGAATTAACCGATAAAGACACTTGCCTGGTGGGACAGGTCGGAAACATGACATCGAACAAAGAAGTTATCGTACTACATGATACAGGGGAATCGACGTCCAGGGAGTACATCTGGTGGTGGACAGCAGCCTCGTACAGCCTTGTGTTGGAGCAGGAAGATGGGAGGCTCAGCTGAGAAGGTTTTCGGGGATCCATGCACGTCAGCACTGCATCCACTGCATCCACAGCATCCACAGCATCCAAGCGCCAATATCCATAGAATCCTTCGGCCTAATCGAATGAGGTTGTATCTCGTAGCATGCATACGAGCCCTCAAGTCGACCATGCATTGCTGCTTCATGCTTTTTATTTCTTTTCCAGCTTGGCTACAGCCACCACCTACGTGCTGACATTTTACAGGTGGTCTTCCAATCCTTTCGCAGCCTGACTGCAGCTCACATCTACTTCGGGACCATTCCGCCAATTTGTTTTGGGAAGTCTTTCTTAACTTTCCTCGTCCGCTTCATTCGTGAAATGATGTCCAGCAAGTGCATCAGGCATGTCTTGGCAGGAGACTTTTTTTGACCTTGTGCTGCTGGATCAGCGCTTACAGTTTCCAGCTGCATATGAATATTTCGGTCAGGTCATTCAGCCTTGCTCATCAGCCAGACGAACTTACCACAACCTTCCAGAGCCCTCGTATCGACAACTCTTCTGCTGTCTTGATGACCTTAGTATCTTTAAGATATCTCATACTCAGTGCAGTATTGTTTGTCATATCACAGCTACGTCACGCTAGTCATCCAGTGTGGCAGACTCGGAGAAGCAGGCTGAATTTGCCCTCGACTTGTTCTCTGACATCGCACCGTACGTATAACATGGACTAGCTGGGCAGCGTTACTTACCTTAAACAGACTTCTCGCACTCTTCGGAGACGAATTTGCAAAGCAGTTCGCAAGTGAGAGTTTGACATGGGTTGATCATCTCATCTCTGCTATGGTACCACTGGGTATCTTGACCACCATAAGAGGTGCTATTCGTGTCCAAGGACCTAGGATTGTAAGGTCTTTCATCGGTCGAGGCAGGGAGACTCGAGCTCTTGCTGAGATCGAGTTGATGTCGTCTACCTCGAAGGAAGTTTGCGAGCTCTTCAATGGGAAGTCTATCATTAGAGCCATCGGCAAGCCAAAGATTGCACAGATACTTGTGTTTCCTGAAGAGTACAACCGTCTCCAGCGCAAATACAACGACGAGGCATCTGGCTCAGGCAGTGCCGAAATGGACCGTTCCTGTGGAATCCACACGCTGGAGACAGCCATGGCGGCAGATCCAAATCTTCCACCACAGCGTACGTTCGAAATGAAATGCGATCGTATGTCAACTGTACATCAATATGTGCTTCCTAGCTAATTAAGTTTGTAGCATACCACAGTAAAAGTTACATGTTCATGGAAGAGTTGGTGAAGGGTGGCAGAGAGCTTTTGAGAAGCTCAACTACAAAGCTTTTGAGAAGCTCAACTACAAAGCTTTCAGGTCTCCGGAAGCCCAAAGGGGCCGCTGACCCTGAAAAAGCGGAAAGTGGAACACCGCAGCCGAACTCTTCGGCACCAGAATCCACGAAAGCTTCTAAGCAGCAGTCAGGCCCGTCATCGAAACGATCAGACACCAAAGCAGAAGGGACAGACTTCAAGTTACCAGGGCCTCCAAACCTACAGCTGGGTCTCTCGTCCGACCAATTCGAGACCAGGAGCATCAAGAAAAGACATGAAATCTTCGCGGCCGCGGTAATCGCTGTGATACTTCAGGTAGGTTTACTCGCTATTGCCACAATTACTGTGTATGGTGAGAGTACACGATCGACTTTATCGTTTGATCCCGAGAAATACGGATACCCGTGTTACATTGGAGGTTCTATACTTCTATGTATCGGAGTCTGTCTCTGTTCCATAGCTATAGAGCGCAACACCACCGAATATGACTGGAAAATCCTACCACGGCTAGATAGGATGGATAACACCCAGAACAATTGTCCCAACAGAGAGTATCCGCGGCTTCTTTGGCTCCAAAAAAGTCAAGAGGTCAACGACCAATCTTTTGGCGGATATGCCATTCTTGCAGGACCCAAACACCACATAATTACTTCGAGCCGTTTTGAAGATACAGAACAGCTAGGTGCCAGTGCTACCTTGAGTAGAAGAGTCCTGGGCCCGGCCGAGCAACATGTAGAACCTGTCGCAAAACGCGAATCAAATTTGAGCAGAGTCACGAAGCCTGTAAGTATCCACCAAGAGGTTTCCGTTCCACATCTGACACGAGATAGGAGCACCAGAAGGCGAAGGACAATTTTACATGGAAGGATATTCTGGAATGCCTGAAACATCTATACTCTCTCACTAAGCAGGACGACGTCAAATGGAAGGGATATACTGTCTGCGGCGCTGTAGCTGCTGGAGCTGGGTTCATTGCCCAACTTATCGGACTGAGAGGCCTAGCATATCCGTGTTCCATCGCTCATCTCCTTGCAGTAATACTCATGGCTTTTGTTAGAGCTATGATCAGGAGGCGACTTGGACATGTGCCCATCCACCGTGTTGCCTTCTCGCGGTACGAAATCGATTACCTAGCAACGCAGCTGGTACACTCTCGAGACTTCAGAGAACAAACAGGAGATTTTAGCAGTAAAGACTCGACCAATAAGAATAAGAAAGACACGGAGCACGTCCTTCGATGGAAGGTCAAAACTGCTATAAAGCCCGCCGGTCCAGCTACATCCGATGTCCCTAATGTCACAGAGCCTCTGGAAACCCCCTCTCAACAAACGCCAACCCCGGCAATGGTATCGAAAGATGATTCTTCTTGTCAACAGTTGCTCCAAATTTCGGCAACGGTATCGAAAAATGGTTCTTCTTGTCAACAGTTGCTCCGAGTACGCGAAAGACTTGGTGATTTGTGCGAGTGGCAATCAACGGCATTGGAAGCCGCGAAATCCTTGGCGCTCTCCATCGAAGCATTTATGGACACGTTCTTTGATCTCAACAAGGGCGGAAATTCAGAAATTCAACCCGATTGGTTTGTTGAAACCGTCGGACTTTCTTCTAACGAAGGCGTGAATCAAGGCAACTTTATTCACATCCCAATACAGAAATCAAAGACCGGAAACAAATGGCAGACCAACGTTGGAATAATCGAAGCGATTCTGTCACTTTGGATGGCCACAATCGAATCTACAACAAAAGCTGACAAAAAGAAAGCAAAAGCAAAACAAAATCAAGCAGCTGATGCCAGTGAGTCATCTCAAGGGTCCTCGAACTGGAGGTATAAGAAATCTGGGATCGATCTTCGGTACAAGTTTTGTCGTATAATCGGAGATGCGTATGACGACGATGTGTTGAACAGAGATCTTTCCTGGTGGGTTGACGAGTTGATTGCTGATCAAAGCGATGGCTGCTATAAGGCAGAGAACGAGGAACCATCCTGGCATCATAGCAATGCACGTACCGACATGGATCTGATCATAGGATTCAATAGCAGTCAGAACCATTGTAGGTATCCATGTGGAATAAAAGGTCACTCGGACTAACTCAAAGTCAGTAGATAGTTCAGGGCGAAAGCCTTGTGACCCGCGCACTCGCGAGCTTGCAATTAGCGACGCTAACGCACTCTCCACAATATTGGCACAGCATCTGTTTACCAGCTTCATGTGGACAGTGGTAGAAAAGCTTCCTAGAGACTTTCTCCGTCGGGGTTCGGAGAACAACGAACAGCTTGTGAACATCGAGGGCCGCCGCGCTTTTGATCCCCGTGACTTTGAGAAAACCTGGTACTGCCCAACCCTGCGACATCGGAAGTTGACTAAACTAGTCCGTGAGATCGAGAAGAGCGGCCTCGGTAGCTACACCGACATACTACTTTGTATGATTCCAGCCTTTAGCTCCAAAGACCTGCTCCCGAACCACGCCATGCTCAAGCTGATTCCACCGGTGCAGCACGATCATGGTTGGGTTGCGACTGCTGGGGATTATACAAGACTTCTGCGTACTAGTATACAAACATCTCCTCCAGAGATGCTATGCTACAACGTCATCGTGGCGGTCATGGACTTTCTTTATCTCGCCTACGAGCCATACGACTCTTTTGTCAAACCACATGACGATCTCATGGATGCTCTTCAGGATCTGACAAACGAACTATTTACTGTAAAGTTTGAGCCTATTCTGAAGGAAATGGTGCCGCTCTACTCTACTCAACAACGCTGGAAGCGATTTGAAGAGATCTTCTTCCTGTGCGGAAGTGAACAAGATAGAATTCGAGATAAGGCCCTTCCCGAAATCAAAAAGTCAGCAGAGAGTGCGGTAAGTGTTTTTGAGAGTTTCGATCAAGCTTCTCTTGCTACCAGGCTGGGATTTTGTCCGACGTTCAAAGGGCTTTATAAGTTCCTGGAACGTAAAGCAACAGGTTTTCAAGGACAGGTGACAATAGGGATGTTAAGACCCTTTCGCTGGTACCAATGTAAGTGTGACTCTTGCTTTTAGCTCCAGTCGAGATCCTCACATAGCAATAGTCAACGAGGGGGATTCACTCGATATCTTTGGTTGGAGTCCATGGCACTACGCGGCTTTAGTGGACTACGAAGCTTTAGCAGATGATGACTATTGGTTCCATCGGAGGGCTTCGCCCTTCTCGCGGACCAAAAAGCTCCAGATTCATCGAATCTTGGATAACATCCAGCGGAGTCCAGTCCATGTCGCCGTTGCTGCCGGTAATACAATAGCTTTTCGCGATATTCTCGCAAATATCGCAGACGAAGACAAAGGAACTACGTTGAACGCCAGCGGCCTTGATCAGATGAACACACTGCATCTAGCCGCACAATGCGGGTCGCAGCGGATCGTTGCAATGATTCTCGAGCAGACTCCGCGACAACCTTTGACTCATTCTGACTTCTGGGGGCGGGGAGCGATCCACATAGCAGCGAGCTATGGCCACGACAAGATTTGCCAAAAGCTTCTTGCGAACGGAGCAGATCCACACTCTATCGACCTTATTGGCAAGGCACCATTAGACTATGTTTTGAAGGGCGATGCGCCATTCAAAGACGCTGGTGATCCAATGGAAAAACAGGAGGCAATCAAGCCTAACGAAGGAGATCGCTCGGCAGACCACAAGCTGGTGAGCGACGAGATCATCAATAGGAAGAGAAATGTATTCATCGCGCTGGCACTCAAAAACCCTGACTATCACGACAGAGCAGGGCTATCATTCCTCCATCACGCTGTACAACACACAGACACGCACACTGTTCGGGAACTAATGGAAAAGGGGTTTGTTTTGGACCAATCTGATTCGCAAGGAAGATCAGTCCTGCACTTGGCAGTTATGGCCAAAAAAACAAGAGATGGTAAAATGCTTGCTCAATGGAATTGGTGGTTATGTTGCAGACCCTGCGGCGACAGATAATCAGAAAGAAACGGCTTTGATCCATGCTGCGAGATTGGGGCTCATGGATATGGTGGAATTGATGTGCAGCAAGTTTACTGGAGGGCCTCATCTTCCAGCGGCTGATGATCGAGCTGTAGGTGAGACAGAGATGGACAAAAAGCAGAAACATTCTGATCCACTCGCAACAAACCTGGCTGGAAGAACCGCGCTTCATGTTGCGGTTGAGGAAGGCAAGAACGATGTTGCAGAGTATCTTCTGAACCTACGCCCACTACAAGGCAACTCCAAAGACGAAGAGGGTATGTCTCTGTTACTGACAGCGTGTATAAATGGCGCTTCAAGTGCATGCGTAGGTGCAATTACTGAGTGTTGGCCCTCGGACGTCAATTATTGCGATCCAAATTTCGATCAAAGCCCACTTTCGTGGGCGTGCGAACGTGGCCACCAGGACATTGTGGAAGAGCTGCTCAAGTGTGCAGACATTGACGTTAACAAGCCAGCCTCTCAGTATGAGAATTTGACTCCGTTGCATTTTGCTGCACGCGCAGACGTCACCAAGACCGTCAAACTTCTTCTTGACGATCCGAGAACTGACATCGATGCGAAGAGTGAGTCTGGACATACGGCGTCAGCCCTTGCGGTAGAAAGAGAGAACTCAAACTCCATCAGAGCATTTGTGTCCCATCTTAGAATCAATTGCCAAAGTCGCCTGGAGCTTCTGGAACAATGGTGTGTACACACAAAACCAGGAACAAGTACACTTACACTCGTGGAAGATGCACTGCAAAGTATGGTCAAAGAACAGTTGGGCGATAAAGTTATTCTGAAGCTTTTTGAGATGTCAGAAAGCCTTCGAGACACTGTGCTGTGGCCTGCGTTTGCAAGACGAGCTTTGGAATGTGGGATAACCAGGATCGAAGTCAAGCCAGGTATTGCGCACATGCCGGCGCGTTTGAACGATATTGAACTGATGAGGAATCTCTGCTCGAAAATCTCGAAAGACGTTATCAAGTCTCAAAGTGTCGACGAGGACGGCTGGACATGCATTGAATATGCTAACACATATCGTTCTGAGCCCTTGGGGAAAGAGATGGAGCAGCTTGCACAGGAATTCACGGATTTGCAACACGTCCATACAATGCCTAGCTGTCTGGAAATGGAACAAGTCAAGACAGCTGTCTTGCACAAGGAATGCACGCGCACCGGTCATTCGAAATGTATTGGGATCCATGGTAGGTTCTGATCACATTTACAGACGCTTCTCAGAAAGTCACTGACGTAATTTGTCAGTCATTGAAGTGGACAAGGATGCACGCACCGACGAGCAAGAAATGCCCACTTTGGCATTGCTTCGCACTACGAAGTGTGTCCCTCCTCCATCTTCGAGAACTGTCATCTACCACGAGATAAAGATACTTGAAGAGGGCGTACCTCATACGTGAGTATTGATTCTGAGAGAACGCCAGAGCAGGAACGTTGGAAGCTGCTAACGTCTGCAAAGAATGATCGCAATAGGTTTCTGCAACAGACAATATGGCAGAGACAGAATGCTAGGTTGGCAAGGACATTCGTTCGGTTACCACAACGACGATGGTAAACTATTCGTCAATTGGTATGAAGAACACGGCACACGCCTAGAATTGAGTAGGTACCATGTTGGAGATACTGCTGGTGTTGGATTGAATCTGGAGACAGGAGAAGGTTTCGTCACTCTCAACGGCAAATTACTGGAGACGAGTAAGTCGCTATCCACAGGAACTACCCTTATATGCTCACTCTATCCAGACGAAGCCTTTGCACATGATTACAACAAGTTCAACAACAAGAAGATGTATCCATGTGTTGGCTATGACAACGAAGAATCTGGTGTCGGCCTTAAGTTCGAGTGGAATCTGGGGGGATCACTCGATACTCATCCATTTGTGTACAAGGATCTTCACAAATAGAATTGGTCAACACTGGTGGAAGAAATTGACTTGATAAAAATTGTGCAGTTCTCTCTCGTTAGACGCAAGCATGTTGCTAGGCCTTGGGTATATGAATAAATAGTCTTGTGCCCTGTCATATATTGATGAAGTGCTCACAGTCTACTACCTAAGGACTTGTTGCTTACAAGCACCAACACGGGACAGCAAAAGGCAGATCTGACACCTGACACAACATAGCTTTCCCCAAGAAGCCGCTGGTAGGCAGATGACTCTAGAGACGATACGTCGACGCAACTCGAAGAGGCTTCATAGACGTGGAAATATATTTCTTATTTAATCCATAATGGGGGCCACATATTTCACATACGACCATAGGACGTTGAAAACAAGGCTTCCCGTTCGCTCAGCCCTATTTAAGCAACGTACCGGCGGATTAGTAGTTAGGTGGGTGACCACTAGCGAATACCCGCTATTGTATGTTTTTGTCTTTTTTTGCCCCCTCCTGGGGACAGTTGCAGGATCATAAGATCTGGTGGGGAGAACGTTCTGTTGTGGTGAGGTTGAAATAGCGTTACCTGCATGGTGAATAGAAGGAGGTGTGAATAGTTTGGAAAACACGTGAATTGATTGGGTTGTGACAAAGGTCTACAAGCTTCAGTATGCTGAACGTCAAACCTTTAAGGATCATCATCTTAACGACAGTTGATGCTGCGTAGACAAGACTTGCGTGGAATACCGAACAACGCACACGCGCAACCGCCATGTCAGCACCTCGCTTCGAATCATCCTACCTCCGCCACCTCTGCCCTGTCTCTCAGAGCCCCGCGCGATCTACCTCAGGAAAACCCTCACCACCTGCTGCACCACATAGCGAAAACGTAAATCCATCGGCTCCCAATGTATTCTACAATTGCGTGCCCAAATCGACCCCATATTATTAACACCGCTACCCAGCACGCCACCATCTCATCTCACCTCACCTCCCACCCTCCCCTTCCAGCCCAATCCCCTATAGCCCTTACACTCCCTCCGCCTGCTCAGGCCACCTCGCTCCAACCCCGGTCCTTCAAAACCGCCGAAAGCGCCCCCAATCACTTATCCCATCTCGATAAACGAACCCCCAACACACCACTCCACTCCACAGACCAACCCAACCAGCCAGCACACCTCAAAACCCGCCGCAGCTCCCCAGCGTCGGGCTTCATATCGTGTTGGCCTAGGACGCGGGACGAACTGTGAGTATACTATACTATACTATACAGTGATCAATAGATTATGCTCAAGGTCCGATCGCTTGGAGGTACCCGAATCGGGAGATACGTGCATGAGCATTCGTATATGCGGGGTGCTATGTAGGTAGATGTCGTCTGACGGGGGATTTACTCGCTGACAACCAACGGGCATGCCGTGGGTATTCTCCGTGTTGTGCGTTACGGCCGGAGGATACTTGGCATGTGAGATGAGGTTGGGGTACTCGGGGACTTGGGAAGACAAGCTTTTCCTGCAGGACTTGCGAGCTCTGTAGAACAATTTGACATGGCAATTGCGGACGCTGGTTTAATAGCAGTGCGCAAATTTTGAGTGATTGACTGCATGCAAAAAGTGAGCTATTGTTTGATATGATTGTATTCCATGTTTTTGGCTTTAGACTCTTGTAGTAGGTATGGTGGAAATATGTAATGATGGGTATATATGCCAATGCGCAGCTCGGAACGAAAAAAAGATAAATGAAATGGTAAAAAAAAAAAAGCCCCAGCTGTCATCGGGGAATGCAGCACGGTCAGCGCTTGACCGCCTGTATGCAACGCTCGCTCGCTCGCTCTTTCATGCAGTGTGAAAAATCATCATCAATCGTCGCAAGTATCTCTCTCTTCGTGCACCTCCACTCGACCACCTCACACCGCGGCATCTCGTCGCTCATCTGCTCTTCAAAAACGTGTCCACTCGATCCTTCTCCATATGCCGTCGCGAACCGCTCCAGGGTCTGCGTCTCGACCTTCGACCTTCGAACTATTAGTTATTTCGCTCATCTCGCTCGCCCACATAGTCGCGGATGTGTCCTTTGCATCGAGTAAATCTCGAGTAACAAGAACTGCCCTGCCCCCACCGCGGCATCGGCGGAATCCGGCCTTCGGGGCCTGGCCCGGCGCGAAGAAAACGCGTAGAAAACGCATCTTCTGCATACCCAGTGAGCGATGTTGAAAAAGCGCTTAGTTTTTTCCCTGACTGCAGGTACATGCAATTTGCGCGTTTCCGCCGACCGCTGCGACTTTGCTTCGTTCGTGGCTGGGCGCAGCATTGTCGAGTCGAAGATGGGGCTGAAAATTTTCGCCACCGAGGCGGCTCCGAGGCTTGGTGGGGACCGCAACACTGGCAGTGCAGGTGTACCGGATCTTGGCAGCGAAGGATGCATATGCATGAGCGTCCCATCTGGGCAGTGCGTAATGCATATGCCGGTACTGTGTATGAAATCCTGCTCGCATGCGTGGAGCAGGCTCTCTACACATTCCCCGTTCTGCGGTCACGGGCGCGCCATTTCCTGATCTGGTAATTCGTGAAGTACGCGTGGATCCACTTCATCGCACCGCTAGCACCACACAAGGTCATGCGATCCGAGGAAACGTCCAATGTGAGATCGTCGCTAGGATATAGCGCCATCGACGTCAAACGGTTCCGCGCCGTGTTCGCAGTTGCGACCGCGTGTCGTGAACGTTGCGAGGGTCGTATTGTGTGATTGCCGACCGCAATTTGCAAGATGCAAATTTGACCTTCGACAGGCTAAAGTCGTCCATCTCTTAGTGTGTTGTCAAGTGCTTCAAGCCGGTGTGCCAACCCATCTGTCCGGCACACCGCTTGCGCTCTGAAAGGCAGGTGATTTGCCGGAGCCCAACTTCCTTGGCGGGAGCCAGATACGCGCCTTGCCGACGGCTTTCGAGTCGAGCTTACCAACGCGGCGCATGTTCATTTCGAGCACGATGACACGCAAGAAATCGCTGTTCTCGCGGGGCTCACGCTGGCGCACCGTCGGAGTTGGAGACTGCAGACGTCCGGCTTCGGAAAATGGATCGGTGTTCTTGCGTCGGTTCCTTGATGACCGGCTGCGTCGGTCGTAAGTCTGCATCTGGATCATCGGCGCATGGGTATCGGCATCGGCGTCGATCATGAGCGCATCGTGAAGTTGCATAGATAGCTCCGTGGGGGAGATAGGAGCAGGCTGGGGGTTGAGATATCGGCGCAACGCCGGCGATGGGAGCTCCTCCAAGTGCTTTGGGCGCATCTCGCTGGTGAACTTGGGTGATAGGATCGAGCGAGTCAGAAGGTCCTCTGGCGGTACACTCGGTGCGGTGAAGTTGGAGAACGATTTTGCCGCTTCCTTGAGTGCCTGCAGCGATGCTGTGAGGTTAGACTTGAAGGACTTGAACCTCTCATTCGACGGCGAAAGTCGGATAACGTCCGGGGTGTTGGCTTCCGTCAGCTCCTCTGCCTCTTCCACGTTGAAGTGGAGAAGAGGGTGGTCTAGCACGCAATCCTCCTTTGGTGGCGACGAGTACACCTTCTCTCTGCGTTCGGAGTACGACTTGCGGCTCACAGAGTCCGGTGTGCTGATGTTGTCCCAGTGCGAAGAATACGAAGGCGAGTCATAGTCCAGTGACGGGGGAAGTGTAGACAAGGAGTCGCTGGAAATAGATCGTGAGGTGCCAAAGCGTCCCTTCTCCTGCTCCAGACTCGGCAGGCTGCCTCCATAGTCGGACTCGGTGTCATCAACACGGCCAAGTAGCACATCCATAGGGGAACCGGACAAAGACAACGGGATTTCAATCTCTTCCTGCTTCCACTCCTGGATCAGTTCGTCCATGGAGATGTTCCTCTCTGTCGTGGGACGCTTGCGGCGGCGCTGGGGTTGCCTGGTTGGGATTGCAGTGATGGCTAGCAGGGCGGCCACGGCGGGTGGAAGGGCATCTGAGTTGTGGCTCCTAGTGGAACGGGCAGGCCTGCCTCCATTCTGTCCCTTCATACGGACTGTCTGGGTGGATGACGGCCGTGTCGGCGTGCGCGGAGGTATGACGACAGGGCTCGAGTGCTTGAGCATGGCGTCGGTGGACTCAGTGGGTGTGGCTGGAGTACATGCGAGGTTCGTGGTACGCGGGGCGAGGGGATTCCTTTGAGTTCGTGTGCCCATCTTCTCACCGGGTCGGCTGCGTGGTGAGGGCGGCGAGTGCTGGAGATATGGGAAAGACCTTGGCGAGATCATGGTAGGCAAGAGTCCCTGTGAGCGTTTTCCCGTGACTAACGAGGCTCCGAGTCCCAGCAGGGCTAGAGGTTTGTGACGTTGACCGAGCGCGCGTCGGGATGGAATCCTTTACGTTATTGCTGCGGCGGGATTGGATGGGCTGGCAAGGGGAGCATCAGACGTGCAGGGTCAGGGCCGGCCGAAGGTCCCCGGACACGCGACAGCAACCGTTGCAGTGGTAGATCCGTAGTAATGTGCAGGCGACAGCTGGCAGACGCGCAGAAAAATGCTGTGTTGGGAGTGAGGTGGAGGAGAGACGAGGGCTGGCGTGCAGATAGACTAGAAAGAGAGTGAGCATGCAGGATGGGAATCGGATACGTTAGATAGTATTAGATGCTATGGCATGCGGCGATAAGGCAAGGCAGCGCCTTCACGGGTTGCACCGGGAATCCTCAGCACATGCCAGGGTTATCGGGCTCGATACATCTGAGCAATAAGGGCGCCAGTCGCGTGGGCGACCAACCTTCCTATCGAGCACAAGAGCACACCGGATCAGCGCTGCATGCTACTGTGTCACGGCCCACCAAGAGGCACGCATGGCCGCCAGGCACCGCCGGCTGAGCCTCGCAGCCCAGCTGTCAGCGCCTCGCAGCCCTCCACGTCGCAGCAGCAGAGCTGCGCATCCACCTGCTTGAAACCCGCGAAGCGCGCTGTGCGTCGCCTCGCCAGTGCCAGTGCATTCGGCCAGTGCCGTCGGCGCGGTGCAAGCAGCTGCATTTGGCCCATGGACGATCACTCCGCGGCATCCTTGTCCGGCGCCTGTGCGGCGCCAGGTCCTCTCCGCGATTTGCGACGCCAGCATCAGCCCTGCCCCACGCACATTTCCTTCTAGAAGATGGCTGCCCCCATGCCATGGGGCGGTGTAGACAGGGCACGCAGCAGTCCTCCAGCGACAGCGCACTCTGCACCACACGCAATATTTGTTTCTTAATCTACCGCCTCAGGCTGCGCTGCACCTGTGCTGTCTTTGATCGTGTGCCAGCTGCACAGATAAGCCTTTTGGTACGTCAACGTCGCCATGACAGCATAACACACCGGAGAGGCGCCCGTAGTGCGGGCTAGCATCTGGGGGACGCGGCCTGTCAGATGGCGTTTCCTTATCTCGACGCTGCATCTGTGTCTCACATGCGCCAAGTGCTAGCTATCTTTACTCGCGGAGACCCCAACCCGCTGTGGGGTGCATGCACGCGATGCTGAAAAGGTCGTTGCTGTCGCGAGGTGTGGCTCATGACCTGGAAACTGGTTTTATCAAGCCGCGCATGCAGCTGCGTGGCTTGATCGCGATTGTATACATGTTGGAACTTGGCTATAGTCTATTGTGAGGCTCAAAACAAGCAGCACTGAACATGTCACTGAGATTTAGCACCAGAAAACCTCGACTCTGACTCTGCCCTCACCGCACCCACCTTCCGCTTCAGTCCAAGATCTCCCGTAGCCCAGAAGCAGAAGGTCGAGCGGTCATCACCCTCAATAGGAAGGACAACACCACGTCTCATCTCATGCACTGCGAAAAATGGGCACAGACGGTTGATGCACATTGTAGCATGGCGGTAAAGATTTTCATTTTCGCATTTCTTCCTGCGGCCGGCCGAGGCTCATCTGTTATGATACACGTCTCCTCTTCATCCTGCTCGCGAGGATTACCAGAAGCATCTTGCAGCTTCGCTACACAATGATGAGAAAAAGCAAGATCAGCATAATACCCAAATCGCTTCCCAAAACGCCGTCAACTCGCATGAATGCTGCGAGGACCAAAACATCAGAATAGTTTGAACGGTAAGCAGGTGAAACTGAAGGCACTTGCGTCCGCGGAAGCCGAGGCGGCATCGAGCGGGTACATGCGCAAGTGACATGCAGTGTTCCTGGTTGACATCGTACGTGGCGACTATCGCCGCCAGTAGTGTCTCGTGTAAGGAGATGAGTCGAAGCAAAAAATTTTCAGACAGCCAACAGGTAGAAGGTTACATCGAAAGGAGTAAGGCTGGTGCAGAGCGTCGAATAAAATGCTCTGTAGCCAGCATGCGGTGTTGCTGGCTGCGTCGAAGGATTGTCGCACAACGAATTTTTCGCGGGCGTGCAGGAGCGGCTGTACTGAAGTGAAGCCACCGGGTCTCAGTACACGCTGCCATCGTCAGTCCAGCCCGCTTCGCTGCAACGGACAATACGGCCGTTCTGGTCCACCATGTTGCCATTATCAACACTACGGATGCCCCTGATCTTCTTGCCCTGGATTACACGTGGGGTAGAAGCGAAGTCCGGTGAAGCACGCTTGATCTGGCTACGGCGGTAGTTCTGGAGCTCGACATCACTTTCACCTGCCTCGTCGGACTGCTCGCTAAAGGTCTCCCAGTTCTCCGACCCAGCCTGAGCAGACCCTGTTGAAGATGCTTGCGAGAGATGTCGACTGCTGTCCGACGAAAACGATGATTGGGCTGGCGCCTTTGGGTATGTTACAGCGTAGCTAGGTCGCATGGTCTTGCTGAATCGGTCATCATAAGGATCTTCTGGTGGCATGCTGCGGACTACGCTTTCGCTGCGCTCCCCACGGTTGAACTCAAAGCGGTTTTTGGGTGTCTCGCTGGGGTCTGGCGGGATAAAGAGATCTTTCATTCGTGGCGGTGGTGCGAGAGGAGGGCCCATCCTTCGCATTGTTTCGGGCTGTGAATCCCCTCGAGAGTGCAGTGACCGCAATGATGCAGAGGACATGATGGAATCACCGCGCGAGTGGGTGGATCTGATCGATCCAGTGCGGGATATCGTGGAGTCTGCCCGGTTGAGCGCGACAGGCCGTTTCTCTGGCGAGCCCATTGCCTTTGGAGCTGCACGAGTGGGCAGTTTTGACGGGCTCTTCGAACCAGATGCAGCAGAAATAGACTGCGCAAAGGGATTGCCACGCATCGTGCTCGCACCGAAGTTAGTGGACACGGGCGTCTTAGCTCGGCTGGGGGGCTCGTTAATGGTCTGGCGGTGATTTGTCTGCACATGCATTGACTGCGCAGTGCCGGCACGGGAACGTGCGAAAGAGTTCGACTTCGTAAGTGTACCTTGCCTTGTGGGCATGCTCATGTTGGACGGAGTCTTCGCTCGCGGCGGCGGCCCCTGCTGCGCAGCAGCATACAGCTCATCCAGGTATCGTTCGCCATGCACGAGGAATGGTCGACCCCACTCGTTCTCGTAGGCCTCGAGCGTTGCTTGGAGATCCGCCTCGATCTTGGGCAATTCCTTTGCAATGCGCTTCCGCATTTTCTCCTCGCGAAGTAGTTTTCCAGGGTCTCGTTTCTCGCCCTTCTGACCACGGCCCATCAGTCGGGAGGCGTCCTGGCTAGACTGCTGAAGTTCAGTGCGCTCCTTAATTAGCTCGCGGTGCCGGTCGATCTTCGACAGGATAGGCAGGCGTTGCTCCTTGAGTGACTCCAGACGTGAGATCTCTGCCTCGTGTGCGGAGAGAAGTGCATCACTGCAGACATCAGAGAATGCAGGCGTGAACTCTAGCATCTCCTCTTCTGAGAAGTACAGTGCATCCCACAACTCTTGCAATTTGATGCGAGCCTCCTCGACAAAGACGTGCAAGTTCTGGCGCTTCAGCTCATTCAGCCGGGAGAGCTCGTCTTCGAACTCGTTGATCGTCCTCAGGCCACATCCGCGATTACTGGCCAGAAAGTGCTTCTGCTCATTCGGGTCTACACTGAGTCGCTCCCACAGATCTTCGATGGTCGCTCGTAGCTGTGCAATGCGGCGTTCGCGGTTGCGCTTCTCCTCGGTGAGGCGTTCCCTTTTGGTCTTCAATTCGGCCAGGTCTTCCATGTGCAGGCCCAGCTGCTCTGGCGTGTCACGGTGGTGTTTGACAATGGCCGCATCCGTCTGCGCCTGCGGGGTGCCCAGCTCGGCCCAAAGCTGGATGATCTCCTGACATAATACCTGGACTTGACCTAAGCGCTTCGTGTATTCTTCATAGATGCGGCTGAATTCGTTGTCCAGTTTGGTCACGTATGATGAGGATACATCGAACGTTGGCGGAATTGTCGCATCTGGGTCAGTGGGGGGCAGCTGGATCTTGATGAAGTCGGGCTCGAGGTGTGATGCATATGATTCGAGTGCCTCGGCGAGTTCTGGATGGGTCAGTGAAGCCACACAGCAGAGCGAGGGGCAACGTACTGCGCACTTGCTCGAAGCGCTCCTGGTGCTGTCTCGCGACTGTGTTGTACTTGTCTTTGAGTGTTTTTAGACAGCGCGTTAGTGGGTAGGTGACCTGTGGCTCGTCGTCCTTGTACTTGGGGCTTGTCTTGTTGTCGTTCATAGCGGCTTCCATCTGCTTGATCGTCTTGATCAGGCGCTGGGCCTCTTCGGTCAGTTCGTGCTTCTCATTAGTGACGGAGCGCAGCTGGCCGTGGAGCGTCTCAGAGAGCGCAGAGAACAGCTGGAGAACAGTCAGTGGGCTGCAGCGGACAGGGCTGCGCGCAGGAGCATATGCGCACCTCTGCCTCGCGTGAGTCGCGCTCATGGCTGGGGACGCCGATCTCGTCGAACAGGCCGTGCAGCTGGCCGATGATGGTGGTGACCTGCTGGGCGAGGTAGCTGGTGTCCATGATGGCTGCAGACCTGCCAGCGGCGTCGTTGGTCGCGTATGCACTGTGACTGCGCAGCGTGGTGGGGCGGTTCGGCGGTGATCTCGAGTATCGTATGCAATGCGGTACGAATCGGCCGAGAGTCGATTCGCGGTCGCTGCGCGCGGGGAGGGCAAACGAGATCCGAGCGAGGAATGCCCG
Source organism: Curvularia kusanoi (assembly GCA_011058905.1). Classification (NCBI taxonomy): domain Eukaryota; kingdom Fungi; phylum Ascomycota; class Dothideomycetes; order Pleosporales; family Pleosporaceae; genus Curvularia; species Curvularia kusanoi. The sequence goes on along the minus strand of SWKU01000031.1, from coordinate 182,060 downwards.
CCGTCGCAAGAGTGGATTTAATGAGAGGAATCGCGTGGGGCACGCTTGCAGCACCTTGACGGTATGGATATGTGGTCGTGTCGAGAATGCGACGCGTTGTTTGCGAACCGGAGAAGTGATGCAATCTTGAAGTTGGCAGCAACAGAGCAGCGGCCGGCTGGTGACCAATGTCCACCGGTCGCTTGCGCGGTTATTTTTGGTGAGAGCCTGTTGACCGCGTTGCCTCGGTGACGGCTGCGCACCAACACGAAAGTCGGTTTCATCCACATCGTCTCCGCACCACTTGCTGAACAGACGGCGTTCAACAGAGAAGAAACTTGGTTGTACCGCAGGGATATGTCCTGTCGCGACCGGCTTTCAAGGAAGTAGTTTTTGAAGGCGCTGTCGCCAGCCTCCTTACTGTGGTAGAATAAATGCACTGACGAGCTTCGACTTGGGTGAGCTCATAAAGGCACCACCAATTCTTAACCCATTCATGAATGCCGTCTGCACGCGATTTTACGAAGACGTCGTTCATGCGTGTAGAGTTTGCAGCGGCCTGATCTTCCGATCGCCGCTCGCCTGTGCCTCTTCAGCCGTACCGCACCTACCACTTAGCTGCCAGCAGCCCCGCCGTACTTGCGCCAGCTCCTCATGTTCGCAGTGCCACGGTGGAGAGAGGCTGCCAGCGTTTCCCAGCAACCATCGTGCCTTGCTTTGGTTGACTTGAGCAACCCGTGTGTGTGCATGATTAGACTGCCTTGGCCCGACCTCACGTGTCCATCTTGCAGCTTCGCAGCCCTCCAGTTATGTCGGGCTCTGCGAGAGTCTCGGCATCGTTTGTCGTGGGTATGCCCAAGGCTCGGGCAAAACCTGAGGGCATCAACATGCCAGCATGTGATAGGCACAAGATTGAGCATCCGGTGCTCTCCAGGGCTCTCGACGGCTACAAACGAAAGTTTGCTTTGGAGTGATACAATAGGAAAGGTAACCACTTGCTTTCGCACACCACAGCAGGAAAGTACAACACATTGCCAGCTTCAATGAGTGAGACACTTGGCGAAATACATAGAACGCATCCTGAGTGGAAGACTTCAGGCGTGATTGGTTTAGTTTACTCAACTGCACAGCTCTTGCGATGCCGACGCATTTAGTATAACCTATCGGGTCTTTGTTCTCCCTTTGTTGCATACTTCATGAGTGTCTTGTGTCTCGTCGGAGCTGGCAAGATCTTGAAGTGAGCGCAATCCCACATACATGCTGCCAGTGTCCCCCGTCTGAAGTAATGTAAGTGCGTCACTATGGGGAAAAGTCTTCTCTGAGCATAGGCACTGCCTTTCAACACTCAGCTTCTCCGGAGACGCTTTCATGCCAAGTTCCCATCACGTCGAGAGCCATCTGGTCCATTGTCCCGTTCTCGCGAGCAAAGCTTGGGACGCCCGGAAACCCTCAGAGCCAAGGTGCTTAAACCCGCTGTTCAACAAACTTCAGCTCTTCAGAGGAGTAAGCATCGGGACGGGACCCCGAACTACCCCAAGCCTTCCAGATCTGGCAGATCAGTCTTCGCCATCGCGGCAAAGCACCGAGCTCTCGGCACATCAGGAAGCCTTTGCGCCTTCCGCGGGCGCCAAAGGTTGACTCGCATATCGCACCCAGCCGTCGAAAGTATCTCTCATGCATTGCGATGATAGCCAGTGCTCAAACAACGGAAACGCGCCTTATAAGGAAGTTGGATACTCCAAACGTAGGGTCTACTGCTCAGGGCGAGAAAGGCGTGAAGACTAAAAGACCACCTGATTTGCGCATTGACGACCGCAATTGCCTGGTTCTGGTGCCCCTCGCCACGACAGTCTACACTCCGTTCGCCAACGCCCTTCAGGCAACACGCAGGAGGAGGTGCTAGATGCCGTAGTCATGAAATCATGAGCTGCAGCCTAAATCATCTGAGGTGAGGATATCGTAATGTACATGGCATTTTGGACATGGCCTGGCGACACAGCTCTGAGTGAGGCCCTAAATCAAGCCTCAGAATCCATCTGCAGCGGAACAGGCTGGATATGTACCGGAGACTTCGTGATCTTCGCGTGCTACGACCTTGGCAGAATCTTGGTATTCCTTAGCATTCCCCACGTCCTGGCTGGACCGAGATACGCGAGATCCCCGCAAAAGCGGCGACATTCTTCCAACCCAGAACACCGCACATGCCTTTTGTTTTCCGCTTTACGCTGGGCATTACCGAGAATCTGGGTGGTCACCGGATACTGCCTTCGTTAAACAGCCCATTAAACGCTTGGGAAGAAGCAATGTCCGCACCTTGCCAGCAAACCGCATGTCCTTTGCAGAGAGCCTTGTGGTTACTCGCAGTTGACTACAAAGTCAGAACTGACCTACCCCAACAGGACTTTTTAATTCTGTTACCATCGGTAGGTTTCTCGTGGTGCTAGGTGCCTGTGCGGGACTTTTCAGGTCCAGTTAATTGCCGACCACGTGCCCCTTGCAAGCCGTCGTCGAGGCTGGCTTCGCTTCACAGCACGAGGCGGACTACTTCGGTACAGCAAGCTAGGCATTCAGCAGCTCCCGCTCTAGAACAGCTTCGCGATGTCTGCTTCGCTTCAGCATGTTTCCTCGAAAATGCCAAGCAAACGACAGCGAAAGCCCGTTCAGCTCAGCTCAGCTCACCTTACCTGCCGCGGGGTCGAATAAGCTTGCGAGATATGCTTAATCGGTCAAACTACCTGATCCGAGCATCTCGGAATGGACAAGTGCATGCAGCCGTGCAAGCCATGCCCGGCACATGGATATCGTTTGTACTTCTATGCTTACTTCGCTTGCAACCTGATTTCTATCGTTCACAAAACTTCGTCGACGTTGCAACGGTTTGGCTGCCGCTACCACTGAGTTTGGTAGAAAGGGTCCACAAAGCAACAAAGGCGAACGTTCAGCTCTCCAACAGGGACCATGATTTCCTGGGACCGATATCCGTTGTCACGTTGTGGGCACATGCTGGATCTGTTGCAAATCCGGGGTGTACCAAGTGGAATCGACAAATTCTTGGCGTCTTCAGCCGCTCCCGGGTCGAGACACTACCACTGGCTTACTCATGCTATGCCAAGGTGTCGAGACTAGGCTTTGCAACGAAAAACCCCGGTGCTAAGTACAGCCAACGAGAAGCTTGGCCTTGCGTAGCGACAGCCTACCACTCCTTGTACTAGCCATGCTTCGGGGCGGCCTTGTCACTAGGGTCTGGCTGCAGCAGCGGACAGCCCATTTCGCAGCCCTGGAGCCCTATGGCTTTCGTCAAAAGTCTTGGAAGTATTGATAGCGGGTGCAGATCATGTGTTGGTATTTTTCGGCGAGCACAGCCTGGTAACAACGCTCGTTTGATCTGTATGACTAGACAGATGGAGTTACCCTACCCGTCAACGGACGGCGTCTGGACAGCCACGAGGCGAGAGGGCTCAGCTGTGACTACGTTTGACCTCGCGTACGCCTTCAACATAGAACTAGAACGTGGGCTTACACGGAGTTGGGGCTGCTTGTCGGAATATAAGAATCTCGTGTGTCCTCCTTGTTCGCTTTCATCACAACACCTTCGTCAAAGACATCAACATCAAGATGCCTCGTCTTTCACAGTTGACACCATTTCTCTCGCTGGCAGCTCTTGGTTTTGCCCAGACTGGCGATATCCCGTTCCAAGTCACCGGATCCCTAGATTCGTAGGTTTACACACAATATTACCTTCTTGGTATCATAATACTGATATTTGATAGTTGCTCGGCCGGCGCCAACTATAATTCAGGTGGCACTATCAAAATCAATGGGTTCACCGTGGTGGTGCCGGACAATCTCATTGTTTCCTACCCCACTACATATTCTCCGTTCCCGAAATTATGCGGAACAAATGCTGTAGGAGACAAATACGAGACCACCGTTGTCGGAAATATTGTTGGAGACGAGATTAGAGCGGGTCAAATTTCAGTCGCGGCTCGATTCGGTCTCGAAGGCAGCCAGGGATACATCGACAGCATCGGTCCCGATGGTTCTTTGCAGATTAAGAATGGTCCCAAGGTCATTATCAATGACCCAGAGGGCGCCTTTGCACCGATAGTTCCTGGATCGCCCGCGTTGGATCAGTTCGTCATCGACACCGAAAACCCTTCTGTCACATCCTTCTCTGGTTTTCCTATGTGCGTTAAGCACGAAGGCAACAAGGCGACATGTCTGGACGAGAATCGGCCAAATGGCCAGTCAAGCTACGATGCACCCAAACCACTCGCGATGGCTCCCTTCAAGGCCGGAGACTACATCGAGTATTCTGGGATTCCAAGCAACGGAGCTATCATGGCCCACACTGTCAACTGTGTCAATGTCCATGTGACCACCAAGGCCTCGAGTACTGTGCCTAACTACATTCGCGTCGAAGAAATGCTCGTTGGTATTGTTGACCCCGCTGGCAATCTCGAAAACGCCCCTATGAGGGCTGTTGGGTACTTGTCGAGTTGCGCGAATGCTCTGGTTACCCTCAGTGCCATTGACGTTGATCCATGCACCGGCGTCGAGACCATCCGCCGTATCGACTCCACTTCACCGAAAGCGGAGCTTCGCTGCAAGTGGGAGTTGCGCGTCACATCAAAGACACCATTCACCCGGGACTACCTTGTTACCACTAACACGCCTGTCACCACGACTGATAACGGCATCAAGGCCGGTCAGTATGTTGCACCTGTCACTGAGTGGATCTTCCCTGAGGTCAATCAACCTGGAACCTTCCCCCCAGCGTACATCTTCAGTGACATCCAGTCACTCCACCAGGGCGACGTCCTGGATGACCAACAGTTCGGACCGTTGAAACCGTTCCCGGCATCCAGCGCCCCAGCAGCTAAGAAGGCTTGCAGCCCTGGCGACATCATTAAGAGCAGCCCAACCCCGACCCCCAGTCCTGATGCCACTACCCCTGCTGCAACCTCCGCTGCAGCCGCTGATCCTGCCGCACCTAACAGCACACCACAAGGCCCATTGCCTGTTGCAGCGGCCCAGCAATTCACGGCCCCGCAACGTGTCAGTGCGCTGCTTACCTTGACCGGCTCCAACACTGAGAAATCTTACACCAACGACCAGCTCAATTTCGTCTGGACCCAGACTAGTCAAGATCCCGCGTCACCTGCAGTCAGCGTCACCATCCCCAGCCCTTCTGCAGCAACCGCCACCTTCACAGCCCCCAAGGTGACTGTCGATACGACCTTCACCTTCACCCTGACCGTCAGCGTCAAGACCAACCCTTCCGCCAAGAGCACAATCACCGTTCCCATCAAGATCAGCCCCAATGCCAATGACATTGTCACCATGGATAGTTACACATGGTCCAGCAGCAAATCAGGCACCGTCAGGGTGGCGTGCACCTCTACCGTCAAAAATGTAGCTGGTGAAAATCAGGGAATGGTGCTGCTGATCAACCAAAATACCGGCACCGGGACTGGAGGAACTAGGTTCCCAATGGCCATCAGCCAGGGTCAATGGGCATACAGTGGCGCCGGCACCGGCAGGCAACCCACTAATGTGCAGTGCATTTCTACTTTCGGCACCAACCCCGCCAAAGACGCTGGCAAGAGCATCGTGAGGACAGCGGTGACGACGAGACGCGTGAGGAGGGGCGGTCTTGGTCTTTAGATGAGTGTGCTTGGGCATTGTTTAACGGCGCCTGGGAGTTCAAGGTAGATACCAAGGAGGATTGATATTTCTTCTTTGGGCAAGGCGGATTCGCCATGACTGTCTTTACGACTTATGATGCATGATACATGATACACGACACAAGAAATAGCATGACTTTTTTTCTCCAAATCCCTCGTCCCATGGCTTGTGCAACCCATATATGATCTATTGCATAAGGCGAACAACTATAAGACCATCAGAAGCAGCTAACAAGTCTCTGTTCTTGCAAGCAGAGGCTGGTAACAAACGTCACACTGTTGCTTACGCACAGAGGCTATAAGTCTTTTCAATACCCTCATAGAAAGAAGAGACCGCCGATTCCAGCTAGATCCTACGCCGAGTCCCAACTGACACTCGACCGTATCTTGCACCCATCCCAGCAATTTACAACACTATACCATCGAAATCTCCTCCGCGCCTCGTTATCGACTCCCAGCAAAGCAGTACTACTAAAACGATCAAAATGAACGATTCTCGAACAAGCGAAACGTATCACATATTAACAAACTATATTATGGGTATCCCCCTCTCCGCCATTCTCCCCGTCAAAAGAACAACTCCCCACATTCCTATTTCCCCCCCTCACAAACCCCCTTCAAATCCGCATTAAACCCCTCCCACGTCTTCCGCGTCTTCTCCCGAAACCCCAACATCCTCGCAACCGCATTCTCCCCCATCAGCGGGCCCAACGCGCCGCTAAACACCTCTTCCTGGACAAAGAGCGTACCGCCGGGAATCTCAACAGATGGCTCGAAGCGGAAACTGTGGGTCCCGGTGAAGACGAAGGGGAGGGAGCCGGTCCATTGGAAGAGGGTTGGGGTGTTTGTCTAGTTGGACGGGTTAGGTGGGATATTGAATTTGGGGGGGGGGGGTATAGATAATTTGGGGGGAAAGGGGGAAGTACCTGAATTGCGCCTTTGAAAGAGGGCGAGTCGGCTAGTTTGACGTCTACGACGTCGCCTTTTGAGAGCGAGGTGCCGGGGTGTGGGGAGGTGATGGATTCGAAGAAGTGGGTGTAGGTGGGGAGGGAGGCGAAGTCGAGGAACTGCGGGGGCACTGTTAGGTTGTGTGGGTGGGATTGTGGGGGTGGGTTGGGTGAGGGTTTACTTTTGCGCGGACTGCGGATGGGGGCGCGGCGATGTCGATGCTGGCTTTGAGGGACATGGTGGTGGTGTTTGGGTCTTGGGGATTGGATCTGTAGGAGGGGAGTTGGATAGGTTTTCGAGAGGCTTGAGGCTGGACAAAGATGTAGATGTATGCTTGTGTTTAAGCTTCAATAGAGAGGGCTTGACGGGTAAGGCACGATAAGCGTGCACTTGTGGCTGCTTATATGGTATTTAGGCCTACCACCAGACCCATACCCCGCACACACGATTCCATACAACTGCCCAGGTTGTCCCGTCATATTCTTTCCTTTCGATATCCAAATGCGTGGTTGTGGTTGTCAAGATGTGGCTTCGAGTCATGGCGAGGCTGGAGGTTTGGCCGAAATGACTAGGACGGGGGAATATTTGGCCCGGTTGCTCACCAAAGCGGCGCAACTATCGCCATGTCGATAAGGAGGTCGCTTTTCAGCCACACGAGCTAATCAAACTTACAGGGTCTCTGCCAGAGCTATTTGATGCTGCTCGGCCGAGATAGTCAAGACCTCATGTCTTAAGAATGTCATTTGCCCAACAACGACATGTGTCGCAAGGCGCTCATTATACTTTTAGCCTACGGATAGCACCACTGACTAGGTCATCGGCGTGCAGGTTCCTGTGCGGGCTTTCCGCACCGCTGCCTGGAGTCTTTGTGTCGGTCAAGACACGTTTGTCTGGTCCTGTGACTGTCTGTCCCTTCGCCTGAGCGAAGCCAGCAGAACGCTCATGGGCAGGATTCGGAGAGTAGAAGCTGTCGATGATAGGGTGGATCATCACCGTCTGCTTTGAGATGGTGAGGGTGCTATTCGTCGGTACCGTGACCCAGTTGTCTGTCGTCGTCAGTGGTGAGCGTAGAGCAGCAGCAGACAGAATCTTCTTACCTCGCTCGAATGTGAGCGGCTCACTGGCAACAAGAACGATGTCTGAGCCCTTGTCGCGTCGTTCCATCACATAATTGGCCTCCTCGTCTTCTGATTTTCCACTATCTGAACTGTGTTCGCCCTTGAGTTGTTTCCAGCTTGTGCCACTCGAGAAGAACAGGCTCGCGGCTTCGTCTGTAGAAGAGCCCACGTAACGTGTACATATGACACTCTCTCCATCTGTAACGGCGAAGTTCAGCAAGCTCCTGCTGTCCTCGTTGCCCATGTTTTCTTCCCCAACAACGTCGCGTATAAAGCCATTGATGCGCTCAATGGTCTTCAAGATTGCTTTGCGCAAGACCGAGTGGCCGAAACCGCCCTTGCCGGGTTCTGAATCTGGCGAAACCCCTGCCTTGTCTAGCGAGTCCAGGAAGAGAGCGAATGCCCATTCCGAGTCGGTGGAGCCTTGGACCGACGTGAACCACTGTTCATTCAAGCTCATTGCGAGACGTCGCTTGATCTGTTTAAAACACCCGATTCCGCCATTGTGCATGAACATAAGGCGCTTGTACGAAAAAGGATGGCAGTTCTGTTCGGACAGGTTGCCCTCGGTGGTGGCGCGAACGTGAGCGAAGAGGAGCGACGAGGTTGTCTTCGACGCTATGCGGGAGAGATTGATGCAGTTCCATGCTGGGATGGTCGACGTGAAGACGCAAGGCTCCGGGCCTAGGGATGGCGAGGTGTAGTAACCAATGCCAAAGCCGTCACCGTTGTGAGGTCGCCGTCTATCCTACAACGTATGAGCTGAAGCTGCTGCAACAGACCTGGCAATGGAAGCGTACAAGACGTAATCGCGAGTCAAAGGACTGTGTGAGGATTGAATGCGAAGGATTGAGTATAAGCTCTGAGAGCAGGATCTCATCCTTCCCCTTGTATACCTACCAAGTGTGAGCTTTCCGGATGACGTCCCTTGTCGTCGCCACTGTCTCACCATAAACCTGCACATGTTGGGCGCTAAAGCAATGTGTGCGAATGCTGTATAGTGTGTACGCTACAATTCCAAAAAAATATGCAGCGAAAGAGTGGATGGTTGGTGTATGGAATGCTGTTTGCCGCGCGGTGACGATAACGCGCCGTCCGCTGTAGAGTCAGGGCGGTATTGCGCCATCGCACCAAGTATGGTGCAGATCTGTTTGTCCGAGTACAAACAACTCGTCAAGCTGTTAGCAAGTCGACGTAGACAAGAGCAACGCAAACAAAATCCCAAATCACCATGCGGCACGCGACTCAGGCCAAAAGTTCAGGTACCGTTAAGCGGGGTGTCCGCTCGGCGTGGGAGAATGACGTGGGGTCCTCACATGCGTTCATCCTGGAAAAGGCGAATAACGCGTCACCAATCACAATCACCAAAAGACATATTACAAGAGCTTTCGAAATCGATGCATTCGGTACATCACAGCTAACAGCTGCTGCACGTGAGTCGAGCACGCAGGAGGCGCCCTCTCATTACTCTGTTCTCTCACCGTGCAACCCCGCTCAGACAAAACCACCCAGCCGGACCTGACCATTCTTGCCCATCGACAGTACAAGATAGAGATAAAGCAAATAGCAACGCCAGGGATATGATGCGGATAGTAAACATGGTGGGGTTACAAGACGGTGAATCGTTCGATGCTTTGTACTTAGAACAGAAGGGGGACGAATGGGAAGACTGGGGGTATTGCGAAGTATAAGAGAACTTCCATAGGCGTGCGTAGCTCGTCAATCCAAGAGTCGTGTTTCAATCGTTGCGTGATCGTGATCTCGAGTTGAGTCATGGCAGACATTTTTAGCTGTCAAGGCAGCTCTTACGGCTCGCTTGCGCAAAGGGGTGGCACTCAAATGTATGCTCGAACTGGCGAAGGGACTAGAATCCTACTTCCAGCTGCTCACATATCCATCGAGTCTCCGCCGTTGGCGAAGTTGAAGTTCTGTTGCTGCTGCTGCTGGTTGCCAGCGCCGAAGCCGAAGTGACCCTCCTGGTTAACGGCAGGGTTAGTCTCAGCCATGTTCTCAGCATCGCCCTCCTCGTCCGAGAAGTATTTCTCGATGATGTTGTAGGCCTTCATGTAGATCTCCTCGTTGGCGTTGTTCTGGCACTCGTGGATCTTCTCCATACCGCCAACCTCCTCAATGAACAGAGCATAGCGGTTGATCTGCTCGCCAGCACCGTCGGCACCAGCCTCCTTGTCCATATCACCGACCTTGAGGATGTTCTCAAGACCGTCAAGGGCGACCTGGATGATCTTGTTGTCGGGGCACGCGAGCAGATCACACAAGGGCTTGATGCAGCCGCTCTGGACGAGGTAGCGGATCTGGGCGGGCTTCTGGAGACCACCGCTGGTAGCGTTGGAGATGGCCCAGCAAGCCTCCTTGCGGGTCTTGAAGTCGCCGTTCTGGAGGAGGTGGATCAGAGGAGGGATGATGTTGGCGTCAATGACGGCCTGGATCTGTGTGGAGTTACCGGCGGTAACGTTAGAGATGGTCCAGCAGGCCTCCTTGCGAATTCCATCCTTAGTCGAGCTCAGCAGGGAGAGCAGAGCAGGCAGAGAGCCGCAGTTGATGATGACCTGTGTCTGGACGTCATCGCCAGTAACGATGTTACCCACGGAGCGGAGGGCGGGCGTCTGGACCGATGTGGAGGCGTGCATCAGGAGCTCTACAAGACGGCGAGGGATGCCGGCCTCGATAACGGCCTGGATCTTGTCGTTGGAGCCATCCGAGAGGTAGGAGATGGCCCAGCAGGCGTCGATCAGAACCTCGTCATCGAGAGAGTAGACGAGCTTGGCGAGAACGGGGAGAGCAGGCTGGATCTACACAGTATTAGCACAAGACAAGACCGCACACGTGAGGCGTTTGGATTGCTGCTTACGGTCTGCCAGTCGGGCTGCGGGGTCTTTCCCCTGCAGAAGTTGCTCAGGGTCCAGGTTGCGTTCCTCAGCATGCTCAGCTTGCGGCTGTCGCCGAGCAGAGCAAGCAGCGGGCGGAGAGCGCCAGCCTGGAGGACAAAGTCGCGGCATGCGGGGCTGTCACCAGCAATGTTACCGAGCGCCCACACGGCCTGCTCCCTGACATCCGGCTCGTGGCTGCTCAGAAGCTCAACGAAAATGGGCACGGCACCGGCCTCGATGACGACCTGGGTCTGCTGTGCGGAGCCGGAGGCAATGTTGGTGAGGGCCCATGCGGCCTCAAACTGGACCAGTGTGTGGGGAGAGCGCAGGAACTCGACAAAGCGGCTGACGACACCCGTCTCGATAACGCGCTCGATGGGCGGATTGCGCTCCTTGGACAACAGCTTGCGGAACTTGGTCGTCGCCTGGATCTGCTCATCGATCTGCTCGGAGAATACGCCCTTCACCATCTGGGGGAGCTCCTCGTTGAGCTAGCACTCAAAGTCAGCTTGCCGAACAAAGACACGGATGGAGGGGTATACGGACCTGCCCCTCGATGTTGCCGCCCTCATCGTCGCTGTCGGGTGCGGCTCCCAGCGAAGCACCAGGGCGGTCGGCACCACCGCCAATACCACGGCGCTTCGCAAGGTTCTCCTCACGCTTCGCCCGGCGGATCTCGACCTGCTGCTCCTCGCGGCGGCGGCGGAGCTCGTCAGGCTTGAAGGCACTCTTGGCCTTGAAGGTTGTGCGGCGGTGCTCGGGAATGTACTTGTCAGCCATGTCTGCGGCGACTGTGTGTGTGGAGAGAGCGGAGGAGGAAGTCTGCTTGAGAGGGTGGCGGAGAGACAAGCAGTGTTTGTTTGCAGGGGATTAAATGGATCTTTCTTGGGCGCTGCGTGGGGCAAGTGAAAAGGCGGCGGCGCAAACGGCAAAGCGCCGGTCTTAGCGCTAGCGTACTGGCAGTTGGGCGCGTTTGCGTTCGTAGCAACCGCTGTTTGGTCATCCCAGACGCGAGGCGAGCATAGCATGTGACGCGTCGACCTTCACTTGAATGTCCATGGACTGTGCGTCTGGGTGAGTCTGTATGCCTTGTCGAGCTCTGTGCATCTGCTGTGACCTGCACCATACCATATACAACTGACAGCCCCACGGCGATCTCAATGGCAGGAGTTCCTGGCATCACGGCTATCAAGGATGCTCAAGGTGTAGGTACTCTTCGCAGCTTCATTGGCTTGGTCGTGAGCTTGCAAGATGCACGGAAATCCAGAGGCACCGACTGGGTTCTCGACTTCACGATTCAGGACGACTTCACAATCGGCTCAGTGGGCGGCAGCTCGAGCATGAAATGTCGCATATTCAAGCCGCAACCTAGTCTGCCCAAGATCTCGGGCGTCGGCGACATCGTAATTCTACGCAACTTCAAGCTGGGTCAATGGCAGGAGCGGATGGAGGCCATCGGCTCATTTAATAGCAGTATGCTTGTCTTTCCAGCCGACAAGATTCCAGTACCAGAGCTGAGCCAGGCTTACCTGCTTGGTACGCAGCGGTTGATGTATCACGGCACACCCGGAGCAAGAGAGTGCACGATTCCAGAGCAGAAGGCTGTCTTGAGCTTGAAGCAGTCTTCCTCTAGCTCTACCCAAGACGTTCGGCAGCATGCTGCTCTCGCATCCATCAACGCTTCTGACCGACGTAAGGACGCTTTGATAAAGGATCTTACGTTTGACAAATTCTACGACGTCAAAGCCCAGGTTGTCAACATCTATTATTCCAACCATGGGACCGTGGAACTCAAGGTCACAGACTACACAGCCAATAAGGATCTGTATGAGTATGTAGATCCAGAGGTGGACCCGGAACTGGCCTTCAAGCGTGATTGGCGCGGTCCGTACGGTCAGGTAACTTTGGATGTACGACTATATGAGCCTCATGCTGCATGGGCACGGGGAAGCCTCACTCACGGTGACTTTATCGCTCTCAGAAACTTGCGCACCAAAATGTCTCCAGCTGGAAAAATTGAGGGTATACTGCATGAGGATCGGCAATTCCCGGATCAAATAGATGTACGCAAACTCTTTGGCGACGATCCTGCAATAAATGAGATCAAAGAGCGCGGAGAAGCCCATGAGCAGCACCAAGCGAGGAGAGGGACTGTCCACCTTGTCAATGCTCCCAAGAAGCCCTCGGCAAAGGCGTCTGCGAAGAAGAAGGCCGAGAAGAGAGAGAAACAACGTTTACAGAAGGCAGCCGAATTGAAGGAAATCGAGGAGAAGCAAGAGACGTGGGAAGTGGAGCGTACTGGTGTCAATAAGAATAGTAAGTATCGCGAGCATAGATTACTTCGTCACTGACGTCGACAGTTCTAGCAGCTTTTACTGATATCAAACCCTCCACACTATCTGAAATTCTCAACAACCCTCATCTAAATACGAGGACAGCCAAAGGTAATCCTTTCTTCCTGCCTTTTGTCAATTGCAGGCACAGGTCTCGTGTTCGGGTTGTCGACTTCTTCCCCCCAGAACTTGAGTACTTCGCGCACTCATTGAATGACCCAAGCTGGACACCACGGTCAAAGAAGGCGCGCAGCTGGGAGTGGGGATTTGTCCTGCTCCTTGAGGATGCAGACGTACCACGCAACACCGTACCCGAACAGTTACGTCTGATTGTGAACAATGATGCTGCACAGCATCTTGGCTTGCCGAATGCCAAAGAGTAAGTCACGCTTTGTTGAAGAGGCGTCTGTCATGTGTCGCTGACATAGTTATAGCCTGAAAGCCGAACCGAAGGTCTTGGACCAGCTAAAGGAAAAGTTATTCATTCTTTGGGGTAACCTGGCTGAGCTCAAAGAGGAACTGAGGGCTCGTGGTACAGACCTCCCACTTCCGCCAGGCGACAACAGACTAGATAACAAGCCGTTCGACTGCATCATTGAAGAATATGGCGCGGAAGTCCCAGTGTCTGAAGAACACCCTGCAGGCTTCCAGCGGCTTCACAAGCTTGCTCTGACAAAGATTTTGAGCTGAGTTTTCGCGGTCTCGAGGTGGGATGATTTATGTCTGGTCGCGAATGAACCTGAGCAGCACCAGTGCCAGGCAACCATACCTTACTGCTATATACCCAGAGCGGTGTATTCAATCAATGCTGTACCATTGCCATCGTCTGGTATTGCCTCTCACGAACCATGTCTTCTTATTAAAGTTGTCAATTGTCCTTGCACAGAAAGCTGTGTGGCCAACGACCAATCTCACGTTAAGAGGATCAACTTGCTGACTAAACAGAGCCTAATGAATTCTGGGAAAATGCTTTACAAAAGATGGTCCTTTGTGCACTGACAATTGGCGGTGAAGCGACCTCAAACCAGAGCGTGTCGCCGTTGTTTGTGGTCGAAGGTGCAAAATGGCGTTGGTGGATTGCGTGATCCGACGTGCTTTTGGCAAGAAGTCCCCTAAGGTACCACCCCGTACCACGATTTGTGCTCGTTTCAACACGCAACCACCAGCTTATCAACCAAATATTCAAATCTGACCCCATATCGATACTCTCTCAGTTCTTCTCCCATTCAAATCTGAGACCTAAGAAACTTTGGTCGCAAGACGCCCTTACAACTACTTGTCATTGATTGAAAGAGCTGGTACCATTTTGTGAAAGCAGAACGACTGGAAATCCAAAGCTACATTGGAATACCCATTAAGATACCAAAGCAAGCATGTCGCCTTCCGCAGAAGTACTCTTACCTGGACGCGACCAAGCCTCCACCACAGACATCTCAACCCTAAAATCAAACATCACCACCCAAGTCCACGAAATCCAACCACCACCACCAAACACGCTGGTCCTACACCCCTCCTTCGTAACTCAGGACTTCGACCTCTTGCGCTTCTCAGCCGCCGCGCAAAACCAACTACCATCCCCAGACTCTTCATCCACAACACCCAATTCCGGCTTGGACTCCACCTCAGACACCTCCCCGCCAGACTCCTCCTCCCCGTCCCCAGCCTACTCCACAAACCTCATCTCCTCCCCCTACAACACGCCCGGCCACTACCTCTCCCTCCCCACCCTAACCCCAGAAGCCCGGTTGTTCGCGCTGGCCCTCACAGCGCTGCAGCCCACGCGCCCAGACTACGCCACCGCACCTTACACGCAGTCTCTCAGTTTCTCCACCGTCATGTCCCTCCTACGCACGCTGGTCTCGCAGCAGCCCCGGGGCTACACCTGGCCCAAGACCTCGTTCTACGTCGTCACGTTCCACAGCAGACTCGCGCCGGACATCGACCAAGCCCTGCTCTACGAGCTGGATTTCGAGTCGCACCGGGAGGCGTGTGAGTCCGGGGGACTGTTGAAGTATTGGTTTGGGAAAGCGGAGTTGGGGGAGGGTGGGGAGAGGAGGAATCTGGCGACGTGTTTTTGGGCAGGGAGGGAGGAGGCGAGGAAGGGCGGGAGTGGACCTTGGCATCGTAGGGCGAGGAGGGAGGGGGCGGCGTTGTATGAGAGTATTGTGTTTAAGACGATGCGGTTTCTGGTGGAGGAGGGGGTGAGGGGGTGGAGGTTTGAGGAGTGGGTGGAGGGGGAGGGGGAGAGGTGATGGGGGGATTGGGGTGTCAGAGAGGAATAGCGGAGGGAATGCTTTTTTAGGAGTTGGTGGGAGCACACATACTTAGGAGTTCATGGGAGTACCATTGCAGCGCTAGCAACAAGCTCAGTCAAAAGAAACTGCATCTACTCACCCAACACCACATCCGCTCCCTCGCTCGCTCGCTGAAACGCCTCAGTAAACCAAACAACCGACCAACCAACCAACCAACCCACACCTTCCCCCCCCCTACCTCCTCCCCCACCCCCTCCTAAAATCATTCTGCGCCTCAACCGCAAACCTAACCTGATCCCTAAACAAATGATGCAACCTCCTCACCTCCCCCTTCTTCTCCATAACATCCACAATCTTCCTCGCCTCCTTCTCGCGCTTGCGATCACTTTTCTTATCCCGCTTGACCAGCTTCTCAGGCGTCAGATAGCCCTGGCTCTGCAGCCAGCCCTTGACCCAGTCGTACAGATGGTAGCGCCAGTGGTGCAGCGTGTGGGCGACCTGCGCGTTGGCTTTGCAGGTGGAGCCGAGAGTGAAGAGCTTGGAGGCGGGTGGGAGGCGCTCGCCGCGGAAATCGAAGGCGGGTTTTTCGCCGTTGAGGTGCGCGGAGCTGGAGGCGCTGAGGGAGGAGGAGTCGTCGCTGTCAGAATCGGAGTCGGAGTCTGAGGAGGAGGAGCCTTGGTCGAGTGGCTCGAGGGACTCCGGGTTGTAAGGCGCACCGGTGAGGGAGAGTTCGAAGGTCGCGGGGTGGTTTTTGCGGTTGCAGGCCTCGCAGTGGTCGGAGAGGAAGTCGCGCCTCGAGCCGCCGATTTCGTTGATGATGAGTTGTGGACGTGCGTTGATGGCTTTTGTGAAGTCCGGGGTCCAGGCTGAGGAGGTGAATTTGGACGAGGCGAGGCCGTTGACTTCGTCGCCGAGTTTGCGGAAGGTGAGCTCGTAGATTTCGTCGGCTGGGTTGAAGGCTGGGTGGATTTTCTTCATGACCATCCATTCTACGGCGTATTTGAAGAGCTCTTTGGGTTTAGCGCGCGACATGGCGCTGAACTGCATGGGAAGCTGGACGTGGTCTTCGTCTGGTTCGCCGATGATGGCGTCCGGGTCGTCGTCGATGAAGCCGGTGTCGTCTTCGTCTTCTTGGAACATGTCGAGCGCGTTGGCTTCTCGGTCGTCGTCGTCGTCATCCTCGTCTGCGCTCTCAGGATCGCCTACTTCGTCGCTATCGGGTTCTTCTTTGATGACCTCTAGCTCAGACTCGGAGTCGGACTCCACAACAGTGCGCGTCTTGCGGGCTGGAGTGGATGAAGGCTCTTGCGTACTACCAGCGCGTCGTCTTTTGAGCGCCTCAAGAGCTTCCTGGCGCTTGTTCTTTGGCTTGTCCTGCGTACTCCTGAGCCGGCTCCTTTCCGCCGGCGGTGAAGACTGGAGAAATGCTAGTTCCTCTTTAAGCTCTTCTTGCTCGTCGTCGTCAACACCCTCTGCTCCGCTGTCGGCCTCCTGCCCGTCTCCTTCTTCTTCCTCGTCCTCGTCTGACGATGCGGGACGTCTCCTTGCGCGCCGCCTTGTGCTTCTTGGCGGTGTCTTCTCCTTCTCCCCTCCAGTATCCTCATCCTCCGGGGTCGCCGGTCGCCTTGCGAGCCTGCGCCGTGTGCTTTGCGGTTGAGCGACAATCTCATCATCGCTAGCTTCCGGAGTCACTACTCGGTGCTTGGCTTTCCGTCGTTTACCAGGCAGTCTCAGCTCATCCTCGTCTTCGTCTTGAGACTCAACTTCACGTCTCCGCTTCTTGGTTATGACAGTGACGGTAGGCTCGTCTTCGTCACTGGTCTCTGCGCGTTGGCGCTTCCGACTCTCTTTTGATCCTTTTGTCTTTGCAGGTTTCTCTGCTTCGCTCGAAGAGTCAGAGCTGCTTCCATCCCCCTCAACACCCACGTCCGAGCTGTCGAACATGCTGCTCTTCTTGGTCCCGAGAGGCATACCAACGCGCATGCTCTTACGTTCCGCGGCCTGCAACTCGTCCTCGCTCGAGTCGTCACTGAGCGTTGCCTTCAAGGTTCGTTTCGGTGCGCCTTTCGGTGCGATGTTATTTACGTCGATCTTTGACTGCCTCTTCTTAGACGATTTCGAAGCCATGCTTTTTGTCGGCGTGGTTTTCGCAGGCGAGGACTTTGTAGTTGGGGAGAAGTTGATCTTCGTTTGGCGCTTCGGCGCGCTCGCTCGTTTGCGGCCCATGATCAAGCAATTGCTTTGCAATCACGGTGAAAGCGAAAGGAAGTTTGCTGCAAGCTGTGGTGTTTGTGCGCCGTTGCGCTGCCGTCGCGTCAATGCTGCGCAACACTGGGTGGGAGGGTGTAGAGATGCAATGTAAAATATAAAACCAAGTATCGAACGCAAGCAAATAATAGAGCGACTGGGGTTTGTGCAAACCGTGAGTAGATACAGGGTTGTTGAAGCTCAAAGAGGGCCGCGGCGCGCGGCGGTGTTGCGCGAGGCGAGGCAAAAAGCGTCAGGGTCCATCGCGAAAGCAGGTGACATAATTTACGTGCAATCCATCTCTACTTTCAGAACAGGCAGACTGCATACGCAAAATCGAGTAGTTTTACCACAATGACACTCAAGCTGGAAAGCATTCGGATTGTCTGGATTGCTACATGCAGGAAAGATGGTCCGTATCTGTACCTGTTATACAATGCCACGGTCAATCCTTACGCTGCCATGCATCCAATGCCATACCAATCTGAGTGACATGACTTCATGCAGGCTGCAGTATCACTGCACTTGCATAGCATATGACATTTACAAAGAAACCACGCACGTGCGTTCTCAGGCTCAACGATCTTTAGAAGTGAGTCCGCGTGGCAACGCACTGTATGTAGGGCGACTGCCTTAGTGATTTCTAGACGGTGGATCTTCGGCATGGACATCCTGTAAGGAACCGGGAATGTTGCACGACTTATCTAATCTTTTGCCTACGGGCCTGCCTCCCGATTGCCTTGAATCTTTAGACAACATGAGGCCATGTACGAAAATCACACAAATTGGTGAGAGTTGGGCATACCAGTCTGATTGGGAGGCGGTAAGGCGGCTTCTGATTGGATGGCATGCAATCTTACTGCCATCCCAGAACACGAAAGTAAAAGAACCTACCTTCCTCTCGCCTTGACTCCTGAACGGCAATCGATTACAGTCATCTTTAGAGATCCAAAGCATGGCGATAAGTTTCCTGGGATTTGTTAACAATACAAACCCATGTACAAAGATTATACGCAGTGCGAGGCCGTCAGGTTTGGTGTTCAGCTGGCACATGCCAAACACGGACTAGCGCATGGCATGGGAAAGAGCAAGAGCGACTCGCTTAGCCCGCACCCGAGGATCGGCCGGCAGCAATATTGAATCTCATACCTGCAACCTCAACACCGTGAACGCCTCAGCCAACGCACGCCCGCTAACCCGTCTCCGACAGCAGCTTTTGTCAGTACACTCCGCCGCGACCGCGAGCATCATCCGCACAGAGTCAGCAAACTGACTTATCCCTACAGCGTCACCGAAAACCCCCAATCAACCACACAACATGTCTCACGAGTCGGTCTGGTACTCCCGCCCTAGGACTTACGGCAAGGGCTCCCGCGAGTGGTACGTCTGCGATTATACATGCTTGCGATAGCGATAGAGGAGGACACTGGCATAGCATTGCATTGCATCCCGCGCGGTGCGAGGCAGCCATGTGCAGCAGAGGGGGAAGAGTGCGGAGGGCATATGAGGAAATTTTGGACACAACAGAGGCTGACCTGTCACTCACAGCCGCGTCTGCACCCACCCCGCTGGTCTGATCCGCAAGTACGGCCTCAACATCTGCCGTCAGTGCTTCCGTGAGAAGTCCGCCGACATTGGTTTCGTCAAGGTACGACCGAGCTCCGCCATTCCCGGTCGCTCCAGCGCAGCGTCCTTCGCTACTGCAGCAAAAGATGACGACGCTTCGCGACCGGAGATGTGCTCCGCACACCATCGAGCGCCTGACTAACACGCTTTGTAGCACCGCTAAATGTACCCACGAATTCCACGACCGGAGTAGAGGAGGCGCAATGGTGAACGCGATGATTCCCTGACGATAACGATCTCGACAATCATTTTTCGACTTCGCCATCCGTCCATGAGCATGATGGGGCGGAGAGGAGAGAGAGCGCCGGGTCAAGGATGGTCAGGATGGGGGTTTCTGCATGGCTTTTCTTAGGGATCTTCTTTCCTCGTCTTGTCCGGTCGGCTGTTCGTTTTCGTGTCGGGCTGCCCCAAATAAATCAAAATTCCATCCTGGTACCAATCCGTACGCTGTGTGCACTTGGCTGCTCAATCAAGTGAAGTAGGTGTGGGTGGACAGGATGCTGTGACGATGTCGCTGCGAGGCGAAGTGCAGTGTGCTGTCGTTGTGATTGCGATGTCAACAGTGAACCGCAACAGCGCCATACTTACAGAAGTGCGGGTAAGCATACAGAAGTGCAGGTAAGCAGATAAGGATTGTCAAACTCCGTGCCCTCGCATGGAAAGCCGCAGCGCATATAACCCCCCGCTCCCCAGCCATCACGGTGCTCGCACAGTTAGGTACTCACTCGCGCACACTCGGGTACTCACACGGTCTTGCAACCAGCTCCAGCCAATGCCGCCAGTCAAGCCCGATCTGTCTTACTGCTTTGCACCCGATTGCTAAATCGAGCAGCCGTTTGTGAGCGCGAGACGGACCTTGTTCACGTCATCAGCTTTATATTCGCTTTGTGCATTTGCGTGTGGAGGGTTGGGTCAGTATGAGATACATTGTTGTTTTTCAGAGCATGCTACTTGGGCGTCTTACTCAAAGCACCTTTCTCGTGCTTCCGAGCAGCTGCTAAGGGGGCTTGCGAAAGAAACGAATGTTGGGGGTAGAGTAGGTTTGATTTGAGTGGGTGGTCTAGATCGATGCAAGTCTTTTCCAGACGACTCCACGGGTTTTGGCCGCTTCTATCTTTGGCGGTTCCGCGACTGGAGCTTCCCAGGGTGCTGATTGCTTGTCCAGAGGGGAGTCGAGCTGGTAAAGAAGGGGCTGGAAGGTGCTATGCACTTTCTTAGTGTAGGTACAAAACACAAAAAAAGAGAAATCCCGAAGTCTACTACTTGGTTCTAGCTGCTACAAGACTGTAAACCAAAGACCCTGGAAAGTCCCAAGTAACCACGCTATACACGTCCAGTAACCTCCTTCCAGTCTTCACCACCTACCTACACTTCAACCCCCCCCCCCCTCACTCCACCACAGCAACCACAGCCTCACTCACACTCCACCCCAGCACCCCCGTCTCCCAAGGGAAGTCCTCCAACCCGGATCCTACGCCCGAATGCTCCACCAAGATCTCATCCCTCGTCGCAAACGCCCAGCGACAACGGTCCAGTACCTCCCTATTCAAGCCAACACGATACCCATGGCCAGCTTCCAGCCCATCAACCCCAGTCGCATGAACAGACCTACGTATCCTCTTCTCCCTACCGTTCTCATCGATCTCCCAGCCGCGCTGCACGATGCTCTTGGGCTGTGGCTTGGCGTCTGCAGCTCTGCCGAAGGGGCGTGAGAGAATAAGCGGGATGGAGGGCTGGAGTGTCAGGAATAAGTTCTCGTTGCCGGTTTTGTTGCGTGTGCGTCGCAATGGGGCTCTCTGGACCATAATCCGGGTTGTTTGGATGGCAGTGTTGGAGTCTGAGTCTGTGATTGTGATGCTGCTGTTGGATAGGCAGCAGCGCATGTCAAACGCGGTGTGACAGGTCACCAGTGTGATTGGTGAGGTTGCGTGAGAGATGAGGGTGATGAATAGGGCTGGTGGCGAGGGGGAGGTGAAGCTGTGGGATGGGGGGGATATTGAGAGGTTGACTTCGATAAGGGGAGTGGGGTGTGTTGGTGGTGGCATACTGGTCTTCACCTATGCCTTGAGTGATGGGGAGCCTGTCATGTACAACCTATGTATTATCAGACACCTTCGGATAGTTGGTCAGGGAACTATTAGATGACAGGGGTTAAGGTCCCTAATGCTCTTGCAATGGCGAAGTCATATGACGTAGCACGCTAGCACGATGCTACAGCACATTTGCAGGCATATCACATCGCCGGCTTAGCAAGCTGCTGCATGCTGCAGACGCACCCTTCAACTCTTGTGCGAAAGACTGCGTATATGTCTGCCACACGTGTTGAACCTCGTCAATTACGTTTGTCTTTGAATCTTATCCTACCTTCGAAGTAAAGCAAATCACTTGTATCACCCTTCGTTCTCCGCTTAAGAAGGAAAGTCTTTTTGATACCCCTCAGCTCCTTACCATTCCTTGTAGCAGACTACGGCAGCCCACTGTACCTCTGTTTGGAATCCCTATACCGTACCTACCTCGAGAACTAACAGGACCAGTGCTTACAAACTTTGCGCAAGGTACGACTTTTACACAGACATAAAATTGAATCCCAGAAAGGCCTGTGTTTTATCTGTTCTTTTTTGTCTAGATAAGAAGCAAAAAGATTTGACTACTTGCAAGTTGCGCTGTACTTGTAACGCTCTATGCTAAGTTTATTGTCAGACCCCAGCTCCGGCCGCTGCGGCAAGCAAGTCCAAAAGGATACCACGATCGCTTACTAGCGATCATTGCGCCGGAGCAGTACTATATGCCCTTCCATCACAACTCACTCTGGCTGAGAAGCACCTGGACCCACGGTACCGACCTCTGCGCTCACGGTCTGACATTTATTAGATTAGTATCCTGCGCGAAGTTTAGGCCTAGTAATTAGCTGCATAAAGAATCCTCTTATTAAGACGCTGTACGTCTTCTCGAACACAAGAGACAATTTCAAACTAACAGTCTGAAGGTTTAAAATAGCTCGATCCGTTATAGGTAAAAAGTGCTAATAGTACAAAACCCGTTCTTGCTCTACAATACAAACGCAAACATCCAAAACCTTAGTCTACAGCCAAACACTCCAGACGGATATCTAAACACTGTTCTTATCCCAAGCCTCCTCAACTTTGGCTCCCACGAAAAGGCCCGTAACTGTTCCAGCAATCGCTCCAGCCGCGAACCCACATCCACCGACGACACCAACAACAACAGAACCGGGGACAGTAACAGGAGCGAGAACCACACAGCCTACGGCTCCAGCAATGAGCCCGCCCGGTGTCGCGACCACCGCTGCAGGCAGACCAGCACCCCAGGCTGCAGAAGTACTAGCAACCTTCTTCCAGAAGATAGGCCTCGCGATGATAGGGTCGTTGGAGACATTGACCACATTTGAAAACATCTCAGGGCCCATTCCTGGCATCCTGAGATGAACGTATGGTTGCCTACTATGGTTTGACTTCTCGCCCTCGAAAACGATCGGGAAGATTTCCTCGTGCCATGTGAGGTCTTCGTCGATGTAGTAGAGTTCCATTGCAGGCACAAGGATGTGAAACTTTGGCTCTGGTCCGAGAATTTTCCGGTATGCGCGCAGCATCGAAGCCAGGCTGTCGAGGTTGTCGAAGAGACCGCAAAGCTGCGGGATGGGCGAGTTCTCGAGCAAGCTGTGCAATCGACCATGCCATTCGTTACCCGGATGATAGACAAACAGCAGATGCATGCCTGGCTCCGCTGACAGCTGCTTTTGCCGCATCTTAGCGAAATCGTGCACATGGCGCCCAAAGTCCCGCTGTGCGGTGTTGTTGGCCATCACTGCCATGTTTGCGCTGAGAGACTCAAGATTTTCCCTGATGGCAGACACGTCGTGGCCAATCTGTGTGTAGAATTCCTCGAGCCTTTTCTGCGCTTTGGCGCCCTGAACCACATTGATGACTGCAGCGGTTCCAAAGGCGATGTTGCAAGCGGTGCCGCTGGCCAAAAGTGCACCTCCCCAATATACTGCTTTTTTCGATTGAGTGACCAACGGTTCGAGAATTCGGCGGAGTTGGTCGAGCGACTCGCTCGCAAGCTCGTTAAGACCCAGAAGCTTAGCGATCATTGTTATGCGGATGTTGTTTTGAGACTGTTATGTGAAGATACTGTGTAGATTCGGTGGTAGTATCGATACTTCGGAACGGTAGCTTTATATCCTCCATTGCAAGATCTGGGAGGGCGGAAAGGGGCTATGCATCCTCTAGAGCTTCGCAGTAACATCGGGTGCGGCATGGAATGCGATAATACCAACAACATGACGGTGCTGCTGGCGACAATGGGTTTGTTGCAAAAGCGTCGGCGTGCTCAGGTTGTGACTTCAGCTCCGGGCGGTGCATATCGTGAACATACCAATTGGCGTCGCTTCTCTGCGCCACTTACGCAGTCGTTGAACTTTCAGCAACACCAGACCTGCACAAGCGACTCCAGCTCTTGAATCGCAGACTGCGACTCCTAAATTGTGAACTGCGAACTGCGACAATCTACGTCATTATCGTGAAGTCGTTCCGGGCGTGTTGAGGCCACTCAAACTCAGCCTCCGCCCTTTTGTCCATGCCATCCTCAGGGGCAACATTGCATCATTGATTCGGTCGGGCCTTGCAAGGTGACTTGAAGAAGGGTATTGGACTTATTGAGGCAGCTAACAAACCGCTACTTAGATCATCACCAGAGCACGTATACACCTCAGTCTGGCTACGCAAAGATGTTTACAGTGATCCATTTCACCTATCCTATCAATCGCTCTCACAACTGAAGTAACAAAGAGGCTTCCGCAAATACAAGATTGAATGATCATCCCCAGATGTCAAACGCCAGCTCGACCGTCCTCGGGCAGCGTGCGTACTTCCATCTTTAGTCAAGCATGTACGCTGACCATACCAGGCACAGGCCTCACGACAATCCGCTCGCTGTCAGTGCCCATGTCGCAGCCAGCAGGAAAGGTCTGCAACGGACCGCGCGCAATAGGCCCACTTATACCCGTATCGCCCATTATCTGCTTCCTGGACGTGCTCAGCTTTATCATCCGACCCATTATTCGCGGCCTCCGTAAGCGATGATTGTGCTCTCGTCATGACGCAGCGATACGTTGTACGATTATGAAAGTGCTGAGAGCGCCTTTGAGGAGTTCAGGTACAATTTTCCATACATTGGATCGGCTTTCTGGCCTCAATGTCTCAGATCATAAAGCTGTCAGCCTTCCAAGGATTGCTATGGACAAAAGCACGGGCAGTTGTATACCTTACCTTCTTTCTGATTGTCGAGATACATGTGCTCATGGTTAAGCGCTGGCTACCCAAAGCCATGGCCCCCCGACCAGTCAGCCAGCTGATCCGGAGCTTGCCACCTACCTCTGATGGATTGAATGTAGTCTCCGCTGTGTTCTTTGCGACCAAAGCCGCTGTGGTGGTTCTGGTTCTAATTACAGCGGTATCGACTTAATATAAAACGTGACTACACCCATAGACCCACAGGTGAGCAACTGTCTCACGTTTGTTCCCCTGCCCATATGGGCTTGTGAATCACTTTCCTGTGCCTCGGCCACGTTTTCGAAGGCGGACTTGCCTGATGCTGATAAGAGGCGACTGGAAAATTCATCAGCATCTGTTTTCTTCATCCTGAATACTGCTCGTGCTCCCTTTTACTATAGACACAAATTCATTTCCGCTGGAACGGTCAAACCAGCGTGGACTGAGAAGCTTGGTTGACGATTAAAACTTATGTTGACAAGTTTAGGTTAAGGGTTTGCTCTAGGTGGCTGGATTTCTCGAAGGTTTGTCTTTACTGTCAATACTCAGTCTTGTTGCAAAACCTCATTTCTTAAATATATTTATATGTAGGCAAAATTTGTGTAAATTTCTATCTGCTGCACTATGCCAGTAGACGATCTACATTGTAAGTTGAGTATTGCATTGATAATGAGGTGATGTTAGGCTGTTTCAGCGAAATTTCATTGCATGAACAGACTGTTGAACAAGGTAGGAAATGAGAGATGAATCGACTCTGCTATGAGAGCTATACAATGTGCCATGAAGTAGCGTAGATTCTGAAAAGGATGAATTACAGGCTAGATTATGGGATATGGGCACAGCTCGTGAACAGCAACGTTGAGCATCATCTGTTTGTTATTACATAGCTAGCATTTGTAGCGTCTGAACTACGCTCCTCGACTGTGTCATGCCCAATGTTCACTCTTCCTGAACTCCAGGTCTATTGCATTCGCGATGCAACTCTAGTGCCCACGTATTCAGTCGGCAGCCCTCGACGACCCAAGCAATTCCCGAATATCTCTCACCATGATGCTGGTCTTGTCACAGCTTATTCGCCACACTGTGTGCAGCTCTGCTCCACAAGAGCAGCCCCGGAGGACCCCACGCCTCCAACGCACTCAAGAACCATCAGTCTCTCACCGCACACCTCAAGTCGCGCTCTTCCACCGCTGCTCGTACTCGACCTTCCTCCTCACCACCTCCCTCAACCACCTCTCCAGATTCTGACTCTGGACCGCCCCATCAACCTCCATGCCATCCCCCAAACTCACCCCACCCTCCTCCTCCTCCTTACAACACACCTCCTCCGCCATCTCACACGCTTCCTCCCACTCCTCGTACCCAAACTTCCCCTCACTCTCATTCAACACCAACCGCCTATCCCCACTAAACGCAAACACATGTATCGACCTAATCGGCTTGGCGCGCAGCATCTCGTTCGCCGTGGGGGCCAGAAGCGGGCTTGAAGCCTTGGTCGTCGACGAGGGGTACGCAACGAGCACGCTTGTGAGAGTGGTGTCGAGCGGGATGGAGGCGGAGAGGAGAGCGAGGAACGCCGTGTGGAGGAGGTGTGGAAGAAGTGTGAGACCCGTGTTCACACCGACGGAGGCGTCTTCTTCGGGCAGCGTGCGCACTTGCAGTGTGATCTGCACGAGCGTGCGCGGGATCAGGCGCGTCAGGATTATGCTGCGCAGGGTGCTGTGAAGGAGGGTTTCGAGGTGCCGCTCGCGTGGTGCTGGGGCCGCGTTAGTACAGCGTCGCATTGCACCGCGGACCGGGTGCGAGCATACTTCCCACGCCGGCTGAAGGCCGCACGTTGACTTCCAGTGTTGCTTCCTCGGGCTGCTCGTCGCGGCGCTGCACCTCGATGGGGCCATTGACCGCGCCGATGATGGAGTACCCATTGTGTGTGTATGTTGCCGAGCCGTCGGCGCGGTTGAGGTGGGTGAGTGTGACTTCCGGCGCGACCATTGCGTTTATATGTGGGTGTTTTCGTGCGGGCGAAGTTCGAAACAGAAATATCGCGAATATGAGATCACCAAAACGCAGACGCACATGCGAACCCAGATCCCAAACTTTTGGCGGGGCCCGCAGAGCTTGGGGCACCCAATGGCAGCTGCGCGGGCCGAGGTGCAGCTGCGGTCGATCATCTGGGTGCCAGCGCGCTCTCGCGCGCCAGCCTCCACGAGGACGTAGAAACACACACTCTCTCTCTCTGACCGTACTTCCAGAAGCCTTCTTTCGAGTCGCTGAACTGAGCCTTCCCAAATTCCCCAATTGCAGTGAGATCCCACGTATCACACGCACACACACAGACAATGGCAGGCTCATCCCGCGGCGCAACCAAGCGACTGATGACAGAGCTACAATCCTACCAAAAAGACCCAAACGCCGAGCTCCTCTCCCTTGGACCCCTAGACGAAGACGTCCTGCACTGGCGGGCAGTAATGAAAGGCGTGGAAGGCACAGCATACGAAGGCACGTTTCGCCCTCTCCCAGTACCTCCTTCACCACCACCCCAACCCAGCCCCCCAACTAACCATCTGCAATAGACGGCACCTGGCTCCTCGACATCCACATCCCACCGAGCTACCCCAATTCGCCGCCGACAATCCGCTTCATCACGCCCATCTGCCACCCGAACGTCGACTTCAAAACCGGCGAGATCTGTCTCGATCTGCTGAAAACCTCCTGGACGCCTGCGTACACCATTGCCACGACCATGACCAGCGTGCACCAGCTGCTGACCAGCGCGGAGCCCGATAGTCCGCTTAATGTCGATGTTGCGCAGTTGTTTAGACAGGGCGATTATGTCGGCGCTGAGGCGCTGATTAGGTTCTACACGCTTACGGAGAGGTATGAGGGGAGGGGGAGGTGAGGTGAGGTGGTGAGAGGGGGGGGGGGTATGACGAGGGTTTGTGGGTACTGATGGGGGCTCGATAGCCGCCTGGGGCTTTTGGAGTGCATGGGTTGGAGGGGGGACGGCTGGCGGTGGGAGAGTGATCGATCGCGTGATGGGAAGAGGCGCGGTGGGGAGGGGAGGCTGGCGCGCAGCAAATGATATCCAATGGTGCAGGACTGGGGCGTGTGAGGCCACAAGGCGTGTGGAGAATCGGGAGAGTAAGGTGGAGTTTGGAGGGACTACAGTATGTTATGATTTGGCCTTGATGCAGGACGCGGGCGTTACGAGCGTATATGATTTCTTTTGGTAAGCTTCACTGGATCACTGGAGTCATGGACACACATCTCTCTGCGTACTGCTCCATGGGTGCGAGAGTGGCTCCCGCCGTGATGTGGGTTATTGAAGTTACCACGTCTTTGGGTTGTTGACCAAGTCCACGATGCATTGCAGCGCCCCCTTTCTTCACACACACAGAGCTACTGCTGCACCGGTGTTGCTTTGTGGTCTAGTCTCCGCGGTCCTTGCGCAAGGCTGGCGTCCGTTTACAATGCTGGTGCGCTCGTCATACCACCGACGAGCAATACCCAACAAGACAGCCTCATCCCTTACTACCGTACACTTGTAGCCCTGCGCTACGATCACCTTCTGCCTTCTAGACTCCAGCCTCATGTTATTGGGCGGGAGCTAGTGACCTGCAGATGGTAACGCTACGGCCAGCTAGAACGCGGGCGCCAGCCTCAAGCGTGGCTGCCAGCTCTGGACCTCACAGCGATTGCACCGGGGTGAGAACTTGCAGAAAGCCATCTGGCTGAGGAGCTATGGGATGTTGTCTTGTTGGTTGGGGTAGGTTTGAGCAGATTAACATCTAGTTACTAATATCGAGGGGGAGTTAGCGCAGCATCGTGTCCGCGGCACAACCCATGAGCTACAGCCAGCCACACAAAACTAAGATACAGAGTCCCAAGGCGCGCATGACTTTTGCATGCGCTGAGAATTCGCCATGTCTGAGGAGCTCACCATCGCACAGCGACGGATCCTAGACACCCGCGTGCCCGCCCCACCACCTCTCCGCTACCTCAGCTAACAAGTGGACCGCCACATACTAAGCTTCGTGACAAGTGCTTGGTTCCCATTCGTACACAGCAGCGTTCATTACGCACGAACACGCCAGTCTGTGAACTGGCGGTGTCCATCTGGTTTCGCGGATCGGGATAAGTCGTGGGTATCGTGATTACTATGAACATATGCGTCTTTAAACGCATATCGGTGAGAAATTGTGGAAAGAGAGAGGGTCGTGGTAATCATTCAACCACCGGTAACGTTCCAGTGTGAGCGTCGCCAGCCGTTGGTTGATGTAGTCATTGTCCCATACAGAACAGCTTCGAAAGGCGATGTATCTGATCTCGGTACGAGGCGGGTATATGGTGTGGATCTCCTCCCCTCAACATTTGCAGGAAGAGAGGCCGATAGTTTTTGCCGGAACGATGGTGGAGGCAGAGGATAGTACATCGGGTCATACGGGCCTGGCAGAGCTTGTGGCGGCGATATCCAAGGGTGTATGGGCTTCTCGGTCTGTTGATATATCTCTTGTTTCAGAGAGTTCAGGTAGTTGTTGTGGTCGCATTCCCAGTGGTCGTGACATACACCAGAGTCTTGTCTCTGAAGGCCAGGCTTAGGGGTGGCTTTTTCTGATGTATCCACACTGGCGGCAGTGGTTCGGCTCTTTCTTCCAGAGGTGTAGGCGACTACTTTCCACGTGATAGTTGCAGCAACCAAGATTACCACAAGAATTTCCAGAGAACGACTTTGCTTGATGCTCGTAACAATATTTGTTCCCTGTTGGAGCTTCTTGAGTCCTAGGAGTGGCGGCATGTTGGATGGAAGAACAAAGAAGATGGGAAGGCTTATAAGCCCCAGTATGATTGAGCGCGCAGGCGAGATGTAGTCGTGTGCTGCAGACATCCGAAGCTATGGACCAGTCAATATGGTGTGCAGGAGAGGGGAGTGCCACGTCTTTCATAGAACCTACATCGAAGCACGGGAGAGCCGTTGGCATAAGCACTAGATTGAAACGCTCCGTATACGGTCAATGGACAATGCTCGTATGTGCGTTCCTGGCCATAAGATCGGCGCAAGGGTGTCGTAGTAGTTGGAATATCGAAAACGGAGCCTAATGTCAAGAACGAGCTGTGTGCCGGCTTCCTGTATATGAAGCTACCACGACATTCTGGTGGCACCCTAGCCAGCAGTCTAATAACGAACCCGCAGCCTATACGGCGGAAGGCTAGCAGGTTTAGGGCTCCCCATCGTGGTACACTCGCGCTGATGACGGCGAAGTGGTTTGCGTTGCCATGATCGGCAGCCAAAAGGTTCGCGTTGCTCAGCTGCAACGACTCGCGCCCTTGGAAGCAATGCAGCGGTGGGCTGCTAAGGTCGGCATGGTGTGGTCCGTCTCAGCAGCTGGGCCGGTACCCGTAGGCCTTGGCATAGAGTTGAGGAGCGCCGTGGAGCGTCTTCAGCTGAGGAGTGAACGGTGGCGTTCTCTATGGCTTGATTGAACCCAATCCGACTAGGGCGTCCTGGTCAAGCTCGGTCGCAGTTGCCAACGGCGAGCTGGCATCAGCACATCAAAGCGGAGCCTTTGCCCGCCACAAATCATCATTTTCCGATCTGAAGAATTCGATTCTTGATTTCGCTATTCGGGACGCGTGACGCTTCGCCATCGCCAGCCTCAGCTTCTCAGTGGGCGCCAACCGAGCCTCACGTACCGAATAACCTGCCTCTGTGCAAACTGTGCTATACATCAGCGGACCCTGTACTACATGCGCAAGTACCAGGCGGACAACTACGCTTGCACGTCATTTCCTTGCGTGCGGACACTCTACCAGAGATGACGACTCAAGCACACAAGGCTCTCCGCGGATAAAAGTACCCCAGCATCGGTACGCGAGAATGGCTTGGTGGCTGTTGTCACCTGGAGCATTCCAATCTAGACAGACCGGAAATATATTTTGAGCGGCACAAAACCAGCGTGAACCTGGTGTTGCGAGTCGGAGACGGATCGTACCTGGAAGGCAAGGGCTAGCGAGATCCGACATGCTTAGCGACCGTTGGAGATGCAGTCTGCTCTCAACCTCGAATCACAGTCACGGAGTGCTAGAGCCAGAGGTCGATTGGCTTTACACTGTTCTCGGGGTCGATTTTGATTCGTGGTTATTCAAAGCATGCGCGCCTGATCCCCACCAGCTTACACTCAGTCATTGTGCTCTCTCGTCGCAGCAGACGAAAGCCGAGCACGACAGCTGGATAGGGTCCCGCCAACCGTCCCTCACAAGCCGGCTAGCTAAGATCCCGAATGTTTCATGGCAAAAGTACGGGCTTCGCAAATTGTTTGCCTTCACGGCCTCACCGAACGAAATACGCAGACGGCCTTGATTTTTTACCTCGATGATCCATGACACTACTCAGCGCTCAGCAAGTCTTCGCGAGCGATCTTCGCGTTCATTTCTCTAAATACTCCCTCAGCGTCAATCATTTCCGAATCGCGAATAGACGTTGCGACACTTGCGATTGACGATCCGGACACGCCGTTCGTAAGGCTGATGTCTCAGATCTAGAGACCAAGCTAGTCCGATGAGCTGAGGCTCGTCCTGCACAACCTCAATCTACTGGTGATCTCGCATATGAGTACATCAAGGAACAGCTCCCTACGACTGCGCGTCGAGATTTCCTTGCTTTCACTCGTCAGCTCGAGATCCCGCTCATCACGGCAACTCCGTTGCCACACACCACGTGACCCGCATCTGTTGCGCTTTCCCTTTCTGGACTTCAATATGTATGTGTGCTCTTGTGTGATGTTCAGTAAACACTAATCTGCGCCTCGGCGTCTGATTATCGAAACTGTCATGCTTGAAAATTAGGCCTCCCAGACCAGCATGCTTAGCCACACTAGCGGCAGTAAGACTACGACGACAGCTCATAGGTAGCCCTGAGAGTCTCTCACGCTCGCAGAAAGAAGGACAGTGATTGGCAACGTTCCCTACAAGACCGGCCGCCGAAGCACCGCGCTTAGACTGACCGGTTGTGGTGGCTGCCGGCCATGTAGAATTGCTGCGCCTCGCACGTGTATCCTCGCACTGCCTCTCGAATTTGTCAAACACCACTCGTTCTTAACTCTATCTGCTAGCCATAGATGTGTTTAGGTCAGGCGGGCTGTTTTGCGCGGGCTTGCTGGGTTATGACGCGGCTGTTGCATTATGTTGAACATGGTAGGATCTCTATTGAATGCTATTCGCTACTATTGTGTAGCTTGCAGAGAACACAAGGCGTTCAACATAGCGCCTTATCAGCTGCGAAGTGGTACTGTCCATAAGGCAGAAAGTTCGGAAGAAATTGAGTCCTTGGGCGCTATTTGACGCAGTTCGAATGTTTGAGACAGTATAAGAGATGACAGACATTTGATTAGTCCTGTCGACTCCTTGCTTCTTGAGAGTCCATCCTCCAAAGCACCAGACCTCGCGCGTGAGCTGGCAAAGGTGCTGTATATTCTGAACAGACTAGCAAGACAAAACGTAATGCCCTGTCGACGCACACTTGTTACTTCCTCCCAGGATTACGGATAGTACCAACCATAGAGCGAACCAGTAGCCTTTTCTTCTTGGGTGTCTTGCTTTCCATCTTAGAGTCTACGACAGCCGTTTCCGAAGTATGTGCCTTCTTCTTTCCTGAGGCTTTACTTGGGGTCTCTGGTGACAATATGGCCACAATCTTTTCACTCAGACTTGGCCTGTTGGTACCAAGTTCTTCTAGGAGATGCTTCAAGCGATGCTTGTCTTTCTCAAAGCGCGCCCCGAAATCAATAAGGTGCTCTATAATCTCGAGGTAATTTGAATAGTGTTCATGAGATATGTTCCACATCGCACACAAACAGTCGTTGGCTGAATATCTCTTTGAGAGCCGCGAACCATATTCCGGAGGCGAATAGTTAAGGTCCGCCCCATGCCTGAGAAGCATATGCACTAGATCCGAGCTCACTGTGTAACGGCGTTGACTGTATTCCCATTGTTCCCAGAAATTGCGTATACTCATGAACAGAAAGTATGACGCGATGTCCGACTGTGTTGCTGATGGAAGTAATGTCAGGCCTTGCTCAAGGTAGGTAAAGAGTCCGGTTTTTACCGCGGACAAGACTAGGATGTTGAGTACTGGTACCCTTGCGTTGGTTCTCGGGATCGGTTGCATGGATGCAATAGCCTTCGCAAACATTGATGAGGAATCATGGGGCGAACATAGCAGTTCTGCGTAAAAGGTGTCGAGCGACCGTAGGTAGCTTGTCTTCGTAGAGCTCTCGAAATAGCAGAATTCGAGATGCTCTACAGCACAGAGCATATCTAGGCAGTAGTTGCTGATAGTCTTGTCCCTACTTCCTGTCTTGGACATCATGACACAAGAGCTGAACACATGTCCATGCACATTGAAGGAAGGCCGTGCGACTGCACAAAGTCTGGCCCAGATATCGTCACGATAGAGGTAGTCTTTTACTGTGCGATGGAGTAATGAAACTTGAGCCCATGGTAGCTCGGCAGTGCTCCGGATATCTGCGTCAAGCAACCCTTTCGTACAGGCATTCATGCGACGCCTCGTCTGCTCTGCCCTTGCATAGGATTGCTCTCTAGTCAGATCTTCTATCGATGCGCTTATGGCTTCTTCTGGTGTGAATTCATCAGCAAACGACATGCACAAAAGTGTACGATAGTCTAATTCATTTGGAAGCTCTCGGACAATCTGGAACAGTCTGGAGGCTCGCTCCAACTTTTTGGGATGCTTTGGATCCGGTTGCCAGAGGATCTTTTCAAAGAGCATCTCAAGCTCGTTGGGAATTTCTTCAAGGTGTTCTCGCAACTCATTGGGGTTCTCGCCATCCATTAAGCCGTCGAAAAGAGACGAAACAACGAGACGAACCCAGAGAAACACACCGTCGGCTTTATCACAAACGTCTTTGATCAAGGAAGCCGGAAATCCAGGGTGGCTGGACTCGTATCCTTGAAACGTCGCCGACGCACGTAACTTCGAGTCGACGTACTCGTGTATGTCATTGTAGGTGAGTCGCTCAACTTGGAGGTGTGGCTGGTGTTCAAAGCTGTCCCGAAATCGATTCCAAGGCCGGCTTGAGGCGCAGACTTTCACTCCTGGGGTTCTACACAGGCCCTGCACGAATTCAATGACATCTAGCAGATCTCCGCAAAATTCATCCATGCCATCTATAAAGATCATGATGTTGCATGTCTTCGAGACCTCTTCAATGAGGTTGTTGAATGCCTTTGTAAGCTCCTCCCGGGACCACGTCCACAGTTCGGTTTTCCAAGTGATTTCTCCGAAAAGCATGATGTCCAGCACTCTGTGAGGAAGAGCAATCTGAATTAGTTCCGGTACTTGTGTGAGTATTTGATGCAACAGAGAGCGTATCAGACCTTCAAATGACATCTGTAATGTGGTCCCAGAATTCCAGAAAAAGAACGATGCTCTCAAAAGTCGTCTATCTGCAGTCCAGATGCTGAGTAGATCGCTTGTACGCTCATGGTCGACAAGGAATCGTATCAGTGTCGATTTCCCGGCACCAGGTTTTCCGGTTATCCAGTATAGCGAACTCATAGAGCAATCAGATCGCAGCCAGCGTGAGAAATCTGCCCAATGCGCTGGATCCGCAGGAGGTCGAAAGAGCCACTCAAATGTTTTCTCGTGGGCAATAACGATCTGTTCGTACCTGTTATTTTGTTCTAGGTAGTTGAGTTTGTCAATGATGTGCTGACATGTGCTGGTGGTGTCTTTTCCACGTAGAGCTTGGTGAATCTGCGAGGGTGGCAATGCAATCATGATTCCACTTCTGTAGGGGTTTTGCGCGATTGACAGTGAGTCCAGCTTTCCATTGATTTTGTCGAGGCCTATTTGGAGACTCTGAATGGCTTGCAACTGGCCCTTGTTCGTGTTGCTAATTTCTTTCTTGATTTCATGATCCATGGTAGTAGTGATCTCTCTATTGGTCATCAATGATTGTTACTCGAGATCAAGAATATAGGTTATGCCTACAATTGTGACGCAATCAGATGCAAGATGACTTGCTGCCTGTAATTCTGCAGATCCTCACTCATGGCTTTGATATCATTCTCGTGCCACTTCTCCCTTAATGCAAGGCGAAGACTACCCCATACTCTTCCATGTGCTGACCCCTTTTGTTTTTGCAGGCTGTTCAGCGTATCGACCAGTCGGGAGCCTATATTGTTGCACTTTCCAGCAAGATCCAACAGCGCTGCATCTCCCGATATGGGCGCAAGTTGGCTCTGCCTCAGGCTGTCATTGTACTTTGTGAGGTCCTCGGTGATGGTTTTGAGGTGCGATGATCGCTCGCCTCCTGGTGAGGGCTCACCACTGTGTATCTTCCATGTCGCTGAAACAAGCTTTGATGTGAAGTCGACAAACTGGACGACCGCCAGGGCTATACTGAGTCCCTCCATGGCGATGAGTAGTAGTAGAACAGTGGATTCAATAAGGAAGAGGATGGAATCCAAAACTTGTATCAGGTTGGCAAGGCTGAAGGGGCGGGGTGCTAAGCAGGCAAGCTGCATACTCCGCCACGTGGCTGTGGGCGGTTACTTCTAGATCAGGATGCGTCGATGTTAATCTTCTGCAACCACTTCCTGGTAGAGCCCAGGCAAAGGTTTGGCGTCTGATCATCGCGATGAGTATTTGTTCTGAGGCACTGCCAGCCTCCTGTTCTCCCTCTCCTGTCTCATGAAGCGCACCAACTAAACAGGTGAGCGAGTGAGGCACTGGAACCTGTGCATGAGCGAAGGATGCATGGCCAATCACAAGCAGCACCTTAGCGCTGGGTACTCGGTGTCTGCTTTCTTTGAATGCAGCATGGCTATGTAGATGAGAGGTGAGATAATGGAGATGGGAAGTTGGGAGGTGAGGAATTTTGTCTCGTCGATTAAGGTAAGAGACACTTGTTTGTCAACCTAGAGACCTGGTAGTGCCGAGCCCAACAGGCAGTCACATCCCCCGCCAGACAGACCGATATATCGTCATTGAGAGATCGCAACAAGTCCATGTACTAGTGATGTACACTTAAGTGATAGACTGGTATCTTTTGTTACACAGCACAACGTGCTTCTTTGCTTAATTCCACTACCACTACCACTACTACTGCTCAACTAGCCACGCTTTATGTACGCGCTTCGAACCACACAACACGTGTTTCTCTGTCGTCGACTGACTGTCCTTTCCACATACATCCTATCTCCTTCCCTCCGCGTCGCCCCCATTCCAATCCATCAATTCCACCTCCTCCTCCCTCCTCCTCCATGCAAAATGATCGTGGGGTATCTGCGAATGAATGAAAGTGACGAGCCGAAAGCCGCTCCGTATATGATTTGCCGCTCGAACCTCAAAAAAAGACACAAAGAGGCAATAACAAAACCCAAAACCAAACCCAAGATTCCATGTATTATGCACCGCTAAAACCAAATTATTTTTCTCCTTTCCATCGGGCCCGCTAGCTGTGACCGTCTGAAAAGACAGAGACGAGGTCGCAGACCTTATGGAAAGAAATTGCTGCTAAACATTTGTACAACGAATGGCAAACAAATCCCGAAAGGAACGTGTTGATGTTGACTGTGTCCCAGCCTCTCTGCCGAGCACCAAGGGCGGGGTTGAAGGAGAGTCGTGATTCGCGTGAAGACAATGCGGTCGTTCCCACAAAAGGGCTCAGGCTGCGGTTTGCTACCATCTAGAAGAAGGCCGCGAACGCGCCGAGACCCGCAAGACCGGCCAATGCAGCACTGTTCTTGCCCGCAGCGCCAGACTGCACGCTTGGACGGCCGGTGGCAGTAGGGCTGGCCTGGGCGCCGCCCTGGTCGCCGCCAGCTACCTCGGTGGGGTCGACGTAGGTGATGCTGGTAAAGGTGGAGGGTTGGCCGTCGGAGTCGGTGGTGGTGATGAGGCGCACGCTGCGCACGCTGCCGCCGCCGGGGGTGTAAGTGGTCAGGAAGGTGCTGCCCTGCGCGTTGGTGGTGGTCAGCACCTCGCCCTTGGTCGGAGCGTAGTTGGCCGCGGATGTGATGGCGATGGAGCTGCCGCGCGAGTCGGTGGTTGTGCGGATCACGGCTGGTCGCACCTCTTGGGTTGTTACGGCGACGGTGCTGCCTCGGCTGTTGGTGGTCGTGCGGGTCACAGTCACCTGGACGGATGCGGTGACTTCGGAGAGGATCTCGCTGGTCTGGATGACGGTGCTGCCGACGTTGTTGGTCGTGGTGACCTCCACGGGGATGACGGCGGGGCGGCTGGTGGGCGCGGCAGGGGTGCTGGTCGTTGTTCCGGGCGCGGGTGCGTTGGCAGAGCTTTGCGGCGGTGCCTGGGTGCTCTCGGGAGGAGGTGCCTGGCTGGACGGCGCCTGGCTGGACGGAGCCTGGCTAGATGGAGCTTGGCTAGACGGAGCCTGGCTGGAGGGCTGCTGCTGGGCTGAGTCTGAGGGCGCGCTGCTCGACGGCTGGTCCGGGGTCTGGCTGGGCTGGGCGGACGTGGTGTCGGTGGTGGTGCCGTTGGAGGGCGCGGGGACCTGGCGCCTCTTGAGGTCCTGGACAGCGGCGACGATGAGCTTGGTAGCCAATGCCGGGCTGCTGTTGTGGACGTGCTCGACGCCGCGGCGGTGCGACTCAAACACGCCCTCCTTGAACTTGGTGAGCGAGTTGAGGGCGGCCTGCAGCGACTCCTCGGGCAGCACGTTCAGCAGGTCCTGGAACGCTTCCTGGGCGTTGGCGTAGATGGACGTCGATGCATCCTGCGTCTGTGTCTGCGTCGACGGCTTCTCAGCCACGACACCGCCCAGCAGAGGCAGTGCCAGCAGTGTGCAGCGGAGGAACGAACGCATGGTGGTCGCGGGTTGTTGACGAAGCGAAGGTCAGGCCGAGTCTTTAGGTAAGACTGCAATTGCTGTTAGCAAGGCGCCAATTGTGCAATCGCCTCCCCGACCATGTGAGCAAGCAAGTGTAAGGACATATTGCCGCTTCAGGCAGCTGTTGTAGCCTTGTTGCTGGCAGCGGGCTGGGGTGCTATCAAGGTATGTGGAACGCTTACCTACAGAAAGTGGTTCCGGGCGGATGGTAACGCCACACGGCAATACAATCTAGCAGTCCTTTGTTCTGGCGAATCGAACAGCAACAACAATCTCTCCGTGTTGATCAAAACGACAGTCGGTATATTATCCACAAGCGAATGTGTCGAGAGAGTCGAGCGAGCAGCAACTGGAGGTGAGAGCAGAGAATTCCCGGGATGGCTGGCAAGGAAGGGAGTTATGCCAGACAGCTGGCGCCCGGAACCAAGGCTTATGATACAGGCGATTGTTGGCGATACGAAGCCAGCGTTGAACGCCCGTCGCTCCCAGCCCGCAAGCACAGACCTCTAGCCTGCGAGGAGTCTCCGCCATGACGATCCTTCGCGCAAGTGCATTGAGCCTCTCCTCACAACATTCCTGCTTGAAGCCCTATCTACCGCCCCTATAGCACTACCAGAGTATACCTCCAACGCACCGGCACACACCCCCAAAGCTCCTATAACACAGTATCCCCCCCTGAAACCATTCAAGGTCTCAACACAAGCTGCCATGCCTGACGCAATGCTCGCTCACCAACCATTCCCGTCTGGGCATCATATGTGGACCGGAAGCTCTGGCCCGGCACAACGCGTTTGGGCGCTCGCGCGGGAGTCCGCCCATCAGCCTCGGGAGCTTGCAACTTTGTTGAGCCACGAACGGTGAACGTTAAGCTTCCCATTGTCGACCATCTCCACCGCGGCACACTGAATCAGACACGAAAAACCGGTTGCCCGCTGCGCCACCGACTTCCAAGACTCCACATCCTGAAAAGGCCGCACAGCATCCCAAGAAACCTCTGCGCAAATTCCTAGATTCCCAAAATGCCCCCTTTGCTCGTATCCCCGTATCTAAAAAAGAGCAGTCCTCGCGCTGGATGTGTCATGAAGCCCGCGCATCTCCAGAGTCCAGCATGCGACCAGCACTCCCCCAAAAATAGAAAAAGCAGAGGTAGAAAAGTAAGCCTCCCGGTGCGCATCAGCCGAGTTAGACCGCCACGCATCCAATCAGAATCCACCTACTGCCGGGCTAGGCTCTGCAGCTAGGGCTCGTGCATGCAAGCACTCCACTCCAGAAGGCAGATGCGAGCACAGCAATTGGAAAATAGGCCGTGAAATCGCCACGACACCACCACCACCGCGCGGCTCGTCAGCCGACAGCGTAGCGGGACAAACGGGCATTGCTCGAGGCGATTCGCGAGCGAGCTTGTCTGCCGATCTTGGATTGGCATCCCTGCAACACGCACTTCTATTCCAATCTATGATTTGAGAGCGATGGGCTTATATAATTGCTCACGAGCGAATATTGATCTGTCACGATGACCGCAGGCAGTCCTCGCTCCTCGTATGTCTCGCGGGTATTGTATCTCCACAGGTGCATTCGGGCACAGCACAATACTCCGCTTCCAAAAAGTGGGGATGTACAATACGTGTTCCATAAGTGAGAATCTATAAGTAGTGCTTACTAGGAGCGCTGGCCTCAGAGAGAGATGAGGGGGAACAAAGGCACCATTGTTGTTGGCCGGAGAGCACAGCACGTGGTAGCATCATCGCACGACGGGAAGCACCAAGACTCTTCTAGACACCCGTGGAACCACAGTCGGATACCCGTTGGGGAGGATTGATGCCTTGGAAGGCCTCACGCCATGTGCAGGGGCTCTCAAGCAATGATGTCTGCATACCTATCTGATATTTTTTTTTTCACGCAAGCACGTGAAAAGGTGAGGGATTCTTCCAAGGACGTTGCACAGTATTAAAGAGATTATTATTACTTCCACTCTGCTCTGACTCGCTCATACATTCGTTGGGAGACGATATCTTCCAAATTTTAACCATCCATTCCCTTCCCTTTATTCATGCAGAAGCATTTCAAACTCAACTTTTCGGAGCACTGCGTCCACGGCCATGGGCAACCCCCCGCAGCGCTCAATTGGCGCACACAGCAGCCCTTGATTTGCAAATATGGTATCCAGAATCGAATTGTAACCGGACTCCGTGCAACAAAGCGTACAATACCCTAATGCTTCCCTGCATCAGTGAGACTTGTCGGGTCTATTTAGGAACAGGAGACCTCGCAGGGGAGGGCGTTCCTCGCTCGGGCGACCTGCTGAAATTTCTTACTGGAGCCGCCAGAATCTCAGCAATAGCCGGTGATGGTGCATGGAACACTGGAGTAGACGTAGTTGTAGGCGTCTTTGGCTCCTCCTGGCTGGAGTGCAGAACCTGGCTGATTGGGCTGTAAGGAGTCGGCTGCTGAATGACGGGCGACGACGGCTCTGATGCTGGCTGAGTAGCGGGTTGAGTCGCTGGCTGAATGGTCGTCGCCGAGTCTGTATGCTTCAGAGCGGGTGCCTCTCCAGCTGACTGTGTAGCTGGCTCCTCAGGTATAACTGCCGGAACAGGATTCGCCGTCGCAGGTGGCGGGCCGTTTGCACCCTCCTTACTTTGCTGTGCTGCTACAAGCGATGCTTGCTGCTTCACCTCGAGTACTGACGAGGTCGTGGGCGTGGTCTGACTGTTTCCTGCAGGTGTTGAGTCGTTCGATGCCTCGCTGGCAGACCTTGGACCATCAGTGGATCGGTCGCGGATAGGGAGGCTATCGCGAGGCCTCATCAGATTCTGCGGTAGAGGCATGTTACTCATGCTGCCAGGAGGGCTCTTAGCACGCTCCCTCTTGTCAACTCGCTCCCGATGGTCTTGCCTCATCTTGTGGAACCAGTCAAAGGTGCCCTTCTTGTCGGATGAACGGTCGCCGTCTGGTGGGCTACCAAAAACCATCCCCGCCTCTGGTCCCTGAGGATGTTCAAACTGGCCACTTCGACGTCCGCTTACTGGCCATCCAGAGCTGCTTCCAAAAGAGCTCATGCTTTTGTCGCCACCGGGCAC
This sequence comes from Curvularia kusanoi, assembly GCA_011058905.1. NCBI lineage: Eukaryota > Fungi > Ascomycota > Dothideomycetes > Pleosporales > Pleosporaceae > Curvularia > Curvularia kusanoi. The sequence continues at coordinate 141,736 of SWKU01000031.1, read as the reverse complement.
TGAACCATGCAGATCAGTCTGGCTTGCTGTAGGTGTTGCTTTGCTCTCGCCGCGCTTGTGGCCTTTCCAGAAGCTTCGCCTCTCCTTCTCCTTGTCGTCTTTCACAAGAGGAGGCTCGTCGTTCAACTCAGCCTCGGAGTATTCGGTCGCAGTAGAATGAGACCTGAAAGACGCCGACGGGGACATGCTAGGCTTCAGTGTGTTACCGGAATTACGTGAAGAGAAGGTGTCGCTACTTGCGAGCGCTTCTTTCGATCCGCTAGCGTGAGAATGAGAAGCAAAGGGTGCTTGAGGGGGGAACAATGGGGATGAGGGCGCAGGGCCGACACTAATGGCATCGAGGCTGGCAAGTTGGCCAGTCAATGAAGTGGTCGAGCTGTGAGCACTGGGGATTTGTCCAGAAGGAAGCCTCTTCTTCTGCAACTTGTTTGGCTTGCGGCCATCCTTGTCTTTGCCGTCCTTCACATCAGAGGGCGACTGAGACACCTTTGCAAGTATCTGTGTAAACGTGCGAACAGCTGGTGTTGGCTCGACTGATGGACCGGAATCAACTGGTGCTTCGATGAATTCGGAGCGTTCGCGAGTCGGAGTCATATGAGGGCTGCGGCGGCCAGTTCCTTGGGCAGGGGGAGGGTGCAATGCGTGCGCTGCCTGTACAGAAGCAGGGACAGACGCGATGGGAGTATTGGCTTCACTTGGCGGGACGACACCCGGTGTCGATGGTGGGAATGCTCCAGGAATGGACTCCAGGGCAGGCGTATCTGCCACAGGCCTGGCCTGCTGTGCAAAAGCAGGCTTTGGAAGCTCAATCTTTCCAGGTGGTAGAGTCATTGCGCGCTTCGGGATGGAATCCTCGGGCGCGGGTGGCGGTTGAATTGCCTGCTCTTGCCCGTTGATTGGCACTGCCTGACTAGGAAGTGGTCGGGGTACTTTCGGGACCTCTGCCTCGCCTGCCGACTTCGCCGGCTGAGGAATGCTTGCAGCCGCAGCCTCAATGGTATTTGGCGAAAGCAGCGCCTTTCCCTCCTCTGTTGTAGGCGTGGAAGGACCCGACGGCCTGTTTGCAAAGCGGGGGCTATTGAGAGCTGGAGAGCGCTTTGTTGGCAAGGTGTTGCTTCTATGCACACCGGACGTGGGTGGTGTCACAAAACCTGGAGTAATAGGGCTGGGTATGGCTCCAGAGTGACGTGAACGTTTCGAGGAGGTCGAAACATTCCTACGAACACCGCCGTATTTACGCAAACTGTCGGCTCCCGCACTGGACGATGTGGACGCGGACCGATTGATGCCTGAGTTGTTCCGCCCAGGAGTGGTCGGTGTTCGCACTTGTGGTGTGTTTGGTCCGCTCTCGATCTGTTTTACAGTACCTTCATCGACAGCTGTACCTTCCATACCAATCAAGAAATGGTCCTGGTTGTCAATCAGGAAGATAAGAACGTCTTGGTTCAGTCTGTAGTCTTGGGGCGACATGTCGTGTTGTGGGTGAGAAAGTATTCCAGGTTGAAAGATTGCTGCCAGATTGGATGTTGTCATCTTATTGACATCGGCCTTGGCAGCGAATACTGCGAGCAAGTCGAGGATGTACAGAAGCAGTTGACGGTTCAATGAGGGCAGGCTTTTGATCGAATGCTGGTAGTTGCGCACGGCCGCGTCGGGGTCGAAACCTCCAATCGAGGGTGCCTGACCTTCGATCGGGCCAACAGCTTCTGCCTGATGGTTGCGTAGTGGCTGCCGGAAGCTGTCGTAATTGCCCAGAGGAATGATGGGCTCTGGCAGATGGTTGAAGTATCTGCGCAGGATGTTGGCTGCATCGTGCACCGTGTAGCCTGTCCAGTCTAGACCCTTGCCATAACGCGGTGGAGTGTCGAAGGCAATCTTGAGCTCCTTGATCCTCTTTTCTGAACCAGCCAACCGGAAGATACCCTCGACATCAGTTGCTTTTGACTATTAGCACTTGCAGGAGGGTGAGCGCAGTCGTATGTACCTTTCTCTTTCAAAAACACGCCGCATTTTGCAACTACAATAGGGACGTAACCATAGATGTAGCTCTCGCCGTGTTCGTTGAACAACGATATTGCTACATTTGCGTAGGGTATGCTTGTGATGAGGGGTACACCGAAGATTCCCTGCGGCACAATCTCTGTTGTGAAGATGTTAGTACGTGAACTTCACAAAACAGGGTGCAGATGCCTGCAAGCGCGATCGAGCCAGCCTCAGCTGTACTGAACACGCACTGCCAGAACTCTGCACCCTGGAGGCTGCGCAGTGCAGGAGCAGTGCCTCACCTTTCTGTTCCTCCTCCTTTTTCACTGCGCGTTTGCTGAACGTCTTCCACCACGATGTCAAGTCACGTTTCGCAGACACGGGCTCGTTCGCGCCGACTGGGGCTGGCTGGGGCTCGCCGTTGCGCACGCGCGGCGTGTGGGGCTGGTTTTGCGTCGCAGCAGGCATGGCAGGCAGGCTGCAGAGCGTCGCAGCGCTTCAGGCGCAGATATCGCGGGCTATGAACGATCGCTGGTGTTGCGGAGTCGCGGCGCAGGGTGGGCCCGCAGAGTGGGCTTGCAGGCGGCACAGGGACGGGGCCACTCTGTGACGTCGCAGCGTAGCGAGCGCAAGAATCGCAGGCCTGCGGGGCTGGCCGTGGTGCAGCAGAAGGCCGTGGACGCAGGGCGAGGAGCAGGGCGACGTTGCAGCTGGCTGCTGGGCGGGAGCTGTGCGGCGCGCGTGGACGTGGACGTGCAGTCGGCAGGAGCTGGTGCACTACGGCAACGGGTCTGGTTTGCGAACAACGCGACGTGGTAGCGGCAGCGGCTAGGGTCGTGCAACAGGGCGCGGGGTTGTCAGGCAGAGCAGCAGAGCAGGCTGGAGAGAGTCAAAGAGAGGAAGACAGTCTGTGCCTGGAAGTTGGCGGCGGCGGCGGCGACGTCAAGGGTGCAGGGCTGGGGGGCTGCAGAGGGCAATGATCGCAGCGGTGGGAGGTGAGTGCTGGGGATGTTGGATAGGCACTTGGCGAAAGCTCCTCTGATGTGGCTGATTGATTCAAATCCAAGGAAGACGGCACCCACGGTCGTCTGACATGCAAACGCTGCGCAGTGCGAGTGCTCTAGACCCTGATGCGGCGCGGATGGACGGTCGATCAGTTGCAGAGTCAGTGGAGAAATAGGATTAAGAGAGCAGTTATTGTTCTGTTGTCGCTGCTCATTACTCGGCCCAATAATAGAGCTTGCGCTTGGCGCTGGAGAGGTAACAGGTACAAGCGTGTCGCCGGAAATGAAGAGTATCCATGAGAGCGCAAAGCAGGCGTTCTAGATCGAATCCGTTCCTTCGCCCTGCCGCTGCTCTGCAGCCGGTCGGGGGCAGGAGCCGTTCGTTTCTTGGTCCGAGCGAGCTCCCGTCTGCGGGTGAGCTTCACAAAAAATAGACACCGCACGTCATACCACCAACAGCATCGCCGCAGAACACTCTGATACACATCCATCTATACTTTATTGAACCCGCACATACACATCCGCCATGGACCAGTACGTGCCCAGTTTCTCCCATTGCATGCAGAGTACGAGTAGCTGACGCCACAAAGGCTTACACAGAACGAGCAGCGTGAGCTCCAGAACCGCATGGAGAAGAAGCAGATGAAGGAATTCATGAACGTACGTTGCCAGCCATTAAGATTGATGCACCCTTCTTTGCAGGAGGCAAGCTAATGGTTGCAGATGTACTCCAACCTCGTCCAGCAGTGCTTCGACTCGTGCGTCAACGGCTTCGAGAGCAAGTCGCTCACCTCGCGCGAAGAGGGCTGCGTCATGCGATGCGTCGACAAGCACATGAAGGGTTCTCAGCGTCTCGGCGACCGATTCCAGGAGCAGAACGCTGCCATGGCTCAGGGCGGTCTGCCAGGCCGATAAGCTGGCGCAGGAAGTCGCAGCCAATGTACATTAGGTGGAGAAGAGATCGTCAGAGAGGAGATACGAGTACGACTGTTTTGATGGTACGAAGCTCAAAACTTGGTGCGCAGAGTCGCTCCATTGCATGAACGAAATTTGTACAATATAGGGCCGGGATCTGGATCTAGGGCGTATACGAATCCTCTTACCAGCAAGCATACTTTGTATAACGAATATAAGAGACTTGAGTAGTCCAGCATTGAGATTGTGTCTAAGTGACCTACGTTGTCTCACATTGAAAAACCCCAAAGTCCCACGTGCGCAAATACAAGGACATGCAATGGTACATCGAGACGATCGATTGGAGTCATCTCCTACGTCGAGCTGCTACATCTTACTAGCTCAAAGGAAAAGAATTTAATGAGCAGATTGATATCAGACCGCGTAGCCATCCTGCAGAGCCAAGTATTTATCTGGACTATCACAGCTAGGTCTTCAAATTTCTTAGACCGAACACCAGCTTCTGCTTTCTCTGCTAAATCTTGCACCCTTCCAAATAGCTTGCAAGCCATCATTTTCATCATGTGAACCAGTGTTTGACTTTCAAACGTTCATGCAGTTCGTGCTTGTTGGCTACAGCAGACAGTAAGCCCGCGCTTTGAGATGCTGCGTGTGGTCACCTTTGATGCAACATCACACGCGTCTGCCAAACGCTTATCGTGGGCAATGCTCGCCGCTGCGATTCTCGTTGCATACCTATCACAGCCCCCAATGTCACAATGCTTCAGTAGCGCTTTGCGATCTCCAGATCGGGCTTTCAGCGTGCAGAAGTGTAGAGATCGTCCCGCGATCCTGTGGCGCACCGCTCAGTCCAGACGTCAGATTGCCACATTCGGGAGCTCATTGAATCCAAGAAGGGAGAAGCGACGTTCGAAATCCACCAGGAGTGCTGCCCGTTTCGCAAGCTGTGGCTGTGCGGAGCGGAAAATTCACAAGAAGAGGTCATTGCCCAGACTTCACGGATTGGCATACGTCACAAGCTTCAGCTTGTTTACCCTGCTTTGGTCCAACCACCTACGACAGCCTAGGACACCTCTATTTAACAGCTCCTTATTCAACACATCTCTGCCGCTCCTCATCCAAATCAAGCCAACGCATTTCTTGTACCGAGCTACAAAGCTACACCAAAACTCTCCTCTACCGACAGCTACTTCAACTCAAAAATCATGGGCCTCCTCTGGACTAAGCAATGGGGCGGCAAGCACGGCGGTTAGTGAACTTCTTAATTGCTCGCCTGGATAACTCGGAAGCTAACGCATGTTCCAGGCGGTGGTGTCGTCGCTGACAGGCATGGTGTCCGTCGTGCTCCCTTCAGGATCTCGTGCGGTCGCTTCTCCTGCTTCCGTTAGACAATGTATACCCTTGACGATGTTACGACCGGTACGCCGCTACTGCTGTTATCGACATATCAAGTTGCTCACGAATCCAGTTTTCTTAATCTCTTCACACCGCGATGATGCCGCAGCGAGGCCGGCAGCAAGATAATCATGCCGTCTCAGGAGATTTGGGCAGTGCTATCAGCGCTTCTGGGACCAGTAACGTTTACCACATAGCTTGCCGCTGAGGGATGATGCATGCGTTCAGCCTGACAATGTATTGCTGTCAAAACTCAATTCAACTTCTGTAGCAAATTAAAGTCTAAAAAGTATGCCTCGTTCCGATGTAGCCATGTGCATGATCGCCCATGTTGATCGGGCCTCCTTCTACATGACCAGGAACGCCATGCTCACTGGCTGAATCCGTACTTTTGGTAAACAATAAATACTGAAACTCGCCCATGCTTATGCGTGCAGTCCTATGATGTCACCGGCGTCGCGTAAATAAACCCCTGCTCACCGCGCAGCCACACCTCGTGATCTCCACATTTCCCAATCGATGCGCAAAATGTCGGCTTCGCGGGGTAGCTTCGTGATGCACGCTCGAGCTCGAAGTGAACTCCATGGGCGAATACCGTCAAGGACGCACATCTAGATACAACAAGATGCGCTCTATTCTCATCATCAATCCAAACTCGACGGTGTCGATGACCGATGGCCTCAAGCCGCTGGTCGACGCGCTGCAATTCAAAGATGTCAATCAACACCACTTACCACTGCAGCCAGCAACTAATACCAGCTAGACAACACACGAGTACTTCACCGCTCCTGATGGTGTGAAGAGCATCAACAACGAAGAAGATGCACACGAGTCAGTCAAGCACTGCTTGCCCACGTTGCGACCACTCCTTGACCGCTACGATGCCTTCCTTGTGGCTTGCTACTCGCAGCACCCACTCGTACCTCTGCTGAAGGAGGAGCCTGCTGTCAAAGCTGGGCGCAAACCTGTCACTGGCATCTTTGAGGCCAGCGTGGGCGCCAGTCTGCAGTCAATACACCCAGAGGAGCGCTTTGGCATTGTGAGCACAGGCAAGGTTTGGGAGGACATCCTCACAGAGGCTACGGTGCAGTTTCTTGGAACAGGCTCGGACGCAGGCAAGCGTTTTGCTGGCGTTGAGACAACGGGGTTGAACGCGACCGATCTGCACGACGCCCCTGCTGAAGAGGTTAGACGGAGGATGAAAGACGCTGTCAAGCGCTTACTTGGCAAGGGTAAGGTGGGAGCAATCTGTCTAGGCTGTGCAGGTATGGCAGGCATGGATGAGATGGTTAGAGAGGCGTGCGTTGAGAAGCTGGGACAGGAAGAGGGGCAGAGGGTGAGGATTGTAGATGGCGTGATGGCTGGTGTTGCATGGTTGGAAGGAGCCGTGAGGGCTGGATTTTAATTGATTCGTCCAAGGGCTATTCCGTATATTGGCTTCCAAGTACCAGTTACACTCACTCATTGCGTTTTGTCTTGCAGAGTGCTGATGCTGCTCATACAAATGATGCGGCTAGTGGATGACGTACGATCTGCTCGAACTTCAGAGATCCGTCGCTTCTTCTCCGCATCTTTGACAGCCACATCTCGAAATATGAACTATCCTTATACCTTTGGTTATGATATACCTTTTATCCTAGTATCCTTTGTGCAACGCTAGACATCATGTCGGACATCCAGCCCAACAGCCTCGACGCGCTGCCGAATGAGCTCCTAATCCAGATCGCTTCGCACCTGGACGTCGATGCGCCTTCGATAACCAAATTCGCGCATGAGCCATCGACAAGCTTAACAGAATCTGACTGCACACCTCTAAAAGACTTGTCACGGGTTTCCTGGCGCTGGAGAAAAATTGTAATTCCGATCTTGTTCGCAGCAATCAGGGTACCTCTCGACCCGAATCCGCAATGGGTACCATTAGACGCTCGGCTCATCGAGAGTATGCAAGGCCAGCTATCGACACTCAGTAATCATGAGTTCATGCTCTACACTAAATTGCGTAGCAAGTTCAAGAGTAGCTCCGCTTTCGCTTTCGACCAAGCATTTGACGACATTCTCATCAATCTGTGCAGGATACAGGAAGGTGACAATTTTCTCAAATCGTCACCAACAGTACTTTGGTTACCACATCTGAGCAGCAGCTTTGCAGATCTCGGCCGCATTGTCTCCAAATATCAACTGAAGCAGCACATCAAGAGCGTAGTAGTACATACTGATATAGAGTACGGGTTGCGCCATGTTTCTACCGCCGATGCACCTTTGTCCAAGGCGGTCGCAGAGATATGGTCACAGATTTTTGCTTCCCTCGAACCGGACCGTGTTGTCGTGGCAGCACCTCCAGCGACTCTTGCCGGCCTTCTCGACACGCAGCTGCTGAGTGCAGACACCTGGGCTTTTGACATGAAGATGCACTACATCGAATTGATTCAACAAACGCCTTCCCGACTCGATCACATGAGCTCCAGCTGTCGCCCTTGGAACACAGCCCTGATCCATCGTCGGCCATGGTCACATGTCGGATACAATGAGGGTTCCTCCATCACCGCGTATAGCACCTACGAATACCACCTCAAGCAATCGCCCAAGATGCTCTACCTAATACTCATGAGATTAGCCAAGGAAGTGGAATCGTGCTGCAATATTACGTCGTTCAGCTTTAACGGAATTTTTCCTTTCGCGACGAATGTCACAAGCATAATTCGTGCCCTCCACCGCATACCTACATTGCACAACATCAGTTTCCAGCTTGCCCCAGGAACCGAAAATGACCTCCTCAGTCAGCCAGATCGCTTGGGACGAGCTCAGTCTGGAGACTTCTGGTTAGAATGGACTGAGAGTTATAAGGTCATCGCCAGCTATCTCGGCGTCTATGATTTCGAAGACGGCTCTACATTTAGAAGCAAAGATTGCACAAGCGAGACTATGAATAGGGACGTCGAAGAGATTGTGGAGCTGTTGAGGCACAGGGGTGCTGGATGGACACGTAGCGGGGACGAGTCTGGCGTTTGGGTCAGGGACCATTCGCTTGACGACCACTTCACAGCTCCTACCGTCGACCAATTGACTGCGTTGACAGGGGACACCACGATCACGCTGTAAACGGTTCGACTTGACCACAAACATGGTAAAGAAGAACCCTTCCACGAATGCACCTGTCTTGCAGACTATTTACGTCGAGGGGTTCCTATGCCATTCGTAGTACCCTGATCAATGCAGAAAATACCACGAATATTTCTGCAAGATGCGTTTCCTCACTCTCGAAGAATGCTCGGATAGTGAATTGCATTGCATCTATCACGACCCGGAGCGGACAATCACGCTTCTGCATCCACGGACAGCCTGCTCGCTCCAAGTCTATGCGCCACAAGATGACAGCCACGTCACCGTCGCTGCGTTCCACGCTCGAAGACCGAATAATGTCCACGCCTGGTGGCTACAGCGTCTCGGTGTCGTTGGAGGCCAAGTCCTTGGCATTGCTCACAATGTCGTGCAGAAGGCAGTCACAACCTGCCAGAATACGAGACCCCAACCCGTCAACAGAGCAAGTGTTGGAGACTACCTCGCGAGTCTGCGTACCATCATTCCGCACTACGATGTTCTGGATGAAGAAGAACACATTCGCGAAGTCGAGCCTCTTACAGCTCCCTGGTTGTGGCCACTGAACACCTACTATCGTGAGGCTCGTCGCGGATACATAAGGCATCTTACCGAGCCACTCATCGTAGAACTCATCAATCATGGACTCCTAGTTGCAAACGAGACCGGCATTCGCTGGAAGCATTTGGACCAGTACATCCTGCTCAAGGTCGAGGGATCAGTAGTCGATCTTGCCAATTGGCCGCAGCTCATGGATCTTGATGCTCGAATGAGACAAGCCAACACAAGTGGAGAAGATGATATGGGTGGCGATCGACCTGCAACGCCGCTAGTAGACCCAAGCTTGCCGCCACTTAAGGGCGAAAAGAAAGTCAGGCTATCTGCAAAGAGTTCTTGCGTGTCACTTAATGGGAACGAGCAGATCGAGAGAGTGGAGGATGTCACGGATAATGAAGGGAAGACTGCAACCAGGATGAAGGACGCACGAAAGGCAAGGAAACGGAAGGAGAGGTCAGAGATATGCTGGGATTCAGACCGTGGGTTTTGAAAGCTGAACAAGCAATACGAACCATCTTCCACTGGTACAGCTATGTTGTCTATGCACCTCTTCTCGGAAAATTGCCCGTCCGTTGAATCCCACCACTTCTTCACCCCACATGTATCTCCCTTCTCTCACATTCCACCACCCATACTCGGCGGTCTATCCCCTACCCCCGTTCCCCACTCACTCTCCTCCTCCCCGACCTCCAACTCCAACACGCCCCCCTGCGTGAAGAACTCATGCCCGATCCAACTCTTCGCATACACCTCCCCATCCAGCTTTGCCCTTTGCACAAACACATTCTTATGCCCCCTATCAAACCCCTCCACCACCCTCACGGTAGCTGTCTTCCCAGTCACCGGATTCGTAACACTGATTTCCGGGAAGAACGGCGGGGTGATGAAGTACACATTCTGGCCGGGATTCGGAAACAGACCCAGCATGCTGAAGATCGTAAACGACGCCATTGCGCCCGAGTCGTCGTTGCCAGGCAGCCCATCGTGCGAGGTATTGAAGGAAGAGGGGATGTAGGAGTGCACGCGCTGGGCGGACAGGGCCGGACGGCCCGCGTAGTGCGCCATGTACACGGTTAGGAAGACGGGCTCGTTCCCGATATCCGCGAGCCCGGAGGCGAAGAAGTAGTCTAGACGGCGCAGAAACGCGGAGTCCCCGCCGAGAAGCGATATCAGGGTTGCTGCGTCGTGCGGTACGAAGAACGTGTATTCCCAGGTGCTGCTTTCGAAGGTCTCGGAGGGATTGGAGGTTAGGCTGCAGAAGATTGTGTCCAGCGGGGAGCAGGCGATGGGGTCTTGGTAGCCCCATGTTCCGTTTGCGTATTTGGGTTGGAAGAAGCCGGTGAAGGGGGTGGTTGTGTTGTCTGTGGTGGAATTGGGGAGGTGGGAGGGGGTGGAGGGGTTGAAGAGGTTGCGCCAGTTTGTGGCGCGCTGGAGGTAGGTGGTTGTTGTGTTTTTGCCCAGTCCCCGTGCGAGGGTGGCGAGGTTGAAGTCGTTGTAGCTGTACTCGAGCGTGCGAGAGATGCTGCGGGAGTTTGTGCCGAAGCCTGCGGGGTCGAAGTCGAGGTAGGGGATGTAGTGTAGCGTTTTCCAGGATGTGAGGCCGCCGCGCCCGTGGATGCTCCATTCGAGGGGTTCCGACTCGGCGTCGTTGAGGATGGCGGCGTAGGCGAGGTTCCAGTCGATGTTGGTGAGGTTCTTGACGTATGCGTCGACGAGAACATTGTCTGCGTTGGAGCCGCCTTGCGTCCATCCGCTGCAGGTGCTCATCATGCAGTCGGGCAGCCAGCCGCGGTGTTTGTAGGTGTCGAGGAGGCTGCGGATCATGCTTGACATCATGTGCGGATCGAGGATGGTGAGGAAGGGGAGTTGCACACGCCACATGTCCCAGATGCAGTAGAAGGAGTCAAAGTACGGCTCTGAGCTTTTCCAGTGAGGGTTCTCGCCGGTGTAGTTCTGGGGTGAGATCATGGTGCGGTACACAGCGCTCCAGAAGTTTGTTAGGTAACTGTCGTCGACATCACCCGGTTTTATTGATATTGGAGCCAGTTTGGCACGCCATACCTCTTCAGCTCTGTCAACTAAGCTGTTGAAATCGAATTCTGGGCCAGGTATTTCTCGCTTTGCATTCTGACACGCTTGGTCTGTACTGATGAAACTGAGCCCCATGCGCGCAACCAGAGTGCCATTCGACAGGTCTTGGAACCGAAGATAGCCGCCTGCCTGGAGATAGAACAGATTGAATCCTCTCGTCACGTATAGTTGCTTAGGATCAGATCCAGCTCGGTTATTGACCCATACTCCCGAGTCTTCGACGGTCCCTCCTGTGACATCAAGACAGAAGTAGGCTTGGTAGGATCCTGCCCCGAAGCTTGGTAGGAATGTACCATTACCTTTAATGCGTCCGAAATCGTCGCCCTCGGTGGCTTCTACACTGATTGAGGCGTTCTGCCTGCTCGCCCACAAGTCGGTGAGGTCTACAATGATCAGCGGCTTTGCGGTTTCATTCGCCGAAATAGCCTTCGAGAAATTGAAGCGAAAAAGCGCAGTGTGCTCGGCAACAGTCATGTCAGCATAGATACCGCTCTCCAATTCCACGCCGAAATAGCCTGGACGTGCTGTCACAGAATCATTCTTGTAATGTGTCGCCCTCGCCCCGATCAGAAAGTTGCACGAGTTGATGTCGTCCTCCGGACATAGTTGGGGGAAGATAGGGAAGTTACCCAAGCTGGGATTGCCGCCCGTTCCAGAGTCGTGTAGAGCTGAGAAGCCAGTAACGTTGCTGCCGTCAGTGGAAAATCCGCCCGTATTCTCACCATCCACATCCGCGACAGCTGCGACATTCATTAGTAGCCTGCAGCGGCAAGCAGTGCGGCTCGTCGCGAACCTTTGGCCATGCCATATGGCAGAGTCGCCCCAGCAAAGACATTGCCGCCGCTTTTGGTACCAATTAACGGGTCGATGTAATCCAGGACATCAGTACCGTTGTCTCGTCTGGCGTGCTTGGGCGCTGAAAGCGCTTGTTGGCTGCACAGAACTATGCAAAGAAGACAATCAATTAGCCGCATAATGCTTGGAGGTTGTGTGTCGGACAGTGAAGTCACATCCTGTCTCTACTTGTAGGCTGTGAGGTGAGTTACCCCGACGTCACGGAAGCATGGAGTACCTGCTGATTGTGCGGGGTAATGCAGCGAGATCGTCCGGTGAAAACAAGATTATACTTTGTGCCGTACTTCGCAGTCTACACAAACTTCGTCAAAGATAAAGATGAAAGCATGCGACCCTCCAAGCTGACGTTGGTCTAGGTGGTTCCCGCGGTGGCGCGCCATGGCTTGCTTGCTTCAGCCTCAGGGCCCCGCATTCTTGTTCCTGCATGCTCACACCACATCCGTCAGCACAATGTCTACCCTGAACCCCACAGCACATGAGAACAAGGATATGCTACACAATGAAAATCTGCGCTCGAACGTCTTTCTTCATTGAAGAGCAAGCCATAGAGACCCTCGCCAAAGCGTGCAACAGCCAATAACTGCGCCAGAAGCGACCGTGTTTTCGGCGTCTTCTGGACGATACCATATCACGAAATCCCGATTGCGGTATCTGTGACCTAGGGAATCATTGAATGCGGGTCTATGACATTGAGACGCTATCTAGTCGCACTGACTATCTACTTGCTACATCGCGACTGCGGGCGTCCGCAGCATCGTGGTTTCGTCATCTCAAGCCCTGACAGGCTAACCTCATGCCCAGGCTGGAGTAAGGGGAAACGAGGACGAAGTCCTGATTGAGCACTAATAGAGCCTGTATTGTAGCGATTTTCCAGAAATAGGTAGGGCCAAGTCCTTGAGCGTTCTTTTATCTAGGAATAGTACTGAATGTCAACTTCTTCGGATTATTCCGATTGCATATGGTCAATGTACCCACTAGGCCAAGTAGCTGTCAACGAATCTTATGGACTTACTCGTCCAGTACCAATTCCTGTGTCGTTCGCCCAAGATGATAGTCGTAGCTCGTCGCTCTTCGCAATACTAACTCTATCCTATAACCTCGCAGTTCTATTTGCATAACGACAGCCTTGAAATTTTCACGCAGTAGAGCTGAGTTGGGCGCAGAGACCAAGAAGACCTATACTGCCAGCAATCGCCCACAGACATAGTCACAGTACTAGAGCGCAAGCTGAGACTTCCTGCAGCGAATATGAGTGCATGACGTCGCAATAAGTAACCTTCTATCTAACCCCACCAGCCAGCCCTATTCAAAGCTCCAGTCCTACAAGTCTGTGTCTCGATAACATGGAGCTACTATTGAAGGCGATGGAGTTGGCTCATGGCTTCTCCGGGAACGGCAAGCAGTCAATGCATCCGACGACCGCAGGCAGTCGATCATCCTCCGTTTGGTGCATGATTATGGGTGTGGTTCTCGTCTCATCTGTTCATTTCCTGAGAATCGTAACACGTACTATTAAAACACTAAACAAATTGTTTACTTGGACCCCTAACTTCTAACGCTTCCCGCAATCTTTTTTCAAGATGGCTACATGTCAGGACTTCTCAGACGCGGAATCAAAGTCGCCTCGTGGATCGTGCGGTCTGTTTGTCTCCACAGGCTGCAAGAACCTTGGCCGGTTTTTCTCCTCCCATTCTTGTCTCAAGACATGGTATTTGACGAACCACCTGAGTTGTGCCATGCCATGTCTCATGTAGTCGCGCGTCGGTCTCTCAAATACGACATCGAGCTCTTCTAAGGTTAGGTCTTTAGTTTCAGGTACAAAGAGCAAGATCAGCCACCACCCAACAACGCACCACCCAGCATACCAAGCGAAAGCACCTGAAGGGCCCATACCATCTTTTCCACTCATTGTAGGCCAAGTAAAGGAAACAATGAAATTGAACATCCAGTTAATTGCGGTGACGATACCCATGCCGTAGTCGCGGTTGTAAAGTGGCATGGACTCCGCGCTGTAGACGAAAGGGACTGGACCTTCGCCTGGAGAATATGCGATGCCAAACAGGTACATGCCTACAATGGCTAGCGCACGCTGCACCACGCCCTCAGGTATAGCAAAGGCGACGACCGAGATGAGTTGGAACAACGCCAGTAACGGGAAAGTAAAGAGGAGGAGGTTCCGACGGCCAAAAGTATCAATAGTCCAGATAGCCGGAAACGCGAACACGAAATTGATGATGCCGAAACCTGCAGAGAGTAGCAGCGCGCTCTCGGAGGACCAGTGGGCGTTATCTATCATGATTTTGGTTGAATAGTAGGCGGTGACGTTTACACCGCACATCTGCTGCAGGAACATACAAATAACAGAAGCGGTGAGAGCATGACGGCATCGACCAACAGTGAAGAGCTCTCGGAAGCGTTTTTGCTTGTCCATAATTTCTGACTCTTGCTGGAGTATATGATCCATCAGAAAGAGATCTCTTGCCGCTTGAACCTCGGAATTGCGAAGCATGTCGAGCGCCGTGAAGGCCTTTTTATACCAGAATCTGGCTGTGTCTTCGTCTGTCTTACATTCTCGAGCTTTGTTGAGTAGAACACGGGGAGACTCCGGCATGGAATAGATATACAGAACAACTACGAGTGGCAAGACCATCTGGCTGCTGTCAGTATGTATATAACATCGTGTCTAGTTGATCTTACCGGACTGCCTAGCATCAGTCGCCAATTCAGACTGTCTGAGACTTTCGCGAATGCAACGCCAGCAAGGTAACCACACATAATGCCAAAAGCGGTCCACATTTGCCACATCATGACCAAAGCGCCTCTAATACTCTCTGGCGCAGATTCTGCTGCGTATATAGGTATAGTAGCACTCTTTGGACCAATCCCAAGGCCTAACGCGAACCTTGCTAGGAATAAATGCCACCACGTCCGAGAAAACGCTTGTAGCAGACAGGTTATAGAACTAATCAAGCAAGTTGCGAATATAACACCCCGACGGTCGAGGTATTTGTTTAACGGGTAGTTGAGACAGCATGCCAGCGCACAACACAGATATGGCGCCCCGTTGATGAGTCCGAGTAAGCTGGTTTGGTTTTCTTGTATGCCTAGATCATCTGGGAAGTAGATCTGCGCACCATTAATGGCAGTTTGATCCCTGGCCTGGTCAGCTGAAGTTGCTATAATTCGCATGTTGCATTATACCATCCTTGCACAGCGGCGCCCAAGGAACAGATAGCTACGAGGATGTACAGCTTCCGTGGTTGCTTGAACCGATCGAGACGATTGTTGCTTGTCTCCCATGAGAGAGCTTTGCGCTCGGAAGAGGTCAGCGTCAGGTCACCATGGTCATCGTCGTCGAGTAGAAAGTTCGATTGCGCCAAAGAAGCTCCTTTGAGGAATTCTTTTTCATGACGGTTCAAGCCGGACCTTGAGATGAAGCTTCTTGCGTGATCTTGCACTTGCTCGTGAGTCCACTCGGTGAAAGGGTTGACCAAGCGACGGTCAGTATGGCTTCTAGCCGGCGGCTGTGTGTGAATCTGGTGGTCCGTATTGGCCATACTTGTTGGAGAAGATTTGAATCCTGGGGGGCAGGGGTGAGAGGGAAAGAGAAGGATCACCCATCTAGTGCCACGAGAGTCGTTATGTGTTGCGAAGTCAGCGCTGACCCCTGGCACTGCAGCCGCCAGCTAAGATTGAGGGCAACATCAACGAGGCTGTGTCAGATCTGGAATCGAGCCGATGATGCCAGCCTTTTCTTGGGGAATGAATTGGCTGATATTAGCCTATTCCCCATCGGTATGCTGACAAGGCAGATTCGTCCCTCACGTCGTACAGAACTCCATGTGGAGGCGGGGTTGCATCTGGCGCTATTGAAAGCCTGCGCTGCGTGGGACACAGCCTTCCAGCATCCAGCTGTCTGCGCAAAATGACGTCGGATAATCATAGATGGAGGACTTGATCATACTGATGGGCTTACGTGGTGTGGTGTTGGGATGCATCGTGCATATAAAAAGAGCGGGGCGGGCTGGGGAAGTTGGGGTTTGCCCAGGGGTACGAAAGCGAGTAAGCTGGGGGCGGCAGGCAGCCGCGTACAAAACAAGTCGCCATCATAAGCGGTCTGACAGTCCCAATACCCTGTCATTTTCTCGTATCCCAGAAGTTTTCGTACCCTCATCCTTGGTCACTTCCTTTCTTCTTTGGATATGCCTGTCCAAACAAACATCGCGACACCATGGACCCCATGCGCGAGCGCGAGGAGACCGAAGAGTCCATCGGCCATTTGATACCGTCGTCATTACCAAGTAGTCCTTTTCTTGATGAGGGACTTATCTTTCAGATTCGGGGACACCTCGAACTCACAAAGTGCGAATTTCTTCGTCGGTGGATCGAAAGCCCGCGCTTGTTCATAATCCTGCGCATGCTGAGACATGAAGATAGCGTATTGCAGCAGTTCATTGATGCAGAGGTCAACGATTTCTGGTTACCAATCAGCAAGGCTGCCTCCGAAAGGCCCACTATTCGTATTGATTGGGACGAATTCCAGCGATACCAACGGTATATACTGTCGAATTCTGCGCAAATAACCGAAGCAAAACTGCTTGAAACCCCCAGCATACATCGTCACATTAGATATGGGACAGAACTGTTCAAAAACATAAAACACCTTGGCAACGGTGCGACGGCTGCAGTGTTCAAAGTCCAATATGTCGCATGGGATACTGAGGGACGTGGGAACTGTTATGCTTGCAAACGTGCGAGACGTGGAAACGCGAGGGAACAGGAGGAGCGCATAAAGCTCTTCGTACAAGAGCTGCAAGTCCTGAGAAAACTCAACCCGCCAAACGATCATCGACATCTTGTCCGTCTTGTTGCAAGCTACACCGACATGCAAGACTTTGCCCTTGTACTCCGTCCAGTGGCAGAGAGGACACTCGGGGACGTTTTGAGTAGCACCACTGTACCGATTGGTCCAATCGAATACAGAACTCTGTCTCGGTGGACAGGTTGCCTTGTATCTGCTCTGGCGCATTTGCATTCTCTTCAGATACGCCATAAGGACATCAAACCGTCCAACATCCTTATAAGCAACAATGATGTCTATATATGTGATTTCGGTATCTCAAGAGATTGGACCGGGCTTGACCCCACCACCGAAGGGCCATCGCACCGTACCCGGGGTTACAGCGCCCCGGAAGTCATGGATCATGAACCCCGCCACCAGGCCGCCGATATGTGGTCCATGGGGCGTGTTTTATGCGATATAGCCGCCGTGCTGGCAAACAGAACGCCAGCCAAATTGATCGCAAGCTTTGGTGGCAGCTTAGCTGACATTTATCAACATGGCGGACTTGAAAAACTGGACAACTGGATATCGAATCTCGTACCTGGAACAGCGAGTTCATCGTTTAGTGTTCTTATAGAGAACATACGGCAGATGGTAAGTTGTCCCGCATTAAACGCTTGACCAGGACTTACACAGGTAGATTCTGATTGAACCAACAACGAGACCCAGAGCTAAGGACGTCCTCAAGACCTTCTGGAATCATGATGCGAGCCCGCTTGTGGGCGAATGCTGTCAAAGACCCACTACTGATGTTGTGGCACCCCGACTGCACCAAGAGCTCCTAGAAGCTGCCAATCCACTTCCCAACCACGATACCGATCCTGTTCAACAGCCCGAATATACGCCTGCTGCAGATGTTGAGCCCCGACCAAGTTTGTCGCCAGGCTCAGCAGCTGTCTATCCCCCTCCCGATCACAATAGCGATTCCGCTCAACAGCCCAATGATACGACTGCTGCGAATGTTGAGCCCTTACCAAGTCTCGCGTCAGGCTCTGGTACCACGGCCACGGGGAATCGCACAAGTCTTGGAAATAACTCCTCGAGGTCGCAGCAGCTCATCTCACGCTCATATGAGTCGTTACCTGTTCTCCGGCCGCCCCCAGTCCGATCCTCGAACGAATGTAACTGCATGCCGAAGCCATCCAACCGCCAAGTGCCGGAGCGATTATTGCTGAGCAGTTCACTGACTGACGTATGCATTGAAACTCAAAAGCGGTTGCATGAACCTGACAGAGAATGCGGACTGGGGTCGTCTATGGTTCACCTCTATGAATCATACCCCAAGCGAGGTAGTCGTCCGTATAAAATATGGCTCAAGACGCGTCGCTTAGTAGTCAGCTATAAATCTAGCTCTGCTACCTATCAGCAATGTAGCACATTTTGGCTGCCCTTGACGGACCTGCGATTCGCTCTGGAGAACAGAGATCTGACGTTACGATGGTCTGACTGCAATCATTGGACAAAGAAGCCTACGAGGAACAACAAACATAGCTTCGATTGTGTCTATAACCCGGAAGTCGCCAACAATACGATCACATTATCCTTCGCTGACGACGAAGCCGCCCGCTCGTTCCTAGAGACTGTGTGTGTAGTTTACGACGATGCCTATAGCGCCACAGAATGGCGCAGGGTCGAAGTCATTGACCACCAGAGTCTGCTGGTCGTCAATACAGCCTCCCAAGACGTCGAATATCGTGTAGCTTGCTTGACCACTTACCAACCGCCATCCACTATGACCTTTCAGGTTTTCTTGCATTGGCCACATATCGACCTTGACATCCAGCGCAAGGACCAAGGCGATGGCCGAGTCATGACTGTTGAATTCGGGCATGTCTCGATGCCAAATTACATCTCTGACCTGAATGATCAGCCTTTCAAGGACACGAACAAGACAGCGCGGTGTGTAAAGAGCAACCTTGTTACCGGATCATATACCATTTGTTTCCCAATCGACTCAAGAATACAAGATGCAGTACCAGAAGGTAAGCCAAGTCAATTCTAATGTTAGCAGCAAACAGGGCTGATGGCCATAGGCATTTCCCATATCTTGTATAACCTCACTGGCTGGTCAATGCAGTTTTTCGCAAGTGACGTACAGCTGCTGAAAGGCACGTCGCTCATTGACACCAATTACGGAAAATCTGACGTTATGATCTGGCAAAAAGTCCCTCCTGAAACAGCCACGGACCATCGAGAAGTCAAAATCGCCTTCCGCCATCGTGAGGAGGGCGCAAAATACAGGTGGAGATGCGGAACAGGTAAGAAAACTTGCAGTCTGTCCATAGGTAATCTCTGTTCTAACATTACAGTCGATGTCTCACCAGTGTCGAAAAAATTGACTTTCGAACTGAGCAGAGCCAAATTCACCATGACCCAAAAATCTCATGGGAACTTCCTCGACACCACCACCATGACTGCTGTTGATGAGAATAAGGCACGGCCGCTTAGCCACGGATCCACAGAACTCGAATTACGATTCAACGCTGAAACTGACGTGACCGCGCTTTTCAAGGTGTTCAAGGAACTCCAGACTGTCAGCAGAGTTGACTCGGTAGCTAGAACCGAGACAAGAGACACTGGTATTTCTTAACAAGATAGTTAATATTAGAGGCGTCTGTCTTAGACTTAGTTAAGTAGTATCGGCAGATACGGTTAGTGCGATTGCCGGCCGGTGTAGAATCTCGCCGAGATCAGATCTCTTGTAAGGGTCTCGCCTCCGCGGTATGAATTACATCGGCGGCGAAGACCCTTCAACAGGAAATGGTGCGTTTGGCATGACGTCGTCTCAACTTTTACGGGGCGAATAGCGCAAGACACGCCCGCAACACGTCGAAGCCTCGGGAACAGACGGCGACTGTCATTGATTTGTAAGATGATATTGTTAAGCGGTGTTAAGGAAAGCACCCTGATGTACAGTTTTAACTGAAGGTGACCTGCCTCTCACGTTCGATACTTGTTTACAGTCCAAATACCCGATAGACTTTTCAATTTCAGCGACACTTCTACCAAAAGAACATACACACCAACATGGCACCATCAGCGCGTTACGAGTCCGACTCCAAGGATGCCTCTCCCTTGGGCCAGCCTCTCAAGTTCGAGTTCTCTGGACAGACTGCGCCTAACCGTTTTCTCAAGGGAGCCATGACTGAGCGCATCTCCAGCTGGGACCCTGAGAACCTCGAGGCTCGCGGTGTGCCTTCCAAGAACCTCATCAACCTGTACAGGAGGTGGGGTGAGGGCGGCATTGGTCTCATTCTGTCTGGCAACATCATGATCGAGTACGACCACCTCGAGGCGGCCGGCAACCCCATCATCCCTCGCAAATCCGACTTCTCTGGCGAGCGTTTCGAGGCGTTCAAGGAGATGGCGACTGAGGCTAAGAAGCACGGCTCTCTGTTTGTCGGCCAGGTTTCCCACCCAGGACGACAGGTTGAGTCGCGAATCCAGAAGAACCCCGTCTCTGCAAGCGATGTCCAGCTTGAGGGCAACATTATGGGCATGACCTTCGAGAAGCCCCGCGCTGCCACCGACGAGGACATTGCCAACATCATCGAGGGCTTTGCCCACGCCGCCGAGTACCTCGAGAAGGCAGGCTACGACGGCATTGAGCTCCACGGAGCTCACGGCTATCTGATCGCCCAGTTCCTGTCTCCCACCACCAACCAGCGTACCGACAAGTACGGCGGCTCGATCGAGAACCGCGCCCGCATCATTGTCGAGATCACTGACGCTATCCGCAAGCGTGTGTCAAGCAACTTCGTCGTCGGCATCAAGCTGAACTCTGTTGAATTCCAGGATAAGGGCTTCAACCCCGAGGAGGCTAAGCAGATCTGCAAGATCCTCGAGGAGAACAAGTTCGACTTTGTCGAGCTGTCCGGTGGCACATACGAGAAGCTCGCATTCGGGCACCAGCGCGAGTCCACCAAGAAGCGCGAGGGTTTCTTCCTCGAGTTTGCCGAGTCGATCGCTCCCGTGCTCTCCAAGACAAAGACCTACATTACCGGTGGCTTCAAGTCCGTCGGCGCCATGGTCAAGGCTCTCGACGTCGTTGACGGCGTCGGCCTCGCCCGCCCTCTCGCACAGGAGCCCCACCTCTGCAAGGACATCCTTGAGGGCAAGGTTGTTGGCGCTATCAAGCAGGCTATCGACGATAACAACTTTGGTCTCACCAACGTTGCTGCCGGTACCCAGATGCGCCAGGTTGGCAAGGACCACGAGCCCATTGATCTTTCCAAGCAGGAGAACCTTGATGCTTTTATGAAGGACATGGGCTCTTGGGGTGAGAAGATGGCAAATGACAGCAAGGTGCAGAACTACGGATACGTGGACATCACGAGCGCGCAGGCCGTGCCGTATGGTACCGCTTCGGCTTAGGCTGGAGGCAGGTAGTCTCTTAAAGGTAGACTAGATATTAATACAAATAATGAGATATGAAACCAATGGACGTTTTCGTTTAAAGATGATATGCTGACTGATTGCCGAAGAACTGGCTCGTTCTGACCAGGGAGAAGCATGATCCTGCAGTACAATACATCTCAGTCACCATGATCATGCAGATACCACCCAGTAGAAGATCATGTCTCATTGCAGTCACAAAGGACGGGTATCTATGTCTAGCGCAGCACTCAAGTGCCCATTGTGCCGCCTCCTCTGCTCCCTAAATGCTCACAACAGCTCATCCTCAACAACCGGCGCAGCCACACTCGACGCCTCCGCCGGCTTCTCTGCACTCACTCCCACGCTCTCATCCATCACTGCATCACCACCCCACACCCGCTCCTTGGCCGCACCGCCCTCCTCCGCCAGCACCGCGAACGCGCTCTTCTTCTTCTTCTGCTCACTCTCTCCATTGATATCCTCCCACATCTTCGCGCGATCCTTGATGCTCGCTGCCTTCTCAATGCTCTTCGCCTTCTTCAGCTCCCACTTGTCCATATCGTCAGCGGCGCGCTCCATGGCTTTTTCGGCGCGCATGCGCTGCGACCGCGTCATCTTGGTGTTCTTTTTCTTCGAGATGCCTGCGCTTTGCGCGGACAGGACGTGGTGCTTGGCTTCTGAGGGCCGCGACGGCGAGTGCGAGTCCCGTGTCTTGGTCTTGAGGTCTTTGGGCAGGTCGATCGAGGGCGAGGCGGCGCGGCGCGCAGCACGGGAGTGCGGTGCAGCCTCTGTTTGGTGTTAGGTGGGTGGTCTACGTGCGTGGATAGTGTGAGGGCTGCGTACGCTTCTTCTTGAGCTTTGCGGTCTTTGCCATTGTGATGTGTGGTGTGTAGCTGTGTCAAATGCTACAAGATGGCTACTTTAGATGTGTTGTTCGACAGATACTAATATCCGGCAGTGTGGAATGCTGTAAAGGTGGTGGAAACTGAACGTTGCGAGCACTGTGTGATGGCCCCTCTGCATGTTCACTCGACTTTTGTTCGCCCGACTTTTAATGTGGGGCCTCCGTAGGGCTGGCGGGAGTCCCACATGGCCGGCCCTTACACCATCACAAGCTTTGCGCCCGACCTTCACTTCCGCCTGCCGCCACCGCCCTCGCTTTGTCTCGCACACACCACCTGGCCGCTCCTCTTCATGTTGGAAGCAGACGCATTGCCGCTGTGTTTGCTGTGTCTCATGCGCTGGCCCGAGGGTTGAGCTACCTTCCACTGTCTCATTCGCATTCCTCTGCCTTCTATCCCTTACAAATACTGGAGCCCTTCTCCACCACCCATCCTTAGCAAACCTGGACCCTGTTGCCAGTGAGCATGAGCCACAACGACTACCTCACGTTCGAAGAATTCAACCGCCGCTGGGCCACTCCGCACAACCACACCTCATCCGCCGCCGTCGGCATCACTGTTATCGCAGTTATCGCCGCCCTCTTCAAGTTCTCCGACCTCCTTGGCTTCCCGATTTGGTTCTGGATACGCCAGTTCATCCACAAAATGGCCAGTGAGATTGTGCGCGCCGCATCGCCCTCTCCCTCGCTCGACTCTGTCGCCAGCGACGACACGGTGCAGAGTGGGGGCATGATGGGCAGTCTGTTCGGCATGGGCGCCAATGCGCTATCCAAGGGCGTACGTGGGGTTGCAAGTGCTCTCAAGAGAGCACCGAGCAATGTGCCGCCTGGTCTGGGCAACTACGACAACTCGTGCTACCAGAACAGCGTTATCCAGGGCCTGGCCTCGCTCCCTTCGCTGCGCGACTACCTTGAGAAGACAACCGCCGAGCACGAAGCCTTCACAGCCGATACAACCAACGGCGCGCTGCTGGAGATGATCAGTCAGCTCAACGACCCCGAGAAGCGCGGGCAGAACTTCTGGATCCGTGGGAAGCTGAAGTCCATGAGCACTTTCACCCAGCAGGACGCGCAGGAGTATTATTCCAGGATACTGGATGAGCTGGACAAGGAGATCAAGAAAGCAACAGCCAGTAAGAGGCGCACCTCTGTCTCGTGGACGGAGACTGTGAAGAGTTTGAGCTTACCAGAATCAGGTGACAAGGAGGATGATGAGAAGAAAACCGCAGACGAGAAGAGCGAGACGTCTACAGAACAGGCCAAGGTCATGCCCATCCCGCTCGAGGGATCATTGGCGCAGCGAGTAGGCTGTACTACGTGCGGTTACTCCGAAGGACTCTCGCTCATTCCCTTCAACTGCATTACCGTATCACTCGGACGGAACCGATCCGGCTACGACATCCACGACCTGCTTGACGAGCACACCAACCTCGAGTATATCGAAGGCGTTGAGTGCTCCAAGTGCACATTGCTAAAGCTGAAGAAAACACTCGCACCGCTCGCCGAGGCCAAGGGCCCAGACTCCCCCTTCGGCCAACGGCTGCAAGCAGTGCAGGAAGCTCTTGACGACGAAGACCTCCGCGATACCACCCTGACCAAAACCCTCAATATCCCCAAGAAGAACTGGGTTAAGAGCGAGAAGTCGAAACAGGTCGTCGTCGCGCGCGCACCCAAGTCGCTTGTGCTGCATATCAACCGCAGCATCTTCGACGAAACCACGTTCGGCACCTACAAAAACAACGCCGGCGTATCGTACCCGTCGATCCTCGACCTGGGCAAGTGGTGTCTCGGTGCGAAGCCGAGCGGGACCCAGAAACCCGATCTGGACCCCAAGACCGAGGAGTGGCCCCGCGACCCCAAGACGTCCATGCTCAAAGATGCAGATGCTGCTGCAGACTCGCCGTTCCAGTACAGACTGCGCGCAGCTGTCACGCATTTCGGCACCCACGGGTATGGGCACTATGTCTGCTATCGACCACATGCGAGGCCGGCCGCAAAGGCGGCTGAAGAAGCTGAGGAAAGTGACAATGTAGAGGACGTAGACGCTGGCAAGGAGGACACAGAAGAGACAGCCGAAGCTCACAAGGAGCAGGAGTCGGAGCAGGAGCAGGAACAGTCTCAAATCGCAGATGAAGACCCAGCCGACGACTCTGATTCCACCGGCGAGCAGTGGTGGCGCTTCAGCGACGACACCGTGTACGCGGTGTCCGAAGACGAGGCACACCAAGGCAACGTCTTCATGCTATTCTATGAGCGCATCGACGAGGACGCCGACGTTGTCTCGCCCACCTCTGACCCAGTAATCTCGGCCGTTGCTGACGCTCCTTCCGTTACGGATAATGCGCCTCTTCCCCCATCCAGCACAAACACATCCCTTGTAGCTGAAGCCGAAGTCGTGGAAGCAGCACAAGCAGCACCGCTCCCCGCTGGCGACAGGCTCGAGGAGTTTATCCCGCCATCCGCAACACCGGCACAAAGCACAGCTCCTCCGGCTACCCTTGCCACTGATGACAGCAAGGACGCCAGCGAAGAGACGGAGGAGCTCGACACCACCTCCACCGCAGCAGACGACGACGTCCCAGCTGCAAAACAGCCACAGCCCTCCCCGTCGTCGCAGCTCTCCCCGCACACAATGCGCACCGCAGGGGGGACGAAGAGTTCGCGAGAGAGGAACAAGGGGAGCAGAGCTAGCTTGCCGCTTGTGAGCGCAACATGAAGGAAGCATGAGTGGAGCACTTGATGATGAATGCATTGTTATTGAATCTTTTTTTATGGTGCGCAGATGCATGCATGCATGGTATGAAGCAATATTTGTGACTGGGCGTTCAGAAGGAAAAGTTGGTGTTTTTAAGAGAAGTGGGTGGGGTAGTTCTTTCTCTGTTCACTGTTTCTGTGTTGGTTTGTTTTTCTTGCAGGCTTGGGGCTGGAGGCTGTGATGCTGCTGCTGGGCCTTTGAAGGGTAGAGTGCGGTGTTGAAGCATATACAGAGTGGTAATTACCTTGACCAAGTAGCATGGTAGTAGCATGGTGGTGTACTGTTTATAGACAATCAAGTTCTTGTGCAAAGGGTGTGGTTGATTCAGCGTAAGCGTAGACTTCTTAGGTACGGAGGGCGGAGGGAGGATGAGTGCGATGTTTTATTGTCAAATTCAGAGCAAAATAGTAGTTGTGAAAATCCATGCATGTGCAGCGTGGTGGTTGCTTAAAGTTGTATTTTTGACACTTCAGTCTATTGCATGCGTCTTTGTCTGGTCTCAGAGCCAAAATGTCAGAAGACACTGCCACAAATCGTACAATGCGTTTACGGCTCAATTACAGTGTTCAGGTAGCGCTACATCTCTGCACGTGAGGGTTCAGGTGCGTGACATGTGCAATACTCTTTTTCAGGGCCTGTAGCGGTCTGGTGAAGCACGGCTCCACCAGACACGAATTCGTATGAAATGGCCGACTGCGCAGTTTCAGAATCAGTCCGGGCAATGCTCGGGTTGGTGTGCTCGGCGTGGTGCACTTGGCGGAGGCGTTGGTGTTGATGTTCGTGCTTGCCCGCTAGTGCAATAAGCGAGGCAAACCTTGGCGCACCACGCAACTCCAGCCTGGACAATTTTGATTTCACGATTCCGACCGTCCAAACTAACCCCCACAGCAGACAAAGTACGTCGCCCGCATACCTCTCGGTACTGTTCGCATACTGATTGCCACAGATGGCCGCCGCTAAGAAGCACGTCGCGATCGTCAAGAAGCGTATGCAGCGCCCACGCACCCGACTCGCAAATTTCGAAGACTGACGCAACCGATACAGACACCAAGCGCTTCAACCGCCACCAGTCGGACCGCTTTATGCGTATGCAATCCCAGGAATTGGAAGGAATAGGATGGATGTTGACTTGGAACAGGCGTCGACCCCTCATGGCGCAAGCCCAAGGGTATTGACAACCGCGTCCGCAGGCGGTTCAAGGGCCAGGCTGCTATGCCCAAGGTACGGAAAGCCTTTTCCATGTCCGCAACACGCTCTCTCGACGGAACTCCACGGCTGGGAAACTTTGCGAGATTGCGGATGGGACGATGAAGAATTCGGGACATTCGGGCTGACACGCGCTCTCCAGATCGGTTACGGATCCAACAAGAAGACCCGCCACCTGATGCCCTCCGGCCACAAGGCTTTCGTCGTCAGCAACGGTACGCAACCCACAGCAGCGCAGAGCTGGCTGCCGCTCTCACAAAAACACCGGTTCTTGGTACTAACGCAAACTCTGCAGTCAACGACGTCGACCTCCTCCTCATGCACAACACCACCTTCGCCGCCGAGATCGCCCACGCCGTTTCCGCCCGCAAGCGCATCGACATCATTGCCCGCGCCAAGCAGCTCGGTGTCAAGGTCACCAACGACAAGGCCCGCGTCAAGACCGAGTCGTAAATGCATCGGTTTTGTGTGGTGTGACAGGATGGGAGATATCACTTGGAAACGCGGGGTGGCCAAGGAATATGGCATAACAAAGGCGTCCTCTCTGATTAGTTACGATCTCAAATGGGAAGGCTTTTTTTCTCTCCTGTGTGTGGCTCTCCCCCTTCCCTGGAAAGAAATGGATGTAACGAATATGACCATGTCATGCAATGTCATGCGCTCTGTCTTCTCCGGTTTGGCATTGAGTTGCTGAAGGGAGTAGGTGATGAGAGGCGTGGAGGAAGCGAGGGTGCAAAAGAGGAAAAAAATGCAATCAAATGAGCCACTTTGCTGGGTTTGCTTGTGTTGCTGCTGTGATGTTGGCGGACTTGTTTACGCAGGACGCAGAACCTGGATTCAACGCTTGCAGCGATATTGCCTTGTGCACTCTCGACTATCATTGCACCGTCTAGCGCTACACCCCGAAGCTCACCTTCACCCACCCAAGCGCACCAACCCGCGCAGCTACTAACTTCCCATCACGCCTGTCCCTTCTTCACATTGTACAACATAGCCCACCACATTTCAACCCCATAACACCTCACACTGATTAATGCCTCCCCATGGCCTATAGTACCTCTGTCGAGACGAGAAGTGCAGTATAAAGCGGTCATGGTTCCTGCCTAACTCGTGCCATGGTTGCCCACCTGGTCCCATGGGCGCGACACTCAGGGAAGGAGGAAAGGGATGGCGGGAGAGATTGCGAGGCGGAGCCTCGCTAGCTTACCTGTAACGACTGAGGATTGCGTTGGCTATAGTATAGTGACGCGTATGGGTGGGTGGCATTCAGATCCACTCCTACATGCTCGCATTGAATGGATTGAGTTGGAAGGGGCTGAAGCTTTTCACCGACTCGAACAACAGATCGGAGAGATACGAAAGTCACAGACTGAGTTGCAGAAAGCACGAATTGAGCTGCAGAAGGACATTCAGGACAGAAATTGCCTATGGTGGTGGCGGTAGATGTGAGTAGTCAGCGTGAAGCTTTGTGGAACAAATCCAACTCCCCTGCTTCGACCAGACAACGGCTCCAAGGCAGCGCTTATTACATCCTCTTAGGACACCACAGTCTTCTAACATTGAAAAGGCAATCGCAATATTCATCCTGCCCAATCAAGCCAAAAACCTTGCATTCTGCTTGCATTGCTTTTTATGCTGAACAAATGTTCGAGATTACTGGAGTGAAGAAGTTTGACATAATTCCTTCTGCGACCTAATTGGCTCGCCAACACACACTCCTCGCAGAATCGGCTACCCACCAGCGTGCTCTTGTCTGTACTCGTTTGCGAACGGAACAGAAAGGGTGCTGTCACCATTGAGTACGTACTCGGTGAGGCATTTGTTTGAGGCGCCGGTGATGCGTCTAGCGAAAACAAGACTGTTTGTGGTAGTGAGGCATTTTCGAGAATTCGTGGAACAGGAACTACGACCTGATTATATGATAAAGCTGCTGTGTCTCTTCTTGCGTGTTCCCGCTGTCAATATCGTCTTGTTGTCATTGATATTCAGAATGAGCACCCGGTCACTTTTCTCTACCATCCGTGCATCTAAACGTTGCAGAAAAGGCAACACGAAGCAGGTCTCCTATAAGATATCACCGGCGCTTCCCGTCCTCGGTCTCACGTCGTACCATTACAATAAACAGATCCATGCTGTGAATTGAAGGCCTCACTTTCACTAGAACCACTCGAAGAGCAGACAGAGTACCCTATTCCGGCCTACTCACTCTCATAATCATTCACATTAGCCGCAACGCACAGCTGTGGCAAGTATTGCGCCATCAGGCACTGCACGGCGTGAGTTGATCACTCTGCGCCAAGCTCCCAAAACATATACACCCGACTCCAACGCTTCGACCTGATAACGGCTTCCAAAGACGGCGCGAAATCGTGTCCTATCAGGACTGCACGCAGTTGGGCCTTCCAATGTTAACAAGACGACCGCAAGATATACCCGACCCAACCACACCCAGGACATTGCATCTTGTTGTACGCTGATCAAAGCTAACACGGACCCTCGCATTGTTTCATTGCTGGCGCTGCTGCTTAGCCAACACGCATAATCGCAGGCCCTGTAATCCGCCGACGCTCACCTATCCGCCCGTCCTTGCCCAGGACCGACTACTTCACCGCACATTGATGAGTACGACAAGTAAAGCCACTGCTGCTCCGGCTACGGCAGCGGGTGGCTTCCGTGAAACGAAGCGCTGTTATGGGGCGACGTAGCAGAGTCCGAGAGGTGGTCAGGGCATCTAGGGCCGGCATCCGCGGATCTCAATCTGAACCAGGAGTGTGGTTGTTGACAGCTCTGAGCTGAGAAATCGGGATGGGATGGAACGCTGGGCCTCGCTTATAGTACGGGTGCGCTTACAGGCCTCCCGCGCCGTACTGGCTAGTCAGGCACAGCTCCACCGTGCCTTCAACACCAACTTGGCGCTCCGATCGCTCGCGCGCACCCACACCGCCATGCTTGTCGCTGTGCCCGTCACTGTGTGGCTGCAGTTTCACGGCAAGCACCTACCTTATCACTGTCCTACCTCAACACGCCTTATCTTGCAATGCTCTCCCACGAGGCACAAGAGGCGTCCTGATTGGACCTTGTCGCATGGGTATGGGGTGTTGTGAGTCTGGCACGCGTCTGAATTGCGCGATCGGGTGTCAATGCAAGGCGCTCAGAAGAGTAGGAAACCGTCAGTCTGAGCTTGATATGAGCTCATCAATAGCATGCGGTGACGAACGGTAAGCAGCAAGATAACGGCCTGCTGAGTCCAAGTCTCATGGTAAGCTGAACCGGAGTGAACTATATGCATCGACTCCAGAACCTCGACAACCAAACCTGACCCACACTTTGCACTACCTGCGTTCCCTAGAACGGTCGAAGCGTCCTGATAATTTCCTTTCTTCTCTGGGAAAATCTTTCACAAGCCCAACACTATTTTAGCTCCCGTCTTAAATAGCTTGACACCCGCAACGCCTTTGTCTCCGAAATTCCAGCACGTCAATTGTGTGTGAACAGCGTTCATAAGGTTCCTCAGCCTCCTCTGGGACAGCTCTCGTGGCTCGCACGAAGCGGATCGGCGGCGCTCGGCCACTCAGAACACGAATTCGCCATCGAGTCTTGGACAAGGCATTGCGCCTCAATTGCAATTGTCAGATTACTCGGGGACTATTCTGACCGCACAGTGCCATCAATCGGGGCGTAGGACGTATTTCTCCAAGCCGCAGCAGCTCAGCTCCGTCCATCCTCAAATTTCTGGAAGGCGCCACCCCACTGTCCATTCTCCACATTCAACTCCACTTGGAAACTGGATAGACTCCAGAAAAATTCCCATCGAACCCCGACCTCCCCATCAACCCTCCAACCTCCCACAATGTCGCCCAACCTGTTCCTAGCAACGCAGAAACTCTTCTCCCCACATAAGTGGTTCCGGGACAACAAATTGCAGGAGCGGTCAATTCGTAAAACCGAACACTGGTCGGAGCCCACACCCGGGCTTTATGAATATATCCCAGGTCGAGGCTGGTACCTGATCGCCGAAGAAACCTCACCCACACAACCTGCAACCACTTCCGAAGGCGGACCCGTTCAGGCAGCTCCCGAACCCTCATACGAGCGCCTCGCCGTCCCCATCTTCGTCCATTGGTCACGTGTGCTGAAGCGCTACATGCTGGAGCCCACGTACAAGGACCGCAAGAAGCACGGGATAATCCAGAATGCCAAGGGCAAGAACATCGAAGTTGGCTTTTTCCGCCTTGACAACGGCGTTGCGTGGGTGCAGTGCTGGGACCAGCACGGAACCTTCATCCCGGGCCCTTACAAG
Source organism: Curvularia kusanoi (assembly GCA_011058905.1). Taxonomy (NCBI): domain Eukaryota; kingdom Fungi; phylum Ascomycota; class Dothideomycetes; order Pleosporales; family Pleosporaceae; genus Curvularia; species Curvularia kusanoi. The sequence goes on along the minus strand of SWKU01000031.1, from coordinate 111,457 downwards.
CTGTGGTGCATCAGCCAGCGGACTGGGCTCTTCCGTCCGATGCTGCGCGGCGACGACCCCAACTTCGCTGGCTCGCGCAACGCTTCGCGCAGCGGGAGCCGCAACCCGTCTTTCGAAGGCCAGGAGAGCAAGAGCCTCTTCTACGGTCCCTCCTCGTCTCGCGCAGCCAGCAATCGCGACGGCAGCAGCGTGCCCAGCACACGGCCCAGCAGTCTCCGCCAGGTTACCGGCCAGGGCCCGCCGAGCAGTGAGGACCGCAGTCAGCCCGTCAGCCGTCCCGCCAGCATAAAGCGCAACGGTAGTGCAGAGGTGTACGAGAAGGACAAGGCCGCTATGCGCCAGATGGCGCGGGACCATCGCGAAGCGCTTGTCAAGGCGGCGACGGCAGCCGCACGTGTGGACTCTAAAACTGGAGTCGAGCGGATCGAGCATGGTGCTGCTGCTGATGAGACAGCGGGGGCGAAAGAGGAGGCTGTGGGTGCTTGATGAGAAGAAAAGTGTTTAAGCTGTTTGGCGTTTGGCATGGCATGACATGAGCAGGCGTTTTTTTACACGGAATGATGCAACGCGTGGTGTTGTACTTCTGTGGCATACAGGCGTTGTAGCGATTTGCGAGTGTGGATGAGAGTCTCGGACATAGACTTTTCTTTTTTTTTTTCTTAACTGGATTGAGAACTGCGTTGCAGCTTGCATAGGTATACCCAGGTACACGTTTGTTTCTTATTAGACGGAGGTTCCGCTCACGCATGGCGATATAGTTTGTGGTAATAATGATCTTTACTTTCATGAGACTATATCAGTTGAATGCTGCATTTGTAGTGCCCTTCCATGCCTTTCCCTCTCCTACTGCGCTTTGCTACCTCACATACATGCGACTCTCGCCCATGCAGCACCCAGGTGGGTAGGTCCGCAGTCCGATGTGATGAGGTTCCCAGGCCACAAGGGCGTGTGGCAAATGGTACATGTGAGGGATTTTATGATCATTGTCTATATTAGGATAGCAGGACTGAGAAATAGGAAGTCGGATATCTCCAGGGTGTCGTTTACAGTGGACACAATTTCTGCGGCGATCTGCAAAGGTCAGAGAGATATTGATAGCGCTCTGGTGGATGTCTGCATATTGAACGAGATGCGGGGTCTACTGCACTCTCAGCTGTGTTCTTTAATGATGTCTTTGCAAATGCGAAAGGAATGCCTGGAATTGCTGAGATGCGTTTTCTCCCGGAGGGTCGGGGGTGTCATGAACTGTGATGTACCGCTGTGCTGGGACTGGCCTGTCCTATCTCATGCGTGGTTTATGAACGTGATTTCAGCGGATTGTCTGCCCCGATGAGATGGTTTGCACCTCTGTAATTTAGACTTTGGGCTTTGAGAAGCAATATTCTAGCTACACTGATGGAATGCGTGGTCATCTACAAAAAAGTATGGATCTATTTAAATCGAATCAATTAAATCTGAAATACATCAATCATAAGAAAAAATCTTTGCACTTTGTAAATCACCTCGTCGGAGCCGACAAGGTGCTGTAGCTCTTCGATGTGTCACGAGGTCATCTCGTCCGCCAAATTTATATACGACTTGGAAATTACCGAAAAGGGGTCGAGGATAGAGTTTTGCTTGAACCAGAGATCAGCCTTTGGCGACGAGCTGTAGAGCAAAGCCAATTGCTCATTGCAAAATAGACTCTAATCACCTCGTACGAGGTAACTCTGATAAAGTTGATAAAGGCGCAGCCGCAACTCACTGTCTTAGCAACCCAAAATCTCACCTGCACAATGCTGACTACACTCTCCTCCACACCTCGCAGCGCAATCCGACCCGATCTCCGCAGCTAAACGTGTGCGCTAAGCGAGACATCGTATCTTGGCGGCAGGCTTGTCCAGTCGCATCCCAGCGATCGACGTCATGGCGCTGCCGGAAACGCGCCGGGGGCACTTTGACGGCGGAGCGTCGGTGCATTGACATGCACGCTTGGCTCGTCGAGCCTTTCATCAATTGCAGTGCTCGTGCCACCATGCCTTCTCCCTACGTCTCTATGCTCCTATACCCTCGTGTCGCCGGATCAATCCGCCACGCCAACTCGCGACATGGCCAAACCTGCACACGACGGACATGTGCCCGATGAGCAGGGTCCGGAGGCTGCCGGATCGCGCAGTCCAGAGAATAGTACTCCAGCACGTGAAGACGCGGAGCGCTACCAGCAAGATGCTACGGTGAACGGAGATTCGGAGGAGGATTCGAAGAGTAAGAAGAAAGAGCCTGGAAAACTGAAGAAGACATGGGACAAACTCGGCCTCGACGCTCCCACCCTGCTGATGATGGCCAAAGCCGCGCTGCCCCCAACCATTGCGCTGGCCATGCTCCAGGCCGACAAACCAGCGCAGCATTTCTCGACACTGGGCTACCTTGTAGCCATCATCTCCATCCTGGGCTTTTGTATCATGCCGCGTGCCAAGTTCATCCAGACCATGACCATGAACGTGCTGGCGACGTGTGTGGGCTCTGCGCTCGCACTGCTGATGGTCTGGTCCGGCGTCAAGGCGCGCGAGCACACCACTGTGCCTGGAGCCCCGCCGCAGCGCTACAACTCCTCGCAGTCGGTGGTGCTGGGCGTGTGGCTGTTTTTCCAGATCTACGCGGTGAATGCGCTCAAGGCCAAATTCCCGCAGTTGGCGTTTCCGGCGATTATCTACTCCATTCAAGTTAATGTGGCGGCGACGTCGGGGTTCCTGTTCCAGACGCCGGCGCAGTGTGAGTCGTTTATTCGGCGCCTGCTGGAGTCGTTTTTGACTGGCTTTGGAATTGCGACGGGTGTCAGCTTGTTTATCTTCCCGGTTACGTGTCGGAAGGTGGTGATGAAGGAGATGACGGGGTATATTGGGCTGCTGAAGGCGGCGATTGGAGCACATAAGGGGTATATCCATACTCTGGAGGGGTCAAATATGTTTGGGCAGATGTACACCCCTGAGGCGGAGAGCTCGGACGATTCAGATAAGGAGCGAAAACCCAAGGCGAAGCCAGAAATTGCGGCCGTGAAGAAAACGATTGGTGCGTTGCAGGAACTGCACGGCAAGCTCACCGCGGATCTTGCGTTCGCGAAGAGAGAGGTGGCGTATGGCAAGCTGACGCCGGACGACCTCGAGGCTATGTTCAAGCATCTGAGAGCAATTCTCATGCCGGTCCTTGGACTGGGATCTTTGATGGATATATTCGAGCGAGCTGCCGAGGTCAACCATTGGGACGGCGACGACATGACGGAGCACGACCATGAATTGCGGCAGAAGGCTATCAGCGAGTGGAACGAGCTGTTCTTATTTTGCCACGAACCCTTTGACCACATAATGAACGTTATGGACGAGGGTCTTACGCATGTAATGCTGAGAATGCAATTCATCAAGCCACCAAAGAAGAAGAAAGGCCAGAATCAGGACGACACCGAAGCAAAAGGCGATGCTGTCAAGCCCGGCGACAAGAACTTCGCAGAGTACATGCAGAAGCAGGCCGACGTGTTCTACAGCGCCAAAGAGCCAACACTGCGCCACTGGGTCGAAAGCAAGGGTATCAAGCTCAGCACTGATTACTTCTCGTGTCCAGACAAACTAGACGAAGAGACGCTCAAACGTCTCCCAAGCATCACTACGCGCAAGCGCGACCAGCGACAGCTCTACATCGTGCTCTATGTCATCTTCTTGCTCAACTCCATCAGCCGCTCCATCCTCGACTTCGTCAAGTTCGCTGACGAGCACGACCAAGCGACCGCGAAGAACAAAATCATCAACCCCGGCGGCCGACGCCTGAAGAAATGGCTGAAGAGCATCTTTGCGCCTCAGGACTCGAGCCACGACGACGAAACCACCATCGCTGGCTTCGATCGCAACAATACCACCATCTACATGGGCGAAGCCTACAAAAGCAAGAAAGACCCGGAGCACCTGCCCGCGCGAAACGCATGGGAAAAATTCGGCAACATCATCCGCGCCTGCGCACGCTTCTTCCGCTCCTCTGAATCTTCCTTTGGCTTCCGCGCAGCCTGCGCCACCATGTCCATCGGTATCATTGCCTTCCTCCACGACACGCAGACCTTCTTCGTCCAACAGCGTCTCGTCTGGGCCATGATCATGGTCGCCATCTCCATGACGCCCACCGCAGGCCAGTCTATCTTCCAATTCATGCTGCGTATTGGCGGCACTTTCATCGCCATGTGCGTCGCGTGGCTTATCTGGTACATCCCGGACCAGAAAACCGGCGGCGTGATCCCCCTGCTCTGGTTCTTCGTTGCGCTGGGCTTCTACATCCCACTGAAACGCATGGACCTGGTTATCGTCGGCATGATTAGCGTTGTCACCGCCACGATGATTGTTGGTTATGAACTGCAGGTTCGTAAAATCGGTGTCCGCGCCGCTACCGCTACAGGCCAGCCTGCATACCCCATCTACCAACTCGGACCCTACCGTCTCGCCACCGTCGTGGGCGGTCTCGCCGTCGCCTTCTTTTGGACAATATTCCCCTACCCCATCACAGAGCACTCGGCCCTGCGCCAGAAACTCGGTGGCGCGCTGTACCTCAGCGCCAACTTCTACTCCATCATGCACGAGCAAGTCATGTCGCGGATCCGCGGCGACATGGGGGACGAAGAGTCCGACAAGTCGTGTCCGGGCTACCTCCTCAACAAAGCCCGCAACAAAGTCTTCGCAAAGCAAATGCTCACTCTGCAAGCCCTAAACATGCATTCCGGCTTCGTGAAATTCGAGTTCCCCCTGGGCGGCAAGTTCCCCATCAAAGACTACAACACCATCATCGGGCTCGTCACCAACATCGTAAACTACACCGCGCTCCTCGGGTACTCGTCGCAGGCCTTCTCCTCCCCTTTCCCCTCTCCGGACGACACGAACCGCCAACAATGGCTCGCTGACTTCCGGCGCGTGATTGGGGATGCTAACGTCACGAGCCACGAGATCACAACGCTCCTTTCCTTGCTCTCCAGCTCTATCCAAAACGGCCAGCCCTTGCCCCCGTACCTCAAAGCCCCTGATGCGTACGAGCTGAGTCGAAAGCTCGAGACCGTTGATCAGGACATCCTCAGCCTCCGTCATATCGCTGAGCCCGGGTACGCGGCGTTTGCGGTGATGGCGGTAAGTACACGGTGTATCAGTATGGATGTGGAGAAACTGGTCAAGTAAGTACTTAATGCAACTTTCTTTGTGATGTTTTGTTGGAGTAGTTTGGTACTGACAGTGGTGTAACAGGGCGGTTAAGAAACTCGTCGGCGAGCTGGACTTCTCCTTCCACATCGTCAGCACGCATAGCAGCAGCGAGAACTCGTCTGCGGAGACGCTGGTTAAGAATAACACTGCCAATAGCAGGAGTAAGACGGAGTAACGCAGCGAGTGCAGATAGCTGTAGTAAGCAAGCAGATAAAAGTAGACGTATATCCACCGCCGGAATGACTGAAAATTAGTACAAGGTTTTAATGAATAAATTTCTCACCAGCGAAAATTAGCCTGTAGATCCAAGGAAAACCAAACAGAGAACGACGTCTATTCCTCCATTATATACATACCATCAAAAAAACCCTGGACCAATCGTGATACTGCGCGAAGAGCAAAGAGGCGGATCACCAGAGGTAGGGGCGCTTGCTAGTGCATTTCCTTATCTCAACCAACGATCTGATATACATTTGCACTCTCGTCTGAACACGGATACTTGTAACAGGTGATTTCACAAGATTGACTTCTCAATCGAAAACCTCGAGTTGAGGCGGAGTATTAAGTTGCATGATCCTATAGCGAGGCTGTCTTTATGGCTTTCCTGGCGATCACAAGGCCTTTCTCGAAATCCGCCCTCCTCTGCATATTCCCCATTATCTCATCTTTGCAAACCTCCAATCCAGCCCGTTCTCTACGCGCAATGGCCTCCAGCTTTTGTGCCGATACAGGACTCAGCAGATTACCACCCTCTTTCAATCTGGCAACTGCTTCGTGCAACTCCATAAACGCCCACGACATACCAACAAGCATGTCCTGATGTGCCAGCAAATGCATAGACAAGGACACCATCCACTTGCAAACAGTGACTGACTCTGCGTTACCCAATGTCACAACTTCTTTCAGATTCATAGGCAAAGACAGACCCGCTCGTGCGCAAATCTCTAGACCCAGCTCGACAATGCCGTATGAATGGCCCTCGTCGGTGCGATGTACCTCGTCCATACCCGCCACACCCTGCCCCTCCAGGTCAAAGCCAGTCTGCGCGCGCAGAACCCGGACGAGAGCTGAGCCGGACGTGTTTGCTGCACGCACTGGTACAGAGGGTAGGGTTTCGAGAAGAGCCGGCGATGTGAACCACAGTGGGAGGAGATTGTGGAGTTTCGAAACATCGAGATGGAGCTCGTTGAGGTCGCCAGCGACAGTGTCGTCGAGGATGTGCGATGGGACGGGCGGAACTGAAAGCACCGGGTAGTTGCTGAGGATATCGAGGTCTGCATCGAACCCCGCGGCCTTGGGCGACTGCAAAGTGAAGTCGTAGTACACCTTTGAGTCTGGCTGGCGACATTGCACAGGAGATCCAAGCTCATCTATCCAAGCCTTCACGACTTCGACTTCCGTCTGGGTGAAGCTTCCGAACATCTTACCCTCCCAGGACAGCTCCCTCACAAGTCTGCTCTTCTCGCTGTCGCCTTGAATCACCCACGGCTTGCAGTTGCCCAGATCCTGGAGAAACTCTTTTTGCCATCTCTTGTTGGCAAATGCGTTGGGCTCGAGCCAGTCCACGAGAGAGCGACGGCCGATCTTCAGGCGACTGTTGCAATGGATCTTATGTGCAACAGAAGCTTTAGCAGCGAAGATGCTTAGGAGACTGGCTTCTGTTTCCGTGCGAGGAAAGGGCTCGTTTGGCTGCTTCCTCAGCGAGGGGCTCTCCGGGGTTGTCGGCAGCCCTTCTGCAAGGATGTATCCTGCCTGCACCCGCCTCCACGCGATGCGCGCAGCTTCGGTCCCCTCATCTCGCTCCACGAGCTCAATGTAATCGGCGACCGCAGACATGGCCATCGCTGCGTGGCCCGAGTCGGAGTTGTCGATCGAAATGTGCAACTCGAAGTAGTATGGGTTCAGCCGGACCTCGCGAAGCTCTTTCACTGTCTTCAACAGATGCAGCGGCAAGCTCTCGTATGCCATGTTGAAACCTAACGACTCGGGCAGGAACTCGTGCGGGAAGAGCGAGATGAGAAGCTGGGCCAGAGCAGCTTTCCAGCAGCGTGTTTGATCGAGGTTGTGGTGTGGACTGATGAAGTCCTTTGAATCTGCAACAGGGAGGTCGGCCTGGATGTCGTCCATCAGCTGTCTGTACACATAGACGTGGTTCTTTGCGAGATCTCCATCCCCAAGTTCTTCTGACATAACCTGCCAGGCATTTTTGGTAATGTTGCGGTACTTGAATGGCGTAGTGATCTTGTTGATGTGCCCGAGCCAGGCGCCGTCAACGTACTTCACTGGAGCTGCCTGCTTCAGCCACCATTTAGCTTCCTCCTTGTCGCCGAAAATCTCGCGAGGCCCACCCTCTTTACGACGCGTCAGGTATTCTTCCCAACGGTTGGTGACGTCCTCATCTTTTGATTTGAGGAAGTGACTCAAGCGAGCTCGGGAGAAGGTATCGACGGATAGTATCGTACTCCCTGAATCCTCGAGCGCTTCGCTAATTGTGGTCGACAGGAATGACAGAAGGAGTTCTCGACATTCGGGCAATATCTCGCGATTTGCTTCTAGATTGTGGAGCTTGTAATACAGCTGTTTGTAGGTTCTCAACTCGGTCGACTCTGCTAAGGTAGGTGTCTCAGTGTCCAGCTTGTCAATTGGCGCCTTCTCCGCGGTGATGGCGTCCCCTGGACTCTTCTTTTCTGCGGCTTTGAACCTCCAACCTTTGAAAGACAGTCTTCTCGGACTGTCCGGTGCTTCGGGGTCTTTACTTCTTGAGCGCCCTCTGGCCAGTCGGTTCCGGACCTCGCTCCAAGCGAGAAGGGCCAGGAACGCGATCAGTATCGCTGTTGTGGTTTGTATGATGAACATGATGTGAATATTTTCAGATTGTACATGTGAGGGATTGCTGAATATTTATTGAATAAGGCCTGCATCATACACCCATGCCTCGGAACATGGGAAAGACAATACAAGGGCCAGCGCCACCGAGATCTGACTCGATCTGGATCACGTCGATGATGGTATTCTTAGTCCTGGGGTAAGGTAGAGTACCTGACATGTCATTGACATTACCCCTGCACAATATACCGGTCCAATCAGGAGCCAAAGGCAACGTAAAGCATCCACGTGGGTCGTGCGTGATTCGCAGCCATGCCCTTGAGAAACCCGCAATGGATTTTAAGCGTAAGATCTCCGCTCCAAAACCACTCAACATCTGCCTGGTGTAGCGCTCTAATCCCCGGCATTCGTCGAACCAGTGGCACGCGTAAATGCACTCAATGTCAGCTGCGTACAGCAGAATGCTTTTCAGGAAGGTATGCTTGGCTACATGAAAAGTATGTCAGCGTTTGTGTTGTTCGTACTGCCGGGACCCACGAGTTGCACCACCGAGACGTCACTCTTACCCGCTCTTAGAACAGTCTTTATGTCGCACACCTTGCACGTTCATCTTGGCCGCGGACATAAAGCACGCCATACTACGTCACTCAATTCGATGCCTAGGCAACGTATGTTTGTATAGCTGGGTCCCAGCCCGACTCATTCAAACTAGGGAATAGCATTTCATAGCAATTGCACGCGTATTGTGTGACTTCGCTACAGCTCTGTGGTTATGACGGAATCTATTGCAGCCTATGAGGCGCTTACCAAGTACCTGGCATCGAAACAGTACATATTCGTTTGTCCATCTCCTGAGACTGCTGGGAGAGTCGTAGAAAAGAGAAATTCAAGCCCCGCAACAAGACTTGCGCGAAATGCGCAGGACTTCTTCGGATGGAGTCTCCCATGCACAAGGTATGCTCTGCTCTCTCGAACATCTCGTCAGCACATCAGTACCTCGGTCATCGTTGTGACTTGGCATGCTCCTACGACTACGGTGCTAGCCCTGCAGTTCCACAAGGTCCTCGCTGACGACTTCGTAGACAGACCCTCAGATCATTAGTACCAGACGAGATCTTCGAAAGCTTACAGAAAGCCTCCATCATCACAGCGGGGGAGAGCGATGATGAGTACCGCTCCACAATCCGCGTATCGAACTTCTACCTGCCCAACATTCCACAACCCGAGGGCACGGAGCCACTCTACTACATTCATTCATCCTTCCCGGCTTCCTCAGATTCAGTCTTCTTCGGACCGGACACATACCTGTACACCCAGTTCCTTCAGACCGCCCAACACCATCTACCCCAAAACCTGCGCAGCGCAATAGACGTCTGCTGTGGTTCAGGCGCAGGCGCAATACACCTTGCAAGAACATACCCACAGGCGAAAGTCCTTGGCTTGGATCTCAACCCACGAGCCCTGCGACTTGGAGACGTGAATGCACATCTAGCTCATGCCCGAGTCGAATACTATGAATCGAATCTCTACGCCGCTGTTCCACAGGAGAGCAAGCGCGCGGGGATAGACCTCATTGTCAGCAACCCGCCGTACATCGCGTCCAGTGCAGACGGCAAGGACCTGCCGATGTACGCAGACGGCGGCGCCGAGTTCGGGCTCGACATATCGCTCAGGATCGTTGAAGAAGGGATGAAAATACTCTCCGACAAGGGCGTCATCATTGTGTATACCGGAGTGGCGATACCGACCTCAGACCCTGGCCACGATGCATTCTTGGAAAAGCTTCAGGCTGTGGAAGGTGCTACGCTGGCGGAGTATACGATACTGCACCCGGATATGTGGCCTGAGGAGATTGGGCGTGGTGCGTATGCGGATGTGGGCAGGATACAGGTGGTTGGAGCTGTATTGAAGAGATCCTGAGGCTGAGCGGGCAATGCGGGGCGAGTGCGGCGAGATGTATGGGGATGGTACAGGTAACGCCAGGTACGTGCTTCCCTGGCCACGATCTTGTCGAGTTTCCTCTCATCTTGGATTATAGGCCACGTCTGGATCGTGCGCTGGTGAGACAGCTGCAGCTTTCCAGATGCTCCAGCATTCATGTCGTGTTTTATGTCCAGTCGGTCCAGATGGGGTCTTGCGTTTACTCATTCTCTTCTACACGTGCACGTCTACCTTCTATTCGAGCCCTCCATTTACAGATACTTACAAACATTTACAAACACTGATAGATCTGTTGCAGACTACCAGATCACCGTATCCGACTTACACCCATCATTGAACTGTAGCGAGCGACTATCATTACTGCCCCTTACCAACCAAAGACAGCCTCATCATCGTCTCATCCCCACCACCAGGCGCAAAGAGCGGGAAGGATCAGTTGAGTTGCAGCGGCAGATCCTATTTGGTGGATTTGATTCCGGCACTTTTCTCCCTGTCGGCTCTTTCCAGGTACCGGCAGCGAACCAGAGCAGTTTGGGACATTGCTGCCTCGTGGTATGACATGCCTCCTTGCATATTGGGCTGAAAGAGCTCGTCTTGTACTACCCGTAATCTACCCGTACCTGATAGCTTGCAGGATCTAGACACTGCGTCGGGGTATTATTGTGGCGAGGATCATCAGTGACAGATAGCACCTGTAAGAAATGCATCTGTGGTAGATCATGTAGGCGTCTGGGACGCATTCCGCCGCATCGCTCGATCTGTATCCTGGTGTCTGTGGTCGGAATTAAGTTCCATCGAAACGTGCGATAGGCTTCGACAGGGTAGAGTGCTTGTAATGTTGTATTCTTACATTCCGCAGGCCTTCTATACACAGCGAGATGTCAACACCACAACGCATTCGCATAGCACCCCACATAAAGGTATTGTGATCCGTTCAACAGCCCCAAAGTAGAGTCTTGTCTCGTCTGTATCCAGCGAGATGGTCTCTTCTACCATTGTCGGCCGCTTTTTGCTTTTGCTCTCATCGCTTCTAATTTCCGCAGCTGCTCAGGGCCCCATCTGCGGCACGCTTGGTTACCACGATGACAGCATATCGTATTATGGGGGCAACTTCTGGTATGGCACTGGATCAACGTTTACTGTCTGTGCTGCCTTCTGCAAAAACGATCCGACATGTGATGCCTTTCGGTACTCGTACTGGAGCGACTCTGGCTCGCAGTACTGCGAGTTTTTCGACGTACCTATGTAAGCGTAGAGACGAAGCCCGAGTACTACAACCACACTGACAACACAGTGACGCAAACTTCACCGCAGACAGCACCTCGCCGTACTACTACTACGACGTAGGCTGCAACTTCCCGCCCTTTGGAACGCCAGTGACGGTCACTTCCACTCTGACCACATCGCTGAGTTTCACCTCCACGCGGTCGCTTACAGTGACTTCGTCTGCCGTGATCACAACCACTCTGCCGGCAACGACGACTACCGCTACTGTTGCTGGAGCTGCGGTTACTACGACGCGAACGGCGACTTCGGTTTCGACCCAGACTGCAACTTCAATTTCGACACAGACTGCAACCTCAATTCTAACACAGACTGCAACCTCAATTCTAACACAAACTGCAACTTCAGTCTCAATTCAGACCGCATATTCGGTCTCCACCCAGACACGACTCCTGACAACCACCTACTCAACCACCCTCACCACCGCCACAACGCAAGTCCAAACGCTCTACAACACAGTCTCCACGACCCTCACGCAAACCCTCCCAGCCCAGACAACCGTACTCAGCTTCACAACGACGCAAACCCTCGCAGCCCAGGCAACCACCCTATTCCAAACCAGCACAGTCTACTACGCTGTAACCCAACCCGCCTCCACCCAAACCCAAACCCAAACCCAAACCCAAACCCTCATCTCAACTATCACCAGCACAGCTACCAGCACCCTCTCCCCCGCCGCCACAACAACAACCCAAACCCAGACGCAAACCGCGCTCTCAATCTCCACCCAAACCCGCATCCTCCCCACCACCACCACGCAAACCCTCAACATCGCCACAACCACAACCACAACCCGCAGCATCTACTTCGGCGGCACGCGCACCCTCACAGTCTCGACAACACGCACCGCGACCGTCACAGTCCCGAGCCCCGTCCGCACAACCACGACGCAAACGCAAACCCGCGTGGTAACGACGTCGCTCGCGTGTGCTGGGGGGCCCGGGATAAGAGGGTTCCGAGCGCAGGACATTGAAGCTGCACAGGCTACGGCTGCGCCTGCGCCACCGGGAGGTGGGCCAGGAGCTGCGCCGGGGGTGAAGGGAGGGGCTGTGGTGGTCACGTCAACGAAGACGGAGACGAAGACGGTTACGGCGGGGATGTGGCAGCCGACTTGGGCGTGGAAGTGGGCGTGAGGGATTGAGCTTGGAGGAGGTGGTCGCGTGTACAGTGCCATGGGGGCGATTCTGGGTGATGGGTAAGGCCGGCTTGGATCAAGTGGGCGAGTGTGCTCGTCTCTTGCGGGGTATCAGGAGTGCCGAAGCGGACGCTGACGCTGGGTGCTGGGTGTGCATGGCTGTCTTGACTGGCTCTGTCTGAGAGGGTGCGTTGCTTTGCAAGCATCGAGGCTGTGATATGGGCGAGGTTATCATAGTTAGTGGTAGGCAGGGCTATTTTTTGGTCCTGTGACTGTACAATATTCTCTGGATCATTAATGTCCATCTCACTTTACCTCTGTTCTATGATGAGAGTTGGTGATAATTTGTCTTTCTCTTTTCAAGCACATTCACTTCTTCTGTGTATACTCACAGGAAGACTTGAGTTTTCCGCTAAGACAAGCAAGGACCTGCCAGACATCGTTCAGAGCCTTCGCACATATGCTACGTGACACCACTCAAAGCATGCTTTCGATCGCCCCCCACTAGACCAAGTGACCCCAGAAAGCGCAGCGCGCTTCTGACGAGCCTCGGTTCTGCTCAGAGAACGATGTTGCTTTCAATCAGCATGTGCTGAGACTACAGAACTAAGATGTGCGTTTGGCTGGCCAAAGACCTACTTTCCGTATGATCTCAACGAAGACTTCGCCAACATTGCATCAAAGATCTTGCATCAAGACACGTAAGACCAGACTACAGTGCGTAGCTAGGAAGCAACACACATACTGATGTCACAACCTGCTCAAGTGATGTGTCGACGATAATCGCCTCTTTTCGCGTCTCTCTGTCTAGACCGAGTGGTCAGGCCGAAAAGGGTCTACATGTAGCTTGGTTTCGACAAGCGCGTCTTGGATATGCACAAATCGGCAGGTCCAGCGCAGCTACTTCGTTGAACTTGGCTCCTTCGTCAGTGTGCTTGATCTGACGCATAATCACGATGGCAGAGAGGTTGTCCCTGAACGTGGCACCTCGTGGGCGCGATGGTCGATCTGGCCGAGCTATGTCTGGCCTTGTCGGATGTAAGGAGACTGAACATACGTTTCCTATCGGCTGACGTGAATGGTGCATATGCTTCAAGGCATCATTGTAGATGATGTTTGCTGAGTCGCTGCGACAAGTGGAATAGGCCTGCTCATCTAGTAGCCAGACTGAAGTCACTTGTTACGATGTCGTTGTGTGATCGGCAATACCAAGAATTGTCGGGTGCTCTCTGGAGAGGGCGATCGAGCTTGTCTTGCTCGTTACCAATCGTCTGGGCAAAAGCGTTGCGCTTCCTCTTCGGCAAAAACGGATGGCTAGACTCACAATAGACGCACCCAAGGCTGCTGAATCCTGTTTCCGTGATCAGATTCCAGCAAAACACGTCAGTATCGCATGTTCAATAAGCAGACGCAAGATAGAATCCGACAACTGGCTATGTCAAGCTACTGGGTGCGGGCCGAGTGTGTCGTTTCGTGTTGCTTCAGCGGAGGATGGTGGTGATGGTGCACGTGGCGTTTCTGGTGAGGAACCAGCGGGTGGAGGCCTTTCCGACTGAATGCCGCTCTATCCGTCCCCATCTGGAGAACATGAGTTCGAACCTGGACCGAGCGTGCTTTGCACTCAGTCATGCTTTGGAGCATGGCGAGGCGAGCACATTATTGACCCTTTGCGCCCTTTGCGGGGTCGTCTCCGAGGATTGTATCTGGCTATTATCATTGATTCACCGTGTGGCTCGTGTTACCATGGTCGAAGCTGGCGGTGACAAGCTTATTGTGTTAGGCTGGGTGAGCTTCGCTCGTTCGCCTATGCAAGCCTAGGCGCGGTCACCGTGCAGGTCCCTCCCCAAACTCCAGCTGCTGCCACGCAGCGTCAAATGTGGATAAGGGTCTGGCAACGCAATTGCGCCAGGACGTGAGACAAATGTCATGCTGTCATCCAAAATAACTACCTGTAAACGTGCTTGCGACGCCGAACATGAGGCCTGTGTGAGCGCAGGCGAGCGACGCTGCGTATTTTTGTTTCGAGGGCGTGGATCTGCTGCAGCCAAAGCTCAGCTCGCGGCTGGAGGGAGGGCTTAACATGAAGCCATTGTGTCAGCGCATGTTGTTCCAAATCAACGCTGCCTGCCATTGGATGGCCCGAGTTCATCCGCAGTGCCTCCCGCGAAAAGCAGCGCACCCCGGCCGATCAGATCAGCATCCACAGCACACACTCCGTTGCTGTGATGGTGCTCGCAGGCGACAACGGGTCTGCTACAGACAGTCGTACGCAGACGAGGGTGCGAGACTGTGGAGGGTCCCCGTATTCCCAGTGCAAAGTTTGCTGCGACACTTGGTGTGCTTGAAGTCGTTCCAGACGGGGGTGGGTCTGGTTTCGACGCGAGGAGTAGGGCCGAGAATGGCATAGAGTGGCATGGGGTGGCACCTGCCGCCGGCGACCCAAGCACTTGCCCAGGCGCCTTGTCCCTCTTCCTCGACGCCGTCGCCCATCGCACCTGCCTCGCACGTTCACACCTCACGACCGACTTCCGACCACAACCACAACCCACGCTTCTATACATTCGCCCTCGCACCCGCACCCACACCGTCTGGACACACATGGGAGCACACACGCAGGCACCCGTTGCCGCTGGACACGCATAACACGCCGCCATGCGCGAGGCCGTTGGCGTGCCGTGGACAGGGGCGACGCCCGTGCTGGAGGTGCGCGACTCCAGCAGGCCCTACGTGAGTTCGACGAACTCGACCGCAACCCGCAACACCGCCACTGATAGCCGCACCCAGCACTGTCCGTCCTACAAACTGCCCGAGTACGGTGTCATCGAGCTCGGCCCCGGCAAGTTCATCAACCTTACCGCAAACGCCATCTTCCGCCCGCAATGCTTGTCCGCCTCTCAGGGCGCCGATGGCGACGGCACTGGTCAGGTCCTCAGCGTCGCCGACATCAGAGACCCCTTCCATGCCTCCATCACCCCGCAGGCCTACGCGACAGGCGCAGCCACCGTTATCTCCTGGATGCTAGTCATTATGCTTATCATCACTCCGCGCACCTTCTTCGTCGGCAATGCCTCCGGACGCTCAGGATTGATGGGCAGACGCGGAATGATTAGCGGCGCGACAGGAGGCGGAAGCATCATTGGTGTCGGGAGCCGCCCGTGGCTGCAGAAGGTCGCTGCCCTGACCGTTGCCATATCGCTGACCCTGGCCACCGCCGACACGTTCAGGATCGCTGGGCAGCAGTACGCCGAGGGTTTCATTGATGCCATGGAATTGCGCGACCAGGTCGTGTCGGGCATGGAGATCAAGGTGTCACGCATCATCTCTGACATCTTCTTGTGGCTTGCACAGGTGCAGACACTGATCCGCTTGTTCCCCCGCCATAAAGAGAAGGTCATCATCAAATGGGTTGGTTTTGCCCTCATCTTACTCGACATCACCTTCAGCTCTCTTAACAGCTTCGGCCCATACGAGAACAACCCCCGCCCGGCACATTTCGACACCGCCATTCCTGCTTTGAGCTACCTTTTCCAGCTTTCACTCAGCATGCTGTATGCTGCCTGGGTTCTTTACTACGCTGTCACCAAGCGACGATACGCTTTCTACCACTCTATGATGTGGAACATGAGTGTGGTCGCAATGTTATCCATCATCGCCATACTTACGCCTGTAGTTTTCTTTATCACAGACATCGCAAATTACACGATTGCTGGCTGGGGAGACTATTTCCGTTGGGTCGGAGCAGCAGCAGCCAGTGTGATCGTTTGGGAATGGGTAGAGCGTATTGAGGCTCTAGAAAGAGAAGAACGAAAGGACGGTATATTAGGAAGGGAAGTCTACGACGGTGACGACATGCTTGACGACACACCATCTACATCATCCAGATCATCCAAGTGGCCGTATTCGAAACGCAATTCATCGGAGAATGAGAAGAAGGGTGGAGGCGGTGGTGGACTCGGTGGCTTTAGTCTGACTGCATTTGCAGCTGGCCAAACCGGCCGCGTGGGCGATTTGGCTCACAAGCTGGGGCGCAAAATGACTGAGTCCCCACGTGCAGAAGCACGAAAGAAGCGGACGATCCATGTACCGGCGCCACCACCAGTTCACCGTCGATCGGAGTCGAGTCGACGTGGTGATCGCAACTCCAGCGCGTATGTTCGCGTACAGAGCCCAGTGCTGGCTCCTGCAGTTCCTGTCGTCGCCTCACCGGTCAGTCGGACAGACACGACAAGTGCAGATTCCACTGTCTACACTGTGCGATACCATCCAATTAACGAAACACCACCAATCCGTCAACCTACCTCCATTGAAGACCGATTGACACCAGAGGCAGCAAAGATACAGCAAGCCACTGAGCCTCAACGAGGCATTACTCAACAAGCAGATGCCAACGATCCTGAGAAGGGCGCCACAGAGACAGAAACCCTTGCTATTAATAGCAGATGGAACTGGCAGGGTATCGCCAATCCCTTTACCAGGAAAGGACGGGCGCCACCACGGGAGCTGCAGAGAGGACAGGTCATCGAACCATTGGCTGTGGACGAGGTCCATGCCAATATCCCACCGCGTCACTACAATGGACTGGCCATTTCGGATCGCCTGGGCACTTTCGCTGCGCAACAAGGCGAACGGTTCAGATCCAAGAAGAAGGCAAGCAAGCAATCCGAGATGAATCTGCCTGTGACCATCATTCCCGCACAGCCACGCGGTCAGACCTGGTCGCCGGACTTCCTCCAGCGACAGCAACTGCAGCAGTCGCAGCAAGACGATATGCCGCACAACGAGATATCAGCCACTGCGGGGATCCAGATTGCAAGGATACCTACCACCATCGAGGAACAGTCAGACATGCCTTCGCCGGCGACTTCTGGGCATACTACCAATTCAAGCGAAAACGTTCAGCAAAGCACGTCTGCGAACTCGAACCGCACTGCGCGCGAACGTTATACGCCGCAGGCTGGACGCCTTACAGCTCGCCCACCCGTCTCGCCAACAAGTCTGGCGGAGGAAATACAGAGCCCTACACCTCTATTGGACAACGCTCCTGGGCAGGCGCCGTCGCCGCCGCAGCAGCACACCGACCATGATAGGTAGCGTGGCTGAGGCTCATTTCTTGCACTTCTTTGTTTATATTCTCGATGCGTGGCAAGCGTCGATACCTCTATACCCCCATGATTTTCAACGGCGCACTGGTGGCACGATGAGATGGCAGCATTCGCATTGGTTTTGGCGCATATCTGGACTCAAAAGCGGAGGGCTGCTGGGAGCTCGATATTCTTTGGATACCCGCCGATGTTATGGAAACTCGGCCTCACATTTAAGTTTAGGAGATACGAAAGGCATCATGATACTAAGAACATGTAGTAGTTGAAAAGATGTGAAATGAAATACTATGCTAAAAGCCGTCAATTCAATGTAAACATGTCAAATCATTTGGTCTACCTCTAGCTCTTCAGCTAGGAGATGTGCGGTGCAACGGGTCGGTCGGCGGAGGTGGGACGATAAGATACCAGCCACATCATGCATGGGCCTAGCCGCGGGCCACTGCCCTGGAGCTGCCGCATGTCGACATAGCTCAAGTGCTCATGCTCTCCTCACTCCCAGTGCCCTGCTTTTGGCCCGTCGCACTCTAGGTTGCTTCTCTGTCTTTGCGTGCAGCTTCTACAATTCTGTCCGGAATCATTGCGCGCGCGCATTCGGATCATCATGTCCTTGTTCGGCGATGACGACGTGCCGTCGCGATCCAAGTCGTCTGGGCTCTTCGACGACGACCAAAAGCCAGCAGCCAAGTCGGGCAGCGGGCTCTTCGACGACGGCTTCGACAGCAGCGACTCCCCATGGGCCTTCCCCACACCCAAGAAAGGCGGGCGCGGGTCGCTAGTCAAGTCGTTGCTTCCTGCGTCGGCCGTGCCCGACCACTATGTCGATGCGTTTGATGCGCTGCTGGAGGCTGGAGACGGCGCAGGCAATGGTGTCAGCGTCGATGGCGTGAAGAAGCTGCTGGCAAGCAGCGGGATACCAAGCGAGACACAGAGCAAGATCCTCGAGATCGTGGCGCAGCCTGACCAGGACGTCGCGGGTCTTGGTAGGAACGAGTTCAACGTACTCTTTGCGCTGGTTGGTCTGGCGCAGGAGGGGGACGACGTCACGCTCGACAGCGTCGACGAGCGCAAGCGAAACCTCCCCACGCCGTCTGTGACCCTGCCCAAGTCGTCGAGGGCAGAACCGCACGCACCCACGCAGCAACAGCAGCCTCCACCAGAGCAGGCCCCAGAGACGCCCTCGATGCCGCAACAGTACTCCGCACAGCAGACGCCTAGCCCGGGCAGGTCGCGTGCGCCGTTCCGCAAGCAGTCATTTGGCGACCCAGAGGCGGATCCCTGGGGCAGCCCAGACCTCCACAAAGGGCACAATCATAACATCTATACCTCTGTGCCTGCGCAGACGAACGGCAACACCCCCCATCCCACCGCACGGACGACGAGTCAATTCACCACACACTCAACATCCGACCCAACCGCGCCGCCAGCTGCGGCTCCCCCAAGCTCTCTACCAAGTGACGGTGGCTGGGGCGGTTATAATGGAGCATCTGGTCAGCGATACAACGCTCCAGACCTCAATGCTGGCGGCTTCCAGGACGCACCACCGAGCGGCCCTACCGGCACCAGCAATCCCTCAGCGCTGAGTGGGTCTTTGGGACGTCTCCCAGGTGGTACTGGTAACGAAGAGATCATAACCATCACCGCGATTGCCGAGAAGGAAGGACTTTTCATGTTCCAGCACCGAAACTACGAGGTGGGAAGCAATCGCCGAGCGAACAAGGTAGTGCGCAGATATAGCGACTTTGTGTGGTTGCTCGACTGCCTGCACAAGCGCTTTCCGTTCAGGCAGTTGCCTCTATTACCTCCCAAGAGAGTAGGCAGTAAGTATTGATTTCGACGCTGTTACGATATTTGTTGAGAATCCTTAGTCAACGGCAACCCTATAGCTGGCGATGCGAGCTTCCTTGAGAAACGAAGAAAGGGTCTGGTGCGATTCACAAACGCACTGGTTCGACACCCTGTCCTTGCACAGGAGCAGCTTGTCGTCATGTTCCTCACCGTACCAACAGTAAGTCTCTGTAGTGACCCGGACAGGCATTCATGCTAACGACGACGCAGGAACTCTCGGTGTGGCGGAAGCAGGCAAATCTGTCTGTGCAAGAGGAGTTTACGGGCAAGACCTTGCCCCCAGATCTCGAAGACTCTCTGCCTAAAACCCTGCCCGAACTGAGCGAAACTGTCCGATCTGGCGTCCGTCGAAGTGCTGAGACTTATATCAACCTGTGCACCATGATGGAGCGACTGACGCGACGTAACGAGGGCATGGCAGCTGAATTCTTCCGCTTTTCGCAAGCTCTCAGCTCGCTCACTGAGATCTCTCAAGAAACATATGCTGTCGATACTAACGATGTCCCGCTTCTTAACGAAGGCTTGAAATCCACAGCGAGGCATCTTGATCAGTCAAAACAGCTGCTCGAGGATGAAGCGAGAGGGTGGGAAGAAGGCGTGCTTGAAGATCTCAAGAGGCAACGAGACACTCTGGTCAGCATGCGTGATATGTTTGACAGGCGAGACAAGTACGCGAAGGACAACATCCCCACGCTGGAAAGGCGGATAGCAAACAACGAGACCAAACTGCAAAATATCAGAAACAAGCCAGCCGAACTGGCCAAGCCTGGCGAGGCAGAGAAGGTGGAGGATGCGATCTCTAAGGTGAGTCTCCTGGCACTGTCTGAAGCTACCTACATTATGCTGATAAACCACAGGACAAGGAATCCATCGTCCAGCAACACGCTCGAGGTGTCTTCATCAAAGAGTGCATTCGTGACGAGCTCCTGTTCTTCCAAAAGAACCAGTACCACGTCTCACGCCTCCACCAGGAATGGAGCCAAGAGCGAGTCAAGTACGCAGAATTGCAGGCAGACAACTGGAGAGCCCTGAGCGAGGAGGTCGAAAGCATGCCAACTGCAGACTGAGGGCTACATCTGCGTCACTTCTTTCGACAATGACAATGACAATGGCGTAGCATAATGGTTGTGTTGGACAGCGTGCTTATGTGAGAATTTTCTGGTCTACGATAGGGAGATGGGGTGGGAATTTGTACATTTCTAGCGCGAGAATGATTGGAAGTGGGTGTATATATCCTCATTTGTAGTCGGCTCTGTGAAACGAAGCATTGTGGCGCATTGCGTATTTCCCTTTCTGCAATCGGAAAAGATGTGACTTGGTAATGTTAGACCACCCAACGTGCTGTCTCTAGCAAACAAGAGGCAACCACGTGTTGTTGTCTTGGAGCTAGTAGACTGAATTAGATACCTGTCTTAGTCTTATCCTGCGTGTTTGAAGTATTCCATTGTCGTACTTGATACATCAGTATCGTAAGGGGGACTCGACGTGGTAGTTCCGCTCGCCAGGACTCGTCTTCGGAGCCCAAATAAGGACGCGCTTTCACTGTGAGTGCATTGACAACGCGACACACAACATCACGCGCAGGCAAACGACCGATGACCTTTCGCACCACCGTACCAACACAGTGCTAGCATTGCTGCGTCAACCTCGACCGTAAACCAGGGCGTCACAAGCTTGGTCAACCCGGGAGCATGGCGAAGCGTAAGAACGAAGATGTGGAAGATGTGACATCTATGGTCAGGAGGACAAGAATAGCAAAAGAGAGTGAGTTCAGCTATTGCCCTGATTCCTACCCTGGTTCATGCGTGAGGCTCGAGGACGCTGTAGAAGGTACTTAGGTAGAGACGAGTGGAGTCAGGCGCCTAACACCAACCTTCGGCGCAAGTCGCGGAGGAGGGGCAAGCTATTGGTGGGGTCGGCTCCAGCCTCGCAAATGCCGTCACTTTGTCCACAACCTGTCACTCTTTTGAAGTTGAACATAGCGCTGGCTTCACTTCGCTTTTTAACTGCCCTCTTTACCGCGCCTCGCCTGCTCCTCCGCATACCGCGCACCTCCCACGCGACTGCTGCCTTGCAGTGCTATCGAAAGAGACGTCAACAGGACCGCTGACACAAGATGCCGCCAGCATATACTGCGCAGCAGAAGGCTGCAATCAGCCAGTTCATGAGCTTCACACAGATGGACCGCACCGCTGCGGTACGGGTGCTCAAGGCCCACGGCTGGGATGCGCAGAATGCGGTCAACGCGTAAGTACCTTTCTCTTTTCTGCTATAACGCCAATACTTGTGCGCCCTCGGAGAATTACACTACGCAATTGCCTGGAAGCCGCCGACCGATCGTCAAACACGCCCGCGCTCGTTCGAAGTAAAGATATGGAAAGCCGGAAAGGCAAGAGTGGTTCCCAGCGTGGAGAAAGAGCACATGGGATCGGGCCGTACCCGCGAGTTCGTCATGTACGCGCATTCCTCGCATACCTCTTGGGAAATGGCGCTGCCTGCGCGCCCATATACATCCGAAAGCAGTGGTAACGCCTTCACGCCTTCTACATGATCCGCAAACAACCTCATGCTGCCTTCCACACGAGCCAAAATGACGACTCAGTCCATAAACACGACCTGCGCCGCTTCTTCTCCACACTCCACCCCGCCCACGTTACTCAACCTCAATCTCCCTACAACCGCAATAGTCTGCCATGTTCGGTGCTTCTGAAGATCGCGCCAGACAGCTCGCAGGGCGCCAGCGCTGGAAGCGCATTGGCTCCAATGATTCGAATTCGAGTCGTCGCTCCGCCAGCTCTTCGAGTCAAGCGAGCCAGTTATCTCAATGCGAGACATTGTCTATCTTCGAGCATGAGTTACTGTGGCCTATTATGGGTCCCGATTTTAGCGCCTTTACTTTCGACGACGACCATGAGAGTGATTCCATAAAGTCACACTCTGACGAACAGTCCCCTTCGATGTCCGCCGCGGAAGAAGTCTTGTCCCAAATGACAGCCACGAACAAGCATCCGCGCGTCCAACAGCAACGACGTCAATCCGAGCATCTAAGTCAGGTGCTGTACAACGACTCGGCTGTTGACATTGAGCCTATTTCTCCTTCGTTCTCATCTGTGCTTCCGAGCCAACTGAAGCAGTATGGAGTGCTTGGGTGGGGAGCGAAAATACTGCATCAAGTCCGCCATGCTTCGGTGCCGGACTCGCAGACACATATGCAAGAGCTATCGTCAAGTCCTTCAGCAGCGCTCGGATCCACCACCCGTTCCGCTTCCGTGCCCAGTGTGGGCGTACAGACGACTGCCTCGTTACGTGGGGGTGCTAGTGATGAGGCCTATCGTAAAGCCTGGCACACAGTTATGCGCGAACCTCACGTAGCTCTTTTCTTCAATACCGGCCCTTCTTATCGTGCGTTTGTAGACAGTCTGTCCGAAGAGAAGCGCCTCTTGTTTACAGAGTTGTTCGGCGAGAGCACAGATCTCAGTCAAACAAACAATTTGAAGCGGCAGCTGTTTTATAGGGATCTCGACGATAGCGGCCGAAATTGCTACGCCAAGATGCTCGCCCACCGGGGAAGACATCTTGTGGACGCGGGTATACATCGCATGACGTTTCTGGACGCTTTGCCCCTCAATGAACAGAAATTCCAGCAGGGCGACCGGTATCCAATGGTCAACTTGGAGCGTCTGATCATTGCTGGATTCCCAATCCGTGACCCTGCTGGATACAAATCTCGGTAGAGCCCTCTGAAGCGCCCTCTGGATTACATCTTGCTCACTATAACACGTCCTTGTTATAACTCTACTGACAGTTACCTTGTAGATACTACAGCGGCGGTGGAGGCGGCGGTTCGAACAACTCTGCAGCAACCAAGGCGAACTTGAACAAGCTGTTCGACCAGTACCGGGAGAATGCGACCGAAGAGCCTGACCTTGTCGGCGTTGATGGCACTATGAACTACCTTCAGCAGTTGGAGGTCGATCTCGAAGGCTTGGACTCTCTGGCCGTGCTGGAGATCATCCAGGCTCCTACAATGGGCGAGATCACGCGGACAAATTTCGTCAACGGCTGGCTCGAGCGGGAGTGAGTCAAGGAATGGACAGCTCGCACTGATATATGACTGACTCTATCCAGCTGCGACACCATCGATAAACAGAAAGCTTACCTTGGAGATGTCAAGACGCAGCTGCCGACTGACAAGACTGTTTTCACAAGGGTCTACAAGTACACATTTTTTCTTGCGAAGAGCGGGCAACAGAAGGCAGTCCCTCTGGAGGCTGCTGTTGCGTATTGGGATCTCCTCTTCGCATCGCCTCTTTCAGCAGTCAAGTGGTCGACCCCCAGCACACCTTGGTTGGACTGGTGGAAGGAGTTCCTCGAGGCATCCTGGAAGAAGAGCGTCAACAAAGACATGTGGAACGAGACACTCAAGTTCGCGCAGCTCACTCTCCAAGACGAAGCCATCAGCTTCTGGAACGAGGAGTCCTCGTGGCCATCTGTGATCGACGACTTCGTCGAGTGGGTCAAGAAGGAGAAGCGCGGCGGCGACGAGCAGAAGACGGAGGAGATGGAGTACTGAGCAGCCAGCCAGAACTGACTCGACTCCATCGACACCACGGGCATACCCAGGATCTCACAAGGCATGCATGAGTTTAGTCAAGCCCACGGTCGTAACCAGGTGTCCCCTGTCTTGACTGGCGTCGTCGCATCGCACCCGCCAATCTGGCGTTTTCACAGCCCATCTTGTGGAGGTCTTTGTTCTTTTTTTTAACACTCGAAGCATACATACCCTTCGCATGCACCTACCCTCATGTGCCCCGTTGCGCGGCATCTTAGCAGTTGAGATAGACTAGCGAGACATGGATGAATGAATGAATATACGTCAGTATCTTCGAGTGTTGTCGAGTCTGCTGGTAAATATGATCGAGGTCGGCTCTAGATTTGTGTGGGGCATTTTAGTCGAATGGAAGCGGTGGAACGCGAGTCTTCCGCTCTGAGAAGCTGGTCTGTTCTGTTCTGAGTGATGGGCACAGTACGGTACCCGTACGTATACGTCACTTCCCGATTTGGTGGTGCCTGTACTATCATCCTCCGATTCTCCCGATTCTCGGGACCTGCATTCATTCTATGATATGCTTATGCTTATGCTGCTGGGCAAGAAATAAATAAACTGTTCTGACATTTGAGATTCAGTAGACAGTCATCTACGAAGGAGCTAGTATTGATCGATTGATCAGTGCCCACGCAGCCCCTCTATTGCTCGCGCTGCTGCAACTGCACAACACACCAAATAATTACACAATTGTATCCAGCTTATAGAGCTTTACGTTCTCTATAAGGCCAAAGAGTGTTTGGTAATTGAGAAGGTTGTCGCGTCCAGCACGTGAGGTTAAAGTAGAAGGTGTGGTTTGGTATTCTCGGCACTGATCAATCAATCGATACTAGCTCTTTCGTACTCACAGCTTTACCATACACACGCAACAGATTCTGAGAAAAAAAAAAGAACAAAGCGAGATCTGCTTCGCATTTCGATGATAACACCGCTATCTAACACTTGTACCCCCACAGACACATATACAGCCCAGGCTTATACAACAACCCTCTCAAAGCTATACTTGGGCACCTTCTTGCTAATCAACATACCCATCTCGCGCTTGCTCCTCTCCTCCCTGCGGCCGCCTTTACCCTGCTTGGTGCGTTCGACGCCCATATCGGCGCGGCCACCGAGGGGCAGCATGGGAAGGGAGTCGTCCTCAGCACCACCCGCAGCGGCAAGGCCAGCATTATCGAGCACTTGGAAGGGTTTGCCCTGGGCCTCGAGAGTCTTGCTGGAGGGCTTGGCGCTCTTGGGCATGTTTGCGGCGAAGCGCAGGAACTCGCCGAGGAGGCCGCGCATGTAGCGGGCTTCCCAGAAGCCGTTGAGGGCTTCGGAGCAATCGGCGTGGAGGGAGTCGATGATGGCCGCGCTGTCAGACGTGGCTGTGGTGCTTGGGGTGCCGACGGCTGCGAGCCAGGCGCCTGCGCCGATGGCGTCGAGCACGCTGGAGAGGAGCGACGCGATGATGGTGACGGCGTGGTCGTCTGGGGAGTCGGTATCCGGGGATGTGGCGTCTGCGGAGGCGAAGTCGTATTGCTGCGACCAGCCGCCGTTCTTCAGCTCGAAGTGGAGTAGGCGGATCAGGCTTTCGAGATCGCGGCGTGGGAGGACGGAGCGCAGGGTCGAGCTGATGAGGGGCGCGGGGAAGGTGTGGAGGCGGGTGAGCGCCGGGCGCAGTGTGTTGCTGCGGATGGAGACGCCGTTGGAGAGGACGGTGAGCGCATGGTCGACTTCGGTTGTGGCAGCGTCAAGCTCGACGTCTACATCCATGTCGGTGTCCGTCGGCGTAGCGCCGTTGGTGAGGAGCTTAGTCGTGTCCTCAGCGGTGGAGGGCTTGTCGTCGAGGCTCTGTGTGAGAAGGCGAACGGCTTCAACGACCTCGCCGATGGGGAGGAAGTGCTTGTGGTTGAGGACAGCAGACAAGAGGTGCAGCTCGGGGTCGAATGCTACGATCGCTTTCGCAATGTCGCCATCCTTGATCTTTGGCACGGTGTGGGCGGACTCCAGTGCTTCGTCGAGAAGCGCGCGACGAATTGACTCCTTCGTCAGATGGCCGATCTGGAGCAGCCACTGGAATACGTTTGGTGGGAAGAACGCAAGCTTGAGCGTGTTGCCTTCGAATTTGAAGATCTTGCCGAGTGCGTAGAGGGCGTGCTGACGGTGCAGCTGTCGTTGTGACTCTGGAATAGCCGCAGGAATGTTCCATTTCCTCAGCTGGTCCTCAGCTGCCTCTTCGTCGGCCTGCTCGACAACCGCGGCGTCCTCCTTGGGAATACTCGGGCCTACACCGTTCGTCAAAGGTCCGCCCTGTACCTCATTGTCTTGCTTAGTTTCCGTCTCTGTCTTCTTTTCCAGCGGAATGCCGAGACACGAAGCGAGAATACCCTCGAATTTGGCGATTTTGCCCTTGGAGGCGTAGCGGTCGAGCTTCTCTTTCCTGTCCAGCCATTTAGCTGACTCGGCAGCAGCCTTAGGCTTTGCAATGCCCTTGCCCAGCGCATCGATCAGCAGTGTGCCTTCCGTCTTGACGCGCTTTCGTGCATTTGTGCCCGCATACTGCATGCCAAGAAGTTCGTCGTCACGAACAGCAACGACAAGGCCAAGCTCAGCGTAGTACGCTACTAACTGGGGTGTTGCTGCTGTCTCCGTCTCTGGCTGAGCGTGTTTTCGCTTCTTTGAGGTCGCGTCGTCTGATAAAGATGTGGATTCCAGCGAGAGGTAGGCCTGCAGAGAGTTGTATTTGACATCGAAGGCGCGGCATGAGCCTGGAGCTGTTGCGAAGACAATGTCCTGGGAGATGCGCACGAAGGAATCAATCTTCGCTTCGTTCAGCAGGAGCTCCGAGTTGATCTTAGGCACCGTTCCGGACAGATCGTAGGAAATGACACCTCCGTCCAGCAGGATATGGAGCGCGCCGCTGGTGGCGTGAAGAGAGTAAGTAGCGGTCGAGTTCGTGCGGAGCAGTATGCTCGAAGGCTTTGGCAGGCTGATCGAAAGCAGGTGCTTGAGAGGCTGAAGCTGAGTCGAGGGCAAATCGGCGTTTCGAGGCTGAACCTGCAGAAGTTGAAGAACTCTAATACCATTTGAGGTTTGCCCAATCGCGCAAAGAATCTGTGTGAGCTCAAGCAGGTCAGTAGCATCAGTCGCATCCGGATTTAGCAAAGCTGCGATGTCTTCTCTGTTGCGCAGCAGACCCCGTGTCACGTTGCGGGCAGTCGACAAGGTAACGTTCTCGATGTTGAATGCCTCGTTCTTCTGCGAGCCCACGGCCTTCAGGTTTGCGGTCCATCGAACGGTGGAGAGGTCTGCCGACAAGCAGACGACGTCGCCGTTCTCAAAGGTGGCAAGTACATCATGAGTTGAGTCCTTGCTCGAGCCGCCTCCTGCGACGGGCAGCGACTCAATCGTTGAAATTTTCGAGCCATTCGAGGGCGTGTACGAGGTCTTTGCAGTTTCTGCGTTGTCGCCGAGGATCGTCTCATGGAAGCAGACGAGTTGCGACTTGGCGCCGGCAGTGGACTCTGTAACGGAGGCGTAGGTGAAGCGCTGCGCAGGTGTCTTGGACGAACCCTTTCGGTATGTCGAGTATGGAGCAGCCGTGAAGGATGCGCTGGGCGGGAGCGCATACGAAGTAACAAGTTGTGGGTTTTGCAGCTAGTATCAGGTCAGTCAGTGGCTGGCTTGTGAGTGTGCATGAGGCTGCGTACGCTGTAAATGCTTATGCACTCGCCTTCAACGCCGACGACAATTTCTGTGCGCTTCCTCTTCTTGATCCCGCTGAGGCTGCACACTCCCGTAGCATGGATGCGCCCATTTGTGGAGCCCACTGGCTTGGACAGCGAGGCCAATGTAAAGGGCGCGCCAATCTCCTTGTCAGACGACATTGTGTCTGTCGAACGTATGTTGTGCGGTTCGAAGTCTGCGGCGGTCGCTGTGCTGGTCGCGCCTGCAACTTTCGAGAGAAAAGTAAAAGTGGGCCGTGGCTGCCGCAGCTGTGGCTGACCACTCTGCGGCTGGCGCCACCGCAAATGTGGGCCACTTTACGGCGACAGGCGCGTCGCGTGTGCATCATCCATGTCAGTCGCGTCTGGGAGGCACGGCGATCTCATCACGCCTCTCACCCCGTTACTTGCTCTGCGCCCGAGGGACTTCTCTTGCGAGCCTCAATTGCCTTTTTGCTTGTCTACGAATCTGGAAAAGCTATGTCGCGGTAATTGCAGTCTACCTTGATGGCTCTCGCTGCCCTGCATCCTGCCATGCATCTTGAGGAACCCAAGAACGTGCATCCATTCTTTACCAAGCCTTCGAGTGCGTTTGCTGATTTGACCTCCTATTCATAAAGCTAAAACGCATACAGAGACACAGAATGGAGAGCTACAAGTAGATAACGCCGACACGAACACCGATGACCTTAACGATGACGAGGACGACGGCGTGCAGGACACCAGCCCGAGAGCCTCTAACAAGCCACGAAAGAAGCGCACGAGAAAGCCTACGCACTCGAAGAACCAGCCACTGCTAGACAGCTTTGCTCGCCGACCAGCTTTGCCAGCCAACGAGGGCAATGATGACGCCAATGAGCCGACATTAATCGAGGACCTAAACCTGGACAGAAGGAAGCGGAGGAAGACGACACCGCCAGCAGACTCGATTGCTGCGGGTGGGAATACACTGGGCCCAACGCCGAAGCTCTGCGACCTACTGCAGACCGAGACAGGGTTTACTGGAACATCAGAAGTCGTAGACCAGGTCATGGTAGATACACTGGTAGCAAGCACACCCAAGAGCGGTGCGGTAGGGTCATCACCGCCAATCGTGGGAGATGCACTCGAAACGAGTGTACCAGAGTCTTCGCTCCCACACGCATTACAAGCCCAGTCTCGCTCCGTCACACCTCCCAACGCTGGTGCAGATACTCTGCAGCCCCAAAATGAGGAGGACCTACGAGAAAATGCCAACGCTGCGACCGTTGAAATCACTCCGAAGAAGCAGATCAAGGTCACAAAGACAGGCAAGCTTGTATCTAGTCCCCCGAAGAAGCCAGACCCACCAGCATCCACAACGCCGAAGAGACGGGGACGTCCACGGAAAGCTACCAAGAACAAAAATCTGTCCTCAACCATCACTGTCATCAGATATGGCTCCGACAAGGCATCACGGCTAGCTCTGGGAAGTAAGATTGATACCATCTTGAACGGTGGCAAATCAGCTGAGAAGCATGTAACTATTATCCCACCAAAGCCCACTGGGCCTCCAAAAGCGCCTCATCCGTTCTTTACAGGCAAAGCCGGTCAAAAAACTGCAGAGGTTCCCCCACAGCCAGAACCCGATCGCCGCCTTGTGACCCCCAGGAAAAGCGCCTGCACGCCTGGGAAATTAAGAGCAGAGAGGCGGAAAGAGCAGGATGATGAAGACGTTCCAGCCTTTGGCAGATCCTACAAGGCTGACCAATCGGCCAAACAATCTGGACTGCACGAACCCTCTTGGCCGTCAAAGGAGTCAGCGCATGTCCGCAACCTCGATTTAGCTCCTGCCGCATCAGAACATCCAAGCCGAGCTTCAACCTCAAGCTTGAGTTTGCGGCCTGCAAAGCTCAAAAACAGCGTTCACACACTGTCTGCAGAGGAAGATATCATTGCCAGGTTGACCGAGGGGCTGTCAAAGGACCCAAAGACACGGCTGGATGCTGATGATCAGACATCTATCTCCTGCGAGGATGTACGCTTACCCTCACGCTTGTTGACCACAGGCATCGATATACAAAACAAGGTGCGTGCCCATATCCGCGCACCAATCGAGACTCTGGCACAGCGACTCTATGCAAAAACGCACCCGGCCATCACGACACTGTTTGATGAAATTGAAAACACACTTACTCCTTTCGATGAAGGGAGATGTGAAGTACAGGCATGGGCACAGAAGTACAGGCCAACACGCGCAGACCATGTGTTGCAGCCTGGGAAAGAGGCCAATACCCTCAAGGACTGGCTGAAGAGCTTGACGGTCATGGCTGTTGGTGCTGCCCAGCATCCGACGAAGGCTGCGGATACAAAGAAGCCTGCCAAGAAGAAACGAAAGACCGCAGCGGATGACTGGATCATCTATTCTGACGAGGAGGATGAAGAGGAAGAGATGACAGAGCTCGACCCCAACCACAATCCTGTTTCGGGCCACCAACGGTCCCTCGCACGGTCACGGTGGACAAGGAACAAGAATGTGGTGCTTCTCAGCGGACCTCACGGGTGTGGAAAGAGCGCGACAGTGTACGCTGTGGCCAAAGAGCTCGATTTCGAGGTTTTTGAGCTCCACTCGGGCGTTCGCCGCTCTGGGAAGGACATTCAGGACAAAGTCGGGGATATGACGGCCAACCACCTAGTCAACCACCAACGAGGCGATGTGCCAGTCAAGCCAAAGCCCGCCGTCGTCGTTACAGACAACGACACGGACAACGAGCGTGACAGCGCATTTCAAAAAGATCTTGACAGCGGGAGGCAGGGCACAATGACTTCGTTCTTCACTGCAAAGCCCAAGGCAAAGCCTAAACCAAAAGCTCAAGTTGTGGTCAAGTCGCCCGCAAAGACAAGGACGATACCTGCTGCTCAGGCAATGTTGCCAATCGCAGGCGCGTCGCGTAAGTCACAGAAGCAGTCGCTGATCTTGATCGAAGAGGCAGACATTCTTTTCGAAGAAGACCAAAACTTTTGGGCACAGATCATCAAGCTTGCTGCGCAGTCGAAGCGACCAATCGTCATCACCTGTAACGACGAGCTGCACATACCTACTCAAGCACTGCCAATGGCGGCTGTCTTGCGTCTTGTGCCTCCTCCAGTGGACCTCGCGACTGATTATTTGGTTGCCTTGACGGGTAGAGAGGGACACATTGTGCAACGAGAAGCTATTCGCGATCTTTACGTTTCGAAAAACCACGACCTTCGAGCCAGCATTACAGAGCTGAACTTCTGGTGCCAGATGTCAGTGGGCGACAAGAAGGGCGGGCTAGAGTGGATGTATCAGCGCTGGCCGCCAGGGAAGGATGTTGATGCCAACGGTCGCCTGCTCAGAGTTGCAAGCGAGGATACCTACAGGTCTGGTATGGGATGGCTGTCGCATAACGTGATCAAAAGTCAGAATAATGTCGTCTTTGACAAGGAGGCAGAGCTCCTGACAGAGGTCTGGAATGAATGGACCTTTGGGCCAACGGATGTGCCTGCGGCGGATGAAGTCAACAATAGCACTACGAGTTCCAGCACAGTCGACCGGGCTTCAAATCTTGAGAAGCTCGACCGCTTGGTCAATTCCACTGACGCTCTCAGTGCCGGAGACATATATTCCCAAGTCGATCTACCCTCATACCAGGATATGCGGGAGCAGCCCATGGATCCCACGCTTCCGTCCATGACCCCCAAGGAACGTCTCAGCTACACCATCGACAAGCCCGTCTTGCAGGTGGATCCTCGCACAGACTACCTCAACACCGACACCTCCCTCGCCCTAACAACACACATCCTGGCTGCTCGCGCCTTCCCCTCGCTCAGCGCCCACCACCAGCCAGCACACCCTCCAAACCCCCATCTCGAACACCGCTACACCTCCCTCATCCTGCACACCATAACGAACCCACCCCAACGCCCCCTCTCCCGCGCTACCTTCTCCTCCGCCCTCGACATCCTCGCCACGCCCCCCTCAGCATTCAACACCTACCCCTCGGACACCATCGACCACCGCAGCTCCTACAACCTGCTCGCCACCTCACTCGACCGCACCTTCTCCCTCGTAACCCTCGACATCGCCCCCTACGTGCGCAGCATCGTCGCCCACGAGCAGGTCCTCGAGGCCCAGCGCATCAGACTCGGCAACCTGCTCAGCGAAGGCGGGGGGCGAGTGAAACGCGGCCGTACTACGAAAGCGAGTCGCACGGCCATGGAGGGCGGGGAGCGCGCTGCCAAGCGCAGAGAGAGGTGGTTCCACAGGGACTTGAGTTTCGAGGCGGTGATGCGGACGGCGGGGACGGGATGGGCCGGGTTGGGGTGGAAGGGAGATGGGGAGGGGGAAGATGGGGAGGGAAGTGTTACGGCTAGCGCTACGGAGACGTTGGGGAGTGAGTGTCTTGGTGGGACGCAGCTGAGTGTGGTGAGTGGTGGTGGGGAGGTGGAGATGGAGCAGGGTGGACAGGCCTGATGAATCATCCGATCTGGGGTTGCATATATATACACATATATTAGATACTTGCATTGTACTGACTTAGTAATTCGAGTGGCTGTTGCGCTGGGCTTGTCGCGATAGCATCTCTCACTTTCCGTTCCGCGACTTAGGGTAATTTGAGTCGTGAAATCTCACGTTGTAGCGGTCGTTCACCTAGGTCCATCCAATTTCCCTCCGCAAGAAGACCCATACACCTTTAGCACGGGGTGAGGTGAGTCGCCAGATAACCTGTGCCTCCAGTCTGCAACGCATTGTATTAGAAGTTTCGCAGTAATATATGCTCAATGTGTAGATACCAATCATTCTCTCTGGAACCAAGCGTCCTGCACCACAGTTCTCGCAGGTGTCCTAGCAGAAGGCTCCAGTCGCAACATACTCCCAATCAGCGCACCAACCCGCACAATATCTTCCCGAGTGAAGTCCTCGCGCCTCTCGCCATCGACATACATCTCTTCCAGCCACTCTTGGAGTGAGAAGGGGGTTTCGTTTCCGGGTAGCGTCGCTGTCATAGTGTGCCAGTCGGTTTCCCAACGCTTTGGGACGGAGTCGTTGATTGTCTCGAGTATTTGACGGACTAGGAAGGCAGGTGTGGTTCCGACGCTGTCGAAGAGCGGTTGTCCGACGGTGAGCTCGAATAACTGGGTGGGTGGGTTAGTGGTGTGTTGTTGATGCGTGTGGAGGCATTGTGTTGGAAGGACTGGACTGGACTGGACTGGACTGGACTCACCATACAGGCCATGCTCCAGAGATCTACGCGGTGGTCGAGTTTGTCGCTGAAGATGATTTCAGGTGCGCGAACGGGGAGTGGTGTCTTGAGAGAGTCTGGACACTCGTTGCTTGAGAAGGATTGGCCGAAATCTATCATCTTGATCGAACTGGACGATGACTTGATGTCTACAGGATGGGAAGTGGGCTTGACGAGGTATCGCGGGAAGCCCGGTTCTAATGACTGGCTGTCTTTTCGTCGGGTGTTTCCCGTCTCGGGCTGTTTGAGGTTCTGGAGGAATTGCGCTTCTTGTAAGGTGTGCACTGAGGGGATTGCGAATGCTATGTTGCGGGTGTGGAGATCTGGTCGTGGATGATTAATAGAGTCTAATGAGCTACTGATATGATGATGTACCTGCATGCGCGATGTTTTGGTCGTGGAGAAAGCACAATCCAAGCAGCGTCTGCTTTGCGATGGATTTCGCGAGCGGTCCGGGAAGTCTTTCAGTACCGGTATCCCCATCAATGTAATCGGCCACGCTCGGCCCTAACAAATCCAAAACGAGGCATTCGTGAGTTCCGTTTGGGCCAGTGACCTGGAAAGAATCTTGCATCGTCACGAGATGTTGGTAGCCAGGATGGTCTGAGTGTTGCGCCGCAATGGTACGCAAGACAGTAGCCTCTCGGTTCTGGTGGTTGGGCTCCGATACTGCGATTTTTAGAGCAACGTATGTTTCGTTTCTAGCGGCGTGTCAGCTCGCAACTATGTTGATAGATCAAAGAAAGCGAGACCTGGTATCACGCGCTGCCCAGACTGTCGAGTATCCACCCCAGCCCAGTTTGTGTAGAACCTTGTATCTGCCATTGCTCAAATAGTCTCCCAAGTGAACGGGATGGTATCCACCCTTGCGGTAGCGATGTAGAGGTTCAGCGTCAATGTCACAAATATGCGTAGACCAATCCATCTGCGATTCGAGCCGGGGGATTTGTGTAGACATTGAGCAAAGTGAACGGGAAGGCGTAAGCGCTGACAATATCAAATTAAATACCGGCGCTTTCAGGAGTCTTAGTTTGCGAGACCATGCGATTGTTCTAGTCACAACCATATTTTTGCTTTCACGCGCCAGCAGAGCTGTGAGAAGCGCATAATCATTATAAAGCAAGGAGTGGGAAGATCAGGATCTCGAGATGTGACGCCCGGATCATTAGCGCCGTCTTAGCGCCGAGCTCATGGCCTGGGTTTCGACATGGAGATGAATACTCAGTTCGAACATTATAGAAATCGTCATCGATCGTGTGGATGGATATAAATTGAGTCTCCTGTGCTGCGTCTCTGGGAAGCTGATTCTGTACCAAGTAGAGAAAAAGTGAAGTGCTCGTATACACTAATTCGACATTCAATTCTTGTTTCATTGTCTTGTTCCTCAAACACTGTCTGATATAGTAAAGAAATAGCATCTCTCAGGTCAATCAGTAACACTCCCTCCCATATCCGTAGTCGGTTGCTTGGCCTACCACAGTCGCCAGACTGATTATCTGTGTCACGATAAGCGAGCAGCCTCGCCTCGTTGCGAATGAAGCCAGCAAGATCTACCTTACTTTCATATGAGCGGATCATTAAGCTACGATCAACCGAGCTCACGAATTCACAAGCTCAGTACCGCAGCAGTAACAGCCGGGTAGACTCCAAATACTACACTGTGTATAACCAAAGACCCGGGCAGTATCTTTGTGTCCTTGGGTCCGTATCGTGAAATTCTTGGGTCATGTTTTTTTTTTCTGTAAGTGCTCTTTTCGTTCTTCTCAGGCTATCATTCTCGACCTTCATATCTAGGCGAGAGTCTAGGTAACGAGACATGATGAGCCTCGATGCGAGAGCCCAGCTCGCTGTGCCTACTATCTGCATTGTGTGTGGTACGCAAAGATCTATCTGTCCTGCCCCGCGATAACGTTGTTGGCGTCGAACGCCACAATGGTTGTGTTTTCCCAATCCGGCACCGGGACTAAACAGGCGCTAGGCTACTTTCGGCCTGCCACTGCAATGGGAAGGTGAGAGCGAGGAGGGGGTGATGGCGATGTTACAATGACGATGTGAGAAAGAGGAGGAAGTGTGGGATTTGAGGCGCCGGTAAGGGCATGGGGGAGGATGACGGTAGAGATGAGTATGTCGAAGGGACTGAGGGATGGACAGATGTAAGAAGAGGATCGTATCTCATTCAGCAAGTATTACTCGAAAGAAAACTGAATCGCTACAATGAATGCTGGCTAGCAACCTGCCAAAAGCCGGGAGTCCATGACTCAACCTATGCAAAGAAAAAGAAACGCCCTTGACTCCTTCATATGCCTTCGTCGTCATCATCATCATTTACCATGCCAACTCACTCTTATCGTTATCGTTCCCACACGCCAGTCCCTCACAGAAGTCCACATCCTCATTACTAATCGCACTGTTGCCCTCCTTCTCCAGCGCCTGTTTTGCGGGCCAAATCTGCTTGCCAGCCGCTTT
This sequence comes from Curvularia kusanoi, assembly GCA_011058905.1. Lineage (NCBI taxonomy): Eukaryota > Fungi > Ascomycota > Dothideomycetes > Pleosporales > Pleosporaceae > Curvularia > Curvularia kusanoi. Next base: position 76,116 of record SWKU01000031.1, on the reverse strand, counting down.
CTCCTTCTTCGCGTGCTCCATGACAATCTCGCGGCACCGTTTCTGGAAGAACAAGGGACCCTTCTCCATGTGAGGATGAAGCTCGCCGTTGATGAAGACGCCCGCATTGATGTTGGCTTGGGCCCGCTCGCACAAGACTTTGTCTTCGGCCATGACGCGCTTGTAGACGAGGTTGAGGCGGTCGAACTCTTCACGGGTGCTGTTGCGGTTCTTCCAGACTTCGTAGTACATGACGGACTTGTTGGGGCCCGAGGGCATGAACTTCTGCATGAACATGAAGTGGGGGCTGTGTGCACGTGTTAGTATTATTGGAGAGATGGCAATGATGGGGCTGAGGGTTCACTTACCTGACAGTGTAGGAAGAGTAGGGAAAGAGGTAGGTGGAGCAGATGTTGAGGCCCTGCTGAACCTGGTCAGGGTTGCTCTTGGGGTCGTGATCGATGTGATCAGCTGAGCAGTTGACATCGTATGTCTCGAGGTTGGCAATGGCAGGGAGATCCGGGTGTGTCGTCTTGCAGTGATAGCACTCGTTGAAGTTGTCGGCGAGGATTTTCCAGTTGAAGTTGCCCTCCATGGTGTAGGAGTGGTCGAAGTCGAAGTCGTCGAAGTCGAACTGCTTGAAACGCTCTTGCTGGTCTGTACCTTCGAACTGCTCATCCCATGAGACCTCTGGGACTTTGTTGGAGTCCATGTTGACGTAGATGAAACCGTTGGGGTCCATGTGTGTGTGGATGGGGAATAGGCCGTTCTTCGACTTGTCGAAGCCGTTGAGGTCCTGATAGCCCGGTGCCTTTGCGAGCTTGCCGTTCAAGCCGTAAGACCATCCGTGATACTTGCATGAGAGGATCTTGGAGTTGCCCTCTTCTTTCTCAACGACAGGGTACGCACGGTGCCTGCAGACATTGTGGAATGCATGGATCTCGCCGTTACGGTCCTTGGAGACGACGAAGTCGTAGTTGGCACAGTTGTAGCGGAGCCAATCACCAGGCTTCTGGAGACGGGACTTATGTGTAATGATGAGCCAGCGGCGAGAGAAGATGGCGCGCCGTTCCAGCTGGTACATCTCTTCTGATGTGTACCAGTTGCCTGGCAGGGCACGAACGGCTTCGTTCTCTGGCGGTGGTGAGGCTGACTTGGCACCACCCAGGCCAATGTAGCTCAGAAGGGATCCGACCATGGCGAAGTAGATGTAGGCGAGACTGAGCTTGATAGTGTGAATTACTGATGTTAAGCTGAGTGAGGCCTTGTGCTGGAGAGATGACATTAGAAGTAATGGTATACTGTCTTATGGCAGATGCAGTAGTGATATATCATATACATAGCAATGACTACTCCTCATTCACCCTTATCGAGCAAACGAGTTCTCTACCCCATATGGGGAAGTTGAATCCATTCAATGTATGGACGGCTGGCCAGTGGATAGCGCGAACGTAATCGGAGTGCAACCAGCCGTCATGCGCCACGTCTTCCTGCTGCGTCCGGGGCCTATCTCTGACTGTCGGATCTGCCATCGTGATCATAACTGTCCAATCGCAGCCAGGCAAGATAGTGAGAGTCTGGGGTCAAGCCGTCGACTCTGGTCGGCAACGCCCAATTCCATACCAGCTAATGCAACGGTCACTTTGATAGAAAGTGAGATTGGCCTGGTTGGTTGCCCCTCCTGTTGGCACGGACCTGAAATCATCGCCCATCATGGATCTGATGTCCGAATTTGGAAAGACTGAACCAACAAAGCTTCACCTAGCTTATCAGCCACAACCGCCACGGAGTGATTGCGGTCGAATTGTGCGACTTCTATCTCTGTTATCGAGTCTGATGGGAGATCCTCGATTTCCACCATCTGCGGACCGCGACATAGCTCACTGACTAGATACTTACCATAGAGCGGAACCGCAGCGGAGCCGCATTTGTTTTGGGAAGAACTTGCAATGGTGACTGGAGTTGCAGTCTAAGTTTGGCAATTCCATCAGGCGTGACAAGACAGCAGTTGTTTTGCCAGGACTGTTGCGTAATAGCGAGGTGCTTCACTCGTGCCAGCACTGTCGCGTGTCTGGTCTAGATCAAACTTGCACCATGATGATCATGCGCATCATGTACGCTCTTACCCCACAAAATGCTCTGGTGCTCTTCGGAGTACTCGGAATAAAGAAGGCGTCCTGTCATGGAAGGCGAGAGCGAGCGAGGAGGCCGAGACTGTAGGGTCCATGCACGCCCAGGTCGCTCGTGCGAAGCACTTGGGGATCACCATGACTCCAAGAAGATTTGTCGTGGAATCAAGGGCCGCATGAACAGAATTTCCGGACACGATGTTAACATGAAGATCTCGCAGATCATCTTATCGAAAAGTGTTGAAGCATTGAAAGCCGATCAAGGGTATCTTGAATTGTGTAATGGAGCATCAATCGGAATAGGCGGTGACAGAACAATAGTAAGTACTAGGCGTCTCCATATATGGGTGAGTTGGAAGATTGGTGTTTTCGTGAGTCGTGTCGCAGGGGTTTGTCGCTGAGGGATGGCGCTGATGGGTGTTTGTCGCAGAGGAACGCCTCGATGGCGTGAGTTGCAGCAGACACTTTCGCACACGAAGGACGCATGGAGATTCGCTGAGAAACGGTATCGATTGATAAGTAACGGATTGGCGCATGTTCATGCATGCATCGTTGTAGCCAATGTCGATTGCATTGCTCATTGCTGGTATCTCTTTGAAGAGCCAGACAGGGGGTGATACTATAGAGGGACTGTGTTACACAGCGTGGCCTCACCGATAACGCACCTCGATAGGCGGCGTTCTTCTTGGAGTTCGTAGGAAGAACAAAAGGTGTGGAGGGGATGAACCAAAAGCGCACACGCGAGGCGGGGTCATTGCAAGTTAAGAAGCGTTTCCAGAACTATTTCGCGGATATCTGCCGCTAGGCTCGATTCGGCAATCAGGACCCTACATCCACGCTTGGAATGCTGCCCCACCAGTGTCGTAAGAGCTGTATGACCGTATGCGGGGTGATAGTCTTGTTGTATCTAGCACTGCGATTACATGCCTCCATGGGAAAGCTTACCACGGCATGAGCGGCCGATGGTCTTATCCGCGCTTAGATCCGGCATTCAAGCTGTGAATGGCGGCAGGTTGGTATCCGAATTGCGGCTTTCTTAAGAAGCTGCCCGCTCGCTGCACAGTGTAGTCAATTATTCCTAATCATATCCTCCCACAATGTCGACTTCGCAGCGTGTTGTCATTATCGGCGCGGGCATCGTCGGCACCAATCTCGCTGACGAGCTTGTCTCGAGAGGATGGAGCAACATTACCGTCATCGAGCAAGGCCCTTTGAGCATGCCTGGAGGCTCAACATCACACGCGCCGGGTCTTGTTTTCCAAACCAATCCTTCGAAGACGATGACATTATTCGCCAAGTACACAGTTGAGAAGTTCCTGGCACTTGAGAAAGATGGACAGAACTGCTTCAATCAGCTAGGTGGTCTCGAGATCGCAACTACACAAGAGCGTATGGAAGAGCTTAAGCGAAAACACGGCTATGCGCAGTCCTGGGGGATTGAAGCAAATTTGATCAGCGCAGAGGAGTGTCACAAGAGGTATCCTGGCCTGAATAAGGACATTATCTTGGGCGCTCTCCATATCCCGACCGACGGTCTCGCCCTAGCTGCCCGTGCCACACAGATACTTATTGAGAGTACAAGAAACTCCGGCGTCCGATACCTCGAGCACACAGTAGTCACTGGTATCGAGCAAGCCAGCGGCCATGTGACTGGTGTCACCACCAACAAGGGCAGCGTACCCGCAAACATCGTGGTGTCTTGCGCAGGTTTCTGGGGTGTAGAGATTGGTAAGATGATCGGGCTTAAGGTTCCTCTTCTTCCGCTCGGCCACCAATACGTGAAGACGACAGCCGTCTCGAGCCTCAAAAACCGCGAAGTCAACAAGAATATCAACGCAATGAACGCCGAGTACCCTATTCTCCGTTACCAGGACCAGGACCTCTATTACCGAGAGCATGGAGAGCAAATAGGTATCGGATACTACGGACATCGGCCGATGCCTGTCAACGCCGCAGATCTTGGCGTAACACCGGAGAAGGTCGACGACAAGCACATGCCATCGCGGCTGGATTTCACACCAGAAGACTTTGCACCCGCCTGGAAGGCGTCACAGGAGCTCCTTCCGGCTCTGCGAGAGACGGAGATTGCTGACGGATTCAACGGAATCTTCTCCTTTACACCAGACGGTGGATCAGTTGTTGGTCAAGCACCCAACCTCGACAACTTCTACGTGGCCGAGGCTGTGTGGGTGACACACTCTGCTGGCGTGGCCCGGGCCGTTGCAGAAGTGCTCACAGAAGGTCGCTCTAAAATCGACATTTCCGAGCTGGAAATTACACGTTTCGAGGAAGTCCAACTCAGTCCAGAGTACGTCAGCGAGACCTCGCAGCAGAACTTCGTAGAGATCTACGACATCATACATCCGCTTGCACCGAAGATCAACCCGCGTGACCTGCGTGTCAGTCCTTTCAACGCCAGGCAGCGCGAGCTGGGTGCCTTCTTTCTTGAAGTTGGAGGCTGGGAACGCCCGCACTGGTACGAAGCCAATGCGGACCTCGTCAAGTCGCTGCCTGAGGAGTGGAAGCCTGTAGATCGTGATGCATGGTCGTCACAGTTTTACTCACCCATCGCAGCAGCAGAGGCTTGGAAGACGCGGAATGCGGTTGCCGTGTATGACATGACAACATTCCATCGCTTCGAGGTGTTTGGCCCTGCGGCAGTCGACTTGCTGCAGCGTCTTACCACCAGTGATGTCACAAGAGCTCCTGGCGCAATCACTCACACCTTGCTACTCAACGAGCATGGCGGCGTATTGAGTGACCTCTTCGTTTCGAGGCTTGAAGAAGACGTCTTCCAGGTTGGGGCCAACACTGCCACCGATCTGGCCTATCTCGCCCGCGAAGCCCGCCACCAATCGAAGCTGAACCCTGCTCAGTGGGTGCAAGTGCGCGATGTGACTGGAAGCACCTGTTGTCTCGCTCTCATGGGCCCACGGGCGCGCGACGTCATCCGCGGAATCAGCTCAGATGACTTCTCGAACAAGAGCTTACCCTACATGAGTGTGAGGAAACAAGGTCTAGGTGGTATCCCTGTGACGCTTTTCCGTAAGTCCTACGTCGGCGAACACGGCTGGGAAATCCAGACTACACCAGAGTTCGGTCAGCGTTTGTGGGATCTCCTGTGGCAAGCAGGTCAGCCTCACGGACTTGTGGCCGCTGGCCGAGCTGCCTTCAACGGTCTGAGACTGGAGAAGGGTATCAGGATTGCTGGCTCGGACTTTTCATCTGAGTACAACCCGTACGAAGCGGGTATCACATACGCCATCCAGCGTGACAAGAAGGCAGATTTCGTTGGCAAGTGCGCGCTGGAAGCAGCGTCACGGCGTACACCGACAAAACGGCTGAGATGCCTGACCGTTGATGACGGGCGATCCATAGTGCTAGGAAAGGAGCCAGTTTTCCGCGATGGGAAGGTAGCTGGATACGTGACCAACGCAGCCTTTGGTTACTCAATCCGCAAGCCGATTGTATTCGCCTGGTTACCGAAAGATGTCAATGAGGGCGAAGCCATCGAAATTGAGTACTTCAGCCGTAAGATCAAGGCTACAGTAGTCTCAGATCCTCAGCACGACCCACAGCATCGCCGACTTCATGATGATGGGCCCTCAGCAAAGCCTTTGCAGCAGCGATTGAAGGCACTTTTGTGATGACGACGTTTTGTACATATTGACGAGACCATGACTGGGGCATTGCGAGGTCGGTGTTCGGTGTGCGAGCTGCTCCTATTTGGTGGGACACTCTGGATTAGGTTTACTGCATATCATTGATCAATTTTAACCAATTTTATGAAATCGGTTACCATCTGTGATGCATCAAGCAAGACAACGTCGCGGATATCGATGCTTAATAATCGCCTCTTATCGATAAGAATGTCGTTCGGCTACATTGATGTCATCCCCTCACAGCCGTCGCGCATACCATCAACGTCTCCAAATCCCATCCATGAGCTTGTTCACAGCTGCAATTCGACGCGCACCACTTCGATCACCTCGTGTACTGATCTCAGGAGTGATTACTACTCAGCCCAAGTCTCTGGCTTACAAACTGACATTCTCCAGCTTTCCGCATCCCGCGCCATGCATATCCAATCAATTCCCATGTGTATGAGCACCTTGATGGAAATCTGCTAGTACCACTGTGCTGACACATTGTCAGGGGAGGGCACCGGTAACAACTACGCCTATCTCGTTTCGGACGACAAGACACGCGAAGCTGTGATCATTGACCCTGCGCATCCGAAGGAGTATGTCTACACTGACTATGATCACCTTCGACTGAGCTAGTCATTGATTCCCCGTGCACAGAGTTCTCCCAGTTCTTGACGAGAAGACAAAGGCTGGACTGAAGCTTTCCACCATCATAAACACCCACCAGTAAGCAAAGAGAACCACACACACGCAATCGTCCCTCACACATCGACAGCCACCATGACCATGCAGGCGGTAACGAGGAAATCGCAAGTGTCACCCATCCCTTCCACAGATCTCCTATTGACCTTTCGCAGCTCAAGCACTACCCCCTCCCCATCATCGGCGGCCGCGATTGCACCCGTGTGACCAAGACCCCCGCGCACAAGGAAACCTTCAACATCGGTTCCATCTCGGTGACTGCTCTGCACACACCATGCCACACACAAGACAGCGTGTGTTTCTTCTTCCAAGACGGGTCCGACAAAGCAGTGTTCACAGGTGACACGCTGTTCATCGGCGGCTGTGGGCGCTTTTTTGAAGGCACCGCGCCCGAGATGCACAAAGCCCTAAATGAGACCCTGGCTGCGCTGCCAGACGACACCAAAGTGTTTCCCGGGCATGAATATACGAAGGGCAATGTGAAATTTGCAAAGACTGTCGCGGGCGATAACGAGGCTGTGCAAAAACTGGATAGCTATTCGCAGGCGAATAAGGAGACGCAGGGGAAGTTTACCATTGGTGATGAGAAGGTAAGTTGATCCTGCTCGTCCTCGGGTTCGCCCTCTTGCAAGGCAACTTTTGTCACCTTCTTTTTCGAACCTTCATACAAGCGCTGACATGGACCAGAAACACAACGTCTTCATGCTCTATGCAGACCCCAAGATCCAGAAGGCAGTCGGCCAGACGGAGCCGGTGGAGGTAGTGAAGGCACTAAGGGCGATGAAGGACAAGTCGTAGTTGTTACTCGTACTTCAATACCTCCTTTGAGGTCAGAAATACGTCTATTCAATCAAACGACTAAAACATGAGCATAGTCATGCGGATCTCTAAGCCGACAAGATGTGTATATTTTGGCCCAGCTCTGTGTCTGACGCAGCTAGACATAACGTTGAGCGATGCCGCTCATATTTGGCCGTTTTTGGTCAGTATGTCTCGTATTCGTCTGCATGAACCCCTGCCGGCTTGCTGTGCGTTCCTATACCTCTGTTCATATTTGAGTAGCTATAGGATGGATCTTTACCTGACACTCTGGCAACTTATTCCTCTCGCCTCGCTAAATGAGCGCAATTAGCCTCGTACTATCCCAACAATGCTACCAGAGCATATAAAGACAGTACACAGCAACATGTTTCTTCCTCTGAACTGACGCTCTTGCGCGATCCATCCATATTTTTCAAGCAAACCCTTTGCAACCTTACTTGGGAAGACGATACAAGCCTGAAAAGCGATAACAGCAGAGCTTGACTAGGAAAACAGAGCGACATATAACCAGGGGTCCGTTCGAATCCTCAACCCTCGGCGCAGGATCTTCTTGGTCATCTGCCTTGGCAGCCACCGAGCCTCGCCATATCACCACCTTCTCACCGACGATGAACATTCAAGAAGTCACAAGACAGTGCGCAAAGCAAGCACAAATGGCGCAAGAGATGGTCCCTCTTCCGTCAAGGCACAGTTCGATTTTCACGACTTAGCATGTATTGCCTGCATCCTCAACAGTCAGGCCACTGCAATAGAGATTTATTGCTACGCGCATGAACACTTTCGAGACTTTTCGGTCGATCCTGGTGATCGTATCACATCGAACCGATGTCTCTGTGTTGGCAATGAGTCTTATTAAAGACATCTCGCTAACGGCATTTTACTGCCAGATCCCGAAGAAATAGATTAACCATATATCCGACACCACTCTACAGCCTCAACATCTTCCTCCGGCACTTTGCCGGTCAAGCATCTCAATGCACCCCGCGAACTCGCTAACAGAGTCAGCTTAATATCCGTTTCATTTGTTTTCGTCTGTGTCAAAGTCACGCATGACCACATTACTCCACTTGTGCCTTGGGGTATGTGAGAGTCTACCGTCCAAGAGTAACAAGTCGGGCTTTGGCTTGGTCGATAAGATTCATTGGCAAGACACAGCCGCGCGATGCAGGCCGAATTCTTTCCAAGGCTTGGATCTAGATGGTGGAGCGGGCAGAGACCTCCCGTCGCCGTTCGGTCGAATTGTCGAAACAGGAAGAAGAGAGAGGTATATAACATGGGGAACGCATTTTGAACTATCAACAGCACCAGCAACGCCAGTGTACCCCACAACGAAGTTCAGAACTTGATCCTCGCCACAAGATGCTTTCCACAACAATTCTCCTCGGCGCCGTCGCTGCTCTGCTCGACACTGCCTCCGCTCACGGCTACGTTAGTGGTGTCACAACGAACGGCGCTTGGACTGCTGGATCGAACCCAGTCTGGTACTATCTGCCATCAGCTCAGAGGGCTCAGACTGCTGGTTGGGACGCTTTGAACCAAGACAATGGATTCGTTGAGCCTGCTTCTTTGGGTACTGACAACATCAACTGCCACAAGAGCGCGACCGCCGGCAAGCAGTATGCCACTGTTGCAGCTGGTGATTCGCTGAAGCTCTACTGGAACACCTGGCCAGACACACACAAAGGTCCCATCATCAACTACATCGCTCCTTGCAACGGTGCGTGACCTTTCTTGAATATATTGGGCAGTACTGACAGCTTAGCAGGCGACTGCACGACACTCACGCCCGGCTCCCTTCGCTGGACCAAGATCTCTCAGGGTGGCTTGATCACTCCTGGCGGCTCTGGAACCTGGGTCACCGATGACCTCATCAAGAACAACTTCACTTCTTCCACCACCATTCCCAGGAACCTCAAGGCAGGCAACTACGTCATCCGCCACGAGATCATTGCCCTCCACAGCGCCAGCAACGACAACGGCGCCCAGTTCTACCCTCAGGTAAGCAGACTATCTCTTGATCATAACGACCACAATTGCTGATTGATGCAGTGCTTGAACTTGAAGGTGACAGGTAGCGGTTCTGTTGCACCACCCAGTGGCGTTGCTGGCACTGCCCTTTACAAGAGGAACGATGCTGGTGTTCTGTTCAACCTCTACAGCAACCCCACCAGCTACCCAATTCCTGGCCCAGCGCTGTGGACTGGCGCGAACTAGGAGGTGACAATCCTGTAGCACTGAACGTCTTTCTTGTACACATATGTACTATGTACTGTCACTACGAGGGACTTGGTGTGGTGGAGAAGGGTAGAGGTTGTTAGAAATTTGTTGCTGATATCCAGCTTTGTGAATGAGATCTGTTGACCACGAGAAGAGTGCCCTTTCACTTGCGCTATGACCTGCCTGCGTGCGTTTGCTCTTGCCCTCTACGTCGCGTACTGGTTGATCAGGTACAAATTTCGCTCACCAATTCACTCATCACTCTTACTCCCCACATTGTTCCACAACACAACCCTGCTTTCTCTCTTCAACGGCTGACACAAGATATAAACATCTACTTCCGGGGCGACGCAAGCCATGGCAGACCCTAGCAACCTCATGAGACAGCTCGGGCTGCCTTTGACGTTCTCAACAAGCCGTGATACATTTCAGGGATGCGGTGGGCTGCCCAGAAACCACGACGCCTTCACCATCAACGTCATGAATCCTCCACAGGAGGATGACGGCGCGCAGCTATCACGAAACGATGACTTTATGAAGTTTCAGTCCAGCTACCCGCTCGAGCAAGGTGCAGGTCATGCCAGCGATGACGATGACAGCATCATGGGCGCCGTTGACGAGGACGACGAAATAGCGGCTCTCCGACATGCAACCGCAGCACTTACGACCATGCCAACTGCCCCAGCTCCTCCTCATGTCGAATCGGTCGTCCAAAGACTGTACAAATTCCACAGCCGTAGTTTGAGGGTCATAGAGTGTGGCAAAGAGCTTGATCGTATAACATCTAAAATCGATACCTTGCTCAATGCTGGAACCAGTAAGTGAAAATACCGACTGCCCTTCGCAAACTTGCTGATAAGCATAGACTATGATTCCAATAACGAGAGAAGACGCTTCGCCAGCCGCCTTGTTGAGCTGGGAGAAGAGAAAGAAGCCGTCAGGGCGATCCTTCAAATGTTGCTCCGAAGCCTTGACTCAAGCAAGCGCAAGATGGAGAAGAAGCAAGTGGCGCAAGAGAAGCAAGGAGAGAAGAAGAAGAAGCGGACGGCTAGACGACAGGCTACTAGAGCAGTAGAACAAGCTGCTACAGGAGTGTCTCAAGTGGGTGTGGGATTATCTCAAGCTGGTATGGGACTAACTCAGGCCGGTAGAGAGCTATCTCAAGCTGCCAAGCGACCACCGCGTTGGACTGCACAACAGAAACGAACTGGCAGAGGACGATCTCAAGCTGGTATGGAACCATATCAATCCGTCATGGGAGAACATCGAGCTGATATAGGAGGCCCTTCGCCCGAACGTTATCTGAAGACTTCGACTTCGGAATCAATGGCCATCGTCAAGGTTGAGCAGGATACGCATTCAGCGGCTCCCGAGGCCACGGAAGGTACTGGCTCTAGATACTGGGTCTGGGAACAGGATAGCTTCGGTGGCGGCGTGAGGATCAAGCCGGAGGAGGCATGAAGGACGCTGACTACGGTGACTTCTGCGTGCAGCGAACTTCTTCTCGAGAGGATGCCTTATCGCCGACTGACCTTGCATAACAGACAAGATGCCGCATGGTACAAGAAGCATAAGAGTGGTATCTACGTGCTCAAATACTGGCTTCTTGGAGGAATTGGCTGCTATGGTCGCATTCGGATATGAGGCGCTTTACTTTGCTTGACTGGATTAGGATCGACTTCATGTCTGGCAGTCTCTGGATCATTCTGACTACCGTGTAACTAAAGACTAAAGAGAAAAGGCCAATATGGCGAAACTCAATAATGATTATCTGCAGTTAGCCTGCCGATATCTTGCGCAGGGTTTAAGCGATGAGGAAATATTAACTAATCTGTCAGGGTCTTGTTGGTGAAAGGGTCTCTTGAGTGAAAGGGCGCCGCGATACGGCGAGGACGCTTTCCCTCCTCACTTTATCCGAGAGACTTAAGTATAACAACCTCTCCAACACAACAACACAACTACTACATTGCGAAAGTCGCAACCACAGTTTACAACTATGTCTCTCTTGACAAATCTACCGCCAGAACTCCGACAACACATCCTTCTGCTTGCTCTCCCAGATAACAAGCGCATCTACTCGCCCGCAAAGATCTTGTATCTGTGGCAGATCAACCAGGCCCTACGCGAAGACATGAAAGCAGTGTTCTCAGCGTCGTCGCCTTTGCACAATGTAACTTCTACAGACGATTTACAGAAGCTGAAGAAGTCCACTCTTGGCTGGAAACTCGATTGCATATGCCTGGACCTCTTCTATCCTACTGCAGCATGGCAGCTTCGCCAAATGGCTCTGGCTAGATCTCAGCGCTTGATGATATGGGAGTACTCGTGGGCTGGTACTCTCTTGCTGTTACCTCGCCGCATGAAGCAGATCTGGCTAGATATCACGCCTGCGCCGGCTGAGAAGCGTAAGCAGCACCCGTTGCTGCTGAACGTATTCCTACACAAGAACAAAATTGGCGATAGGCTGTTTCGCTACTGTGGTGAGAACATTGCAAAGCTGGCGCGTGTGATTGTTGGGTGGAGACATGGTCCGGAAGTGATCCTCACTGGGACCTTGAGTGAGAAGAGCCTCGTTCACGTGAAGCGTTTGGAAGAGATGGTTGGCAGGAAGCTGAAGTTCTCGGGAAAGGTGGTTCGAGGTGTCGATGCGAGATTCGCACGGATCGAAGAGGGCCTGCAGCAGGTCACGTCCAGGAAGAACATGTGGCCAGGGAAGAAGCGGGGAGACAAGCACCCTTTGTCGTGGCTGCGCGATTTCTCTTGGAGGAGAGCGACAAGGGAATCGTTCGCGATACTCGTGCACGAGGATCAAGGGCAGAAGGTGACACTTCTCGATGATGTTCTGAATATTGCGAGATACAGTACGGAGTTGCGTGGTCGATGTGATCTGGCGTTGCCACCTACAGGCAATTTGAGGAGGGAGTTCCGGTGCCTTGTCGCTAGAGATCTGGACTTAGAAGCAACTGTTATCGATTTGGTAGGCGACATGCATGTTGTTGTCTTGTCGTAGCATCCTGCATCTTAAATTCCCATGTCGATCCTGGCGTCCCCTTGATTGCAAATGCTCCTCTCTTCCCTCAGCTTAGCTTCTGCCACAGAAAACCGTATCCTTTTCATCCATCTCAAAGTACAGATCCCAGTGATTCTTGCACCCAGGGTTGAAGCCCTCTCCACATTGAGTACAGCGACTCCCACTGTTCATGTATTCCTCAACACTGAGAACGTGCTTGCAAGCGCCACAAAGCACCGCGCCTTCATCCCTTCGACTCTTGGGCCAGACACCAGACTTGTGAGTCTCACCTGCATCGTGGCAGCTGATGCAGGCGTAGTACTTCTGGCAACAGAAGTGCTTGATGGCGATGATGTCTAATGCAGAGTGCCAATGGGCGCACTGGGTCAGTGGTGTTACTGAAAGACCATGGACGACTGGTAGAGAAGATGCATTGGATGTGGACGACATTTTGCTCTGGCTATGATAGGATGACAGCCCGCCGGTTGAGAATTGAAGATGTGTGACATGGTAGGGCTGAGCTAGTGCCTCGGAGCGGAGATCCACCTTGGTGTTTTGGGTGGGTTGAATCCTTGCTTGTGACGTGATGTTACTCGATCTTCAGCAGAGCCTCAACAGGTGGTGGAATGATCAGTCAAGGGAGCTTCAGAATAAATATGCAATTAAGAGGCATCAATTTGGAACATTCAAGCAGCAAGTCAGCCTGCCATAGTAGTCCAGGTCATCGCTGGAGGCGTGTAAATCGAACTGTCCCGACAGCATATGCATCACCCTCAGATCACCTCGGATGACTTTCTCTGAAGTTCCAAGGCACTCTCAGAGCTCCGCATCCCCAGTGTTTTCACGGCCGGACCAAGCAAAGCCCTCGGGCGGCTTCGGAGGGCTGGGTAGGACGCTCGAGCTCAAAAGGCCTTCGTCATGCCCCACCAAGGACCCCGCCAGCTCAAACATTTAGGTGTCTGCGCAGAAGCTCAACAACGCATTGCTCCATCACAACTTCCTGCCATCTCAATTTGCATACCTTGATACCCCTTTGCACCTTCCAAAACTCATACACACATAACCATAATCAAAATGGCTCGTCAATTCTTCATCGGCGGCAACTTCAAGATGTACGTCTGCGGGAGACCCCCGAGCTCTGCTGCTGCAAAGCACTGGAGGCTGATCGAATGACAGGAACGGCTCCATCGAGTCCATCAAGAAGATTGTCGAGAACCTGAACAACGCTAAGCTCGACCCCAACGCTGGTCAGTAGATTGCAGACGCAATGTAGCAGACAATGCTGACTGTTAACAGAGGTCGTCATTGCTCCTCCCGCTCTCTACCTCCTCCTCACCCGCGAGCACCTCCGCAAGGGTCTTGAGGTCGCCGCCCAGAACGTCTACGACAAGCCCAACGGTGCTTTCACCGGTGAGATCTCTGCTGAGCAGCTCAAGGACAGCGGCATCACATGGACCATCCTCGGTCACTCTGAGCGCCGCACCATCCTCCAGGAGGACGATGCTTTCGTTGCCAGCAAGACCAAGGCTGCGATCGACGGTGGCCTCAGCGTCATCCTGTGCTGCGGTGAGAGCCTCGAGGAGAGGGAGGCCGGCACCACCGTGGACGTTGTCACCAAGCAGCTCAAGGCTGTTGCCGACAAGGTCAAGGACTGGAGCAAGATCGTCGTTGCCTACGAGCCCATCTGGTAGGCCGCCTTCATCTAACGTGACTATGAGAAATGCTAACATACACTAGGGCTATTGGCACCGGCAAGGTCGCCACCACTGAGCAGGCTCAGGAGGTCCACGCTGCCATCCGCGAGTGGTTGAAGAAGGAGGTCTCGTCCGAGGCTGCTGAGAAGACCCGTATCTTGTACGGTGGCAGTGTCAACGAGAAGAACTGCGGCGAGCTTGCCAAGCAGGCCGACATTGACGGTTTCCTTGTCGGTGGTGCTTCGCTGAAGCCCGCTTTCGTCGACATCATCAACGCCAACTCTGCATGAATTCATGGCAGCGGGCCGAGATTGTAGTTTCGGACATTACGACATAACGTATCTGACGAACAATGAACAAAAGTGAATGATCAATAGAGGTCTTGCGGCCGCGCGTGCATAGTTGTGTGAAGTGCTTGTGCAATTTTCATATGTCGTTGACAGTATTGGTACATTCGCTGTACATGTCCAATTCAAAAAGCGCCAGTCCATGCCTAAATATTTGTACAGTCCGGTAGTTGCGTTACCTCCACGCCCAGAAGATGCTGCATTGGCTCTTCTCAGGCTCTCCATCCCAAACGTCCAACAAGCCCTTAGATCTGAACCTTCGCACCGTGGAACGGCGACCAGATACCCCTAACGCTCTCATTGATACTCGTCACCGGCTTGCCCAGCTTCTTGTTCTTCTCGCCGTTGCTGTCTCTCAGCATCTCGGCCTTCTCCCTCACACCCTCGTTCTGGAGGTTCTTGACGCAGATGGACCGTGTGGCGCCGTTGATGTAGTGTGCGATGATGACGGGGTGCTTGCGCGGCCGGGGGCTGACAGAAAACTCAATTGAAGGGTTGCGTTTGGCGAAGGCAGGGAGCGAGGCCTTGAGGAACGAGTTCATGCCTTTCGAGGATCCCCACCAGTTGCAGTAGTGGAACTCGAGGCGTTTGCACTGGAGGACAAAGGCGCCGACGCCATTCTGCGACTGTCAGCGCGGAACACGTAGCGCGACATCATTGAAGCCTACCTGGGCCTTTGCGACCGTCCTGGTCGCTGCGAGAGGCATGTTGGGGGTCGTTGGCGGGTTAGAGATGCGCCTTGGTGTTGCTGGCGGTTGACCGGCGACTTCCAGAAAATTTGGTCACGTGGTGAAGCTTGCCTGGAAGGCGCGACTTTGGAACTTCTCCCGTCGACTACTTGCTGGCATCAACCACCCCACAACACCACACCAACATTACACCGCAGCTGGGCGCCTTCCAGCTCTTCGCCCAAGATGACGTACCAGCTACCGCCCATGTTGCTGAACCTGTTCGCCCCGCGCCCGCCGCTGCGCTGGGTCGAGCCCATCGACCACGCGCCGGCGCAACGCTGCACGCCCAAGATTGGCGGCATCGCGGAGTACATGCAGGCGTTCCAAGAGTACAAGGAGAACGGGGACCCCCCAAATTGGAAGCCCACGGACAGCTGGCTGCAAAAGCGCGACCGCAAAAAGATTGAGAAAAAGGAGAAGCAAGAGAAGCTGCTAACCGAAGGTGTTAAGGATTGTATGTTCTGGGAAGTCCCGCTCAATCTGTTCTACAGCTAACGATGTTATACAGACAAGCCCAGTGAGGATCCCAAGGTACAAGGCGACGCCTTCAAGACACTGTTCGTCTCGCGTCTCGCTTACGGCGTGACGTCCGACGACCTCGAGCGCGAGTTTGGCCGCTACGGTCCCATTGAGCGCATCCGCATTGTCGAGGATACAACTGCCCCACCCGACGCGCCACCAAAGAAAAAGAAGCGCGGATACGCGTTCATTGTCTACGAACGCGAGAAGGACATGAAGGCAGCCTACAAAGAGACGGACGGCACTAAGATCAAGGATCGCCGCGTGCTCGTCGATGTCGAGCGGGGTCGCACAGTCTCGGGCTGGCGGCCACGTCGATTCGGAGGCGGTCTTGGTGGCCGAGGCTACACCAAGGGCCCTGCTGCACGCCCAGGCGGAAATTTCGGTGGTGCGCCAGCTGGTCCTGGTGGGTTTGGAGGCCGCGGTGGCTTCGGTGGCGGATTCGGTGGTCGTGGAGGTGGTCGAGGAGGCTTCGGAGGAGGCGATCGTGGTGGGTTTGGTGGTGGCCGAGGAGGTTTCGGCGGAGGTCGCGGCGACCGATTTGGCGGAGGCCGTGGTGGCATTGGCTACCAGGGATCCAACGGTTACGGTCCACCCGACGGTGCCCCAGCCGGTCCTCGAGGACCTCGAGGTGGGTTTGGCGGCGGCGACCGCGGGGGAGATCGCGGTGGTGATCGCTACGGTGGCGGAGACCGCTACGGCGGAAGCAGTGACAGGCGCGGCGGTGATCGCGATCGCGGCTCCAGCGGGGCCAACAACGAGCCGCTTGGTAGGGACCGCTACAACGACCGCGACCGTGGAGGAGGCCGAGACAGCTACAGCAGCAGGGACGACTCGCGCAAGCGTGCGTACGAGGGCGACAGCTACGATGACAGGAGCACGCGCAGGAGATACTAAGCCGCCGCAACACATCTCGCAACACATCAAGAGCGCTCTCAGACAGACGGGTTTGTCAAGGTTACCTCCCATCTCTTCATTCTGCCTTCTTCGTCTTTGAGGGTAAGAGCGAGAACCGTTTCTACATGGACATGCATCAGTTTTGGAGGGTAAGCAGATTTACTCTTGCAGGTGGCAGACTCGAGACCTCAAGGCAACACAATATCCGTGGCGTTTTGGAGCACCTTTCTATGCAGCCAGTTGGGAATCCAGCTCGATTCCTCCTTACTATGGCTTTTCAATTGTAAGCGTTGAAAGGCTAGATTGGAAAAATCACCGGCAGCAGACAGCAGGGTAGGCACAGTCAAGGTGAAAGCTCGCATGTATTTCTATCTTTTTTTTTATCCTTGATTCTATGCAGGTAGGTAGTAAGTATTAGAGCGTGCATGACTTTTCTTGTTGTTTTACACACAGTCGAAGGTAGGATTGCCAGCTAGGCACTTCTTCTTGTCTCTGAGCGTCATGCATCTTACAGTAGTGCAGCGATGATATACACATTGGAAAAGTCACATCCACATCCACATCCACATCAATTTATTTGTATGTATGTATGTATGTATGTATGTACTCATGAAGACACACAGGCAGAATGCCAACCCCGTCTCTCTCGCGCAAATACAACGCACCACGGAGACCCAGGTCGCGATATCATATCCGCGTCTACACACTTGGGCATCTGCTAACCTACCTGCAATCACACTCTCATCTCGCGTTTCCCGCGAAGCGCACACGCTGCTTTCCCCTACGCACTTTGTAGCATCTCCGCGTACGCGTATCTGTAGTAGGCACATCGGAATCGGGTTGTGTTGTGTTGTGCTGTGCTGTGTTGTGATGTGCTGTGCTACGCTGTGCTGTGCTATGCCGTGTTGTGCTGTGATGCAGCGCGTCGCAGTAGCGTTCGGACGGGTGCTCCGTGATGAGATGAGCTGAGTGGGCTGGCGTTTCAACGGGCACGGGCACTTTTTTAGGGAAGGCTGGGATAGGATAGGGTTGGGGCTATTGGAAAATCTACGAAAGTTTGTGAGGACCGCGGCTCCGCGGCGCCGGGCGGAGATTTTGTGATGGGGGAATAAGGGGGTTTGGCTAGCTGTGTGGTCACGGTGGTGTGGAGGTGGAGGATCTGGGTTGGTTGGTTGGTAGGTGGTGTTGGTGTTGGTGTTGGTGTTGGTGTTTGTTTGTATCTATCTGCGGTGCCATGGTACTAAAGTATCGAAAGCTGATAATAACCAGCGGTCTGTACTTCCACGCACCCCTCTGCCTCCTTCTTTCTTTATTTCCCCAGCGTCAAAAACAGCCGGTCCCCAATATCGCCCAATCCAGGCTTAATCATCCCCTTCTCATCCACCCCCTCATCACACCCACCAACCCAAACCTCAACGCCCTCCTCCCACTCGGCACACGCGCGCGCCAACCCCTCCGTCGTCGCCAGCACCGCAACAAGCACAATCCGCTTCACCCCGTGCTCCTTCAGACTATCAATCGCTGCGCATGCTGTTGCGCCCGTGGCGATGATGGGGTCCACGATGATGGCTAGGTCGGCGGGGCCGCCGGAGTGTTGCGAGGTCGGCGAGTGGTACGGCAGGTTGTTATAGTATTCTACGGGCTGCAGTGTGGTTTTCTCCCGGAAGAGGCCGAGGTGGTGGATTGGCACGGGGGAGGGGAGCAGCGAGGAGAGTGCCGGCACCATGCTGAGGCCGCTGCGTAGGATGGGGACCAGGGAGATGCGCGAGGGGGAGGGGGAGGTCGTGGTTGTGGGGTAGGAGTAGCCCAGGGGGGATTTGTCCTGGGAAGGATTAGTATTTGTGGATATGTGTTGTGTTTGTGGTATTTTATATTGTGGTGTGTTGCGTTGCGTTGTGTCGTGAAGCTGCAGTGTAGCTTTCCCCACACCACATCGCCAGCGGGGAGTGGGGTCGCGCATTGGTATCAGGGATCACCACGTACTGTGCCTGCTTCTTGTGCCTTCAAAGCCGAACCCAGAGCCTCATACCCGACCATCAGGGCAATCTCGTGCACCAGCGTTTGTGCATCGCGGCAGCCTGTCGAGGCGGAGCGCAGCTGTGAGAGCTTGGCCTGCAAGCATGGATGCGTGGAGATGTGGGCGTTCTTTGGGATGGACGACATGACGGGAGTTTTTGTGTGTGTGTGCGTTTGTTTATTTCACGAGCGAGAGGAAAAGACAGACGTAGGTAGTTCACTTGAGGGGGAACAGCGAAGTCAGACTCCTATTGTACTGCAGGTAACGCGCCGACGGCGATGTGCTGTTCACCGTGAACAGTGCGTCGGAGAGGGCAGGTGATTGATAGCTCTACCCCACTGCTATCTATCAGCTGGCGCGGAGATCGGAGTCCTGCGGCGGCGCGCTGTCTGACATGGTTATCCCTGCTTGCCGGTTCGCCCGGTACTCGTTAACGTTAGCCCTTACCCTGGGGCCTCGCTGGGTTCCCAAGATTTGTGTTGTTTGCCCTGCAGCGGGCGCAGAGCAAGGGACACAAGAGACTGTTTGGGTCGGCTCTTCTTTGTGGCCTGATTACTACGCCCCAGCTAACTAGCTTTTCGCGTAGCACTGTTCCTGCAATCCTCGGATCTGCCGAACGATGATGGTCCGAGATGGTGTCTTTTCTGCGGTTCGTGCGGCGTTCCTGGAGGTTTTCAATCCTCTCTTCGACCTGTGTGTATCTGAGTGAGGTCTGATCTGCCGCGCAACGACCGGGTGCTGGCCCTGCGCTGCGTCATCGGAGCATAGACAAGGTCGCCATGGCCGACAACAACAACAACGATGATGAGCCTACCAGACGCGAGTTCCACTTCAATGAGCAGCGCGCGAGTCTGCGCTCCGACACGTCGCAGTCTTCTTCCAACGCGCGCTCTCGCTCGCGGCATCAGAGTCTGAAGTCTCTCAGACAGAGTCTGCCGCGGACTACAGAAGACTTTGATCTGCTGCCCGATCGTGCCGACAGTGAGACGCTGCCCTCGCGCCCTGGGAGTCCTTCGCCTGCCCCCGTGGTGCCCAGGAATCGCTCTGAGACGGTGGCAAGTCGGGAGAAGAGGAAGAGCTGGGGCAAACGGTCGAGCGCAGGCAGGGATTCGGCTACTTCCAGGTCAAAGTCACGCACAGGAGCTGTTTTGAACGGACGAAACGCAGAGGACATTCTCACAGCAGCATCGTGGGAGAACCTGGAATTTTTATCTTCACCACCGCCGGATCTGCCGAGCTTTCCACTGGAGAGGAACCAGTACTGGCAGGCGAAACTCGAGAACAACGAGAGCAGAGGAAGCAATCTAGGGCAGGCCTCGAGGGACGCAGGACCGCGCACTCCAAGCAAATCTCGCTCGCGGCGCCCGTCGCTCTTCAGCCGCTCAAACACAGGCAACTCGCCCCAGTCCCAGAACAACATCACGGCTCTGCCCAGCATGACAGACGACGCCAAACAGCAAGTCTCCGAAGCAGACAAGTACCACCAATCTTTTGCAACGCCAAAAGCCCAGCGCATGTCCAGACTCGTGACTGAACTATACACGGTCTCGTTCCTTGTCTTCTTCGCTATCTGGGGCACGCTGGCGCGTCTTGGGCTGCAAGCGCTCACATTTTATCCTGGTGCGCCTGTCATTTTCAGCGAACTATGGGCAAATGTTGCGGGTACCTTTGTCATGGGGTTCCTTTCTGAAGACGTGCGGCTATTCCGCGAGGAGTGGGGAGCTGGCGGTGCATCTGTCGCACAGCCTCGAGACCGGCCGGCTGAAGGCCACCAGGACCTCGAGAAGCAACGGACTGTGGACAAGAAGAGCCACGGGAAGGTCAAGAAGACGATCCCGCTGTATGTCGGTCTGACAACGGGGTTCTGCGGCAGCTTCACCAGTTTCTCATCCTTCATACGCGATGTATTTTTGGGTCTCAGCAATGATTTGCCCTCGCCAACACACCAGTCGCTAACATCCTCCGATACAACGCTCGGTCCGCGCAATGCAGGCTACTCTGTCATGGCCGTCCTGGGCGTTGTCTTCATCACCGTCGCGCTGTGTCTCTGTGCGCTGAAAGCTGGCGCACATCTTGCTGCACTCGTGGATCCGGTAACCCCCACGCTGCCCTTCCGCCTCACACGCAGGATCATGGACCCGCTCTTCGTCGTCCTGGGCTTCGGCTGCTGGCTCGGCGCAGTGCTCATGGCTGCGCTGCCTCCACAGAACGCCTGGCGCGACCAAGCACTCTTCGCTTGTGTGTTTGCGCCCATCGGCTGTCTGGCACGCTACTATGTCTCGCTCGCGCTCAACTCCAAGGTCCCATCATTTCCCATCGGCACCTTTGCGTGCAACATCTTTGGCACTACGGTGCTCGGTATGGCGTACGACCTCCAGCGCGTGGCGATTGGAGGGCTCGCTGGCGGCAGCGTGGTTGGCTGTCAGGTCCTGCAGGGGATTGAGGATGGGTTCTGCGGCGCGCTGACGACGGTGTCGACGTGGATGCTCGAGCTTGATACGCTCAGGAGGAGTCATGCGTATGTTTATGGGACGAGCAGTGTGGCAGTGGGGTTGAGTCTTATGGTCTTGATCATGGGCAGTGTGAGGTGGAGTATAGGGTGGGAGGCGGTTGCGTGCGCGACGTAATGATGATTGGATATGGAATGCAAGCTATATATACAGATATACATATACATGTTTAATCAGGGCACGTAACAGGATCAGATACCCAAGGCAACGGAACAAGACGCTGACTGCGCCCTGACATGTTGACAGTCGGCAGTCGTGCAATTGACCCTGGCGTCCACGGGTACCAGAGTCCACATCTCAGCCGTCGCCAACCAGGGACCGACCCTGACATGAGCAAACATCACCTGCCTCTCTCGAACCCACCTCTCCCTTGTACTACTGCATCTGGCGGGGTTAGCGATGTTTGTCTGTTGATATCCGAAACACCTCCTAAAAGCAGCAACAACGGCCATGGAAACTTCGACCCGCTTCTTCGGCAGCGCCGCGGGAGTGCTCCAATGGTGGACAGGACGGAAGTCGGAGTGTGCTGGCAATTTCCCGTCGACAAACAGTCAGAACCCCTACTAAGTTAACGTCAAAAGTACGCTGCCCAGCGCACAGCATCTATACAGGCCCGCACGCGAGCAGTGTCGTACGTGAAGGATCGCAGCCCACAGCCCGGGGACGCCAAGTTACCGTTGGCTCACAATCCCTGTCTCAACGTGCAGTGGCGTCAAATCAAGCTGCAGGTTTCCCGTGCAGCCTGGTCATCTTCGACTTGCGCGTGCGACGTCCGTAACTTATTGGCCGCCGGATTGCTGCCTGTCTTTCTTTCTTTCCTGCCTGGCCCGGCTGCCCACCGGCCTTTTCTGACTCTGACGTGTGCACGACACTCCACTCGTTTCCGCTTCGCTCTCGCTCGAGATCATCTACTGTCACCGCGACACGCCGCCCGCGCTGCCACGACTCGCTGCCCGCATACGACGTCGACGCACAGCCCGAGCCTGCAGCAGCACGACCGCACTTTCGCTGGCCCGCCATGTTCGAGCCCAGCAAACCCAAGATCAAGACGCGCACCGTCACTATCCTGAAGAAGGTCGCCCCGGCCCCGGCCCCTACCCCGCGCTCGATCAACGGTGGGAGTAGTGCTGCGCGCCCACGGGCGACGGCTCCGGCAGCAAACCGATACCAGCTCTCCTCCTCCTCCTCCTCATCGGCGGCGCAACGGCCGCGGCCAGTCGCACGGGAGTCGCCCGCCGTCTCGAATATCCGCAAGCGCAAGGTCACGCCCAGCACCCCGCCGCAGTGGGCGAGCAGCGACGAGTCGAGCGACGATGAGAGCGGCAGGCTGGCCGTTGGGGGGAGTAAGAGGCTGAAGAGTAGCAGTATAGAGCCCACCAGCAACAACCGCCAGCTCGAGCCTGACATGACCCGGCGCATACGGATACGGCGAGATTCCGAGACGAATGGGCAAAAGAACGGACACACAAATGGCGCCACAACCGCACACACAAATGGGGCGTCAGCAGGGAAGTCCGCGAACGGCGAGGCTGGCAGCAAGAGTGAGCGATCGCGGCGAGGCAGCCTGACCCACGGCTCTCTCATGTCGCGGGGCGAGTTCGCGAAGAACTACAGACCCGCGTGGCCTGGGCCGAATAAGCACCCCAACCTCGAGCTGCAGTACCCCAGCCCTCTCCCGCCGGAGTCGTTCGAAGCCAAAGTCCCCACCGATCCCTCCGAATACAACCCCCTCGGCGACATCCAGTTCACCATCGAGGAGATAATATCGCACTACCTGCCGCCCGACCTCTCCATCGAGCTCTCCTCAGACGTCACAGGCCCAGTGCGCAAACTCAAGCGCGCAGCCGCGTCAGGCACCTTCGCCGACTACCAACTCGAGCTGATCCGCTTCAACAAACTCGTAAAATCCAAACTCGCCGACGGCACCATCGCCGCGAAAATGGACGCCATGCACGCCATCCCCCTCTCGCTCGTCAAGCACATGACGCAGCAAACCTACGCGCGCATCGTATCGCCGCAGTCGCACAAGCTGCGCAAAGTCAAGGGCAAAGAAACCACCTACGGCGAACTCCTCCCCATCTTCGTCCACCGCATCTTCTCCCAAACCGGGCTGAAATCGAACCAGTGCTTCGTCGACCTAGGCTCCGGCGTGGGCAACGTGGTCCTGCAATCAGCACTGCAAACCGGCGCGGAGAGCTGGGGCATTGAAGTCATGGACCTCGCAGCCTCGCTCGCGACAAAACAAGCAAACGAACTCCGCGCCCGGTCCCGCCTGTGGAACCTCAGCATCGGCGACATGCGCCTCCTGCACGGCAGCTTCCTCGACTCCCCCACCATCGACGCCGTCCTCGCGCGCGCAGATGTCGTGCTAGTCAATAACAAGGTCTTCGGTGAGGCGCTCAACAATGCCCTCCTGCAGAAGTTTCTGGATTTGAAAATCGGGGCTAAAGTCGTGAGTTTGGAGAGTTTTGGGGGTGGTGTGTCCAAGGGGGTGCGCAACGAGCAGAGTATTGCGGGCTTGTTTGATGAGGAGAGGTTTGAGAGTGGGACGGACTGTGTGAGTTGGGCGGGGGAAAGCGTTGAGTATTACATTGCTACTAAGGCGAGGTGAGGAATATGTGCACTTTGCATGGGCCTGGGTTGTGGCGATGGTCTGGAGGCCTGGCCGGGGGAGGAGGAGGAGGAAGAAGAAGAAGAAGAAGAAGAAGAAGAAGAAGAAGAAGAAGAAGAAGAAGAAGAAGAAGAAGAAGAAGAAGAAGAAGAAGAAGAAGAAGAAGATGAGAAGAGACGAGGAGACGCGAACTCGTATCACGGAAGTGGTGTTGTTGTACTGCATAAATATCATGGCATGGCATGGCATAGCGCTGCCCGTGGGCGTCAGACCCAGCACCTGGATTGGGAATTGAGGCACAGAGGAGCAGAGAAATTGGTCGATGCGAAGCATGTCGTTTGTATAAATACCCCCCACACTACACCACCTTTTTGGTATTGTTGTACACACGGTACATGGATAGAGGGAATGGGAATACTGGATATATAAACTAACAAAATCACATACACAATTCATATACGCACATCCCCACACACACTCACCTCATACAACCCGCACATGCTCGCCAACGAAAAGCACAGACGAAAACACGCCTATACATACACAACACAATCCCGTCACTCAACCAACCCAATCCACCACCACACGCGCCAAGCAGATACGAGAAAAACAAGGCGGCACCGTGGAAAGTACACTGTAGTGTCCCGCTCGGGTTGTTATTGGGCTTCTGAGTCTGTTGTGTGTTGTGGAGAAGGCGGCCCCGATGCGTGACTTGAGTAACGAGTATCTACTGTGCACTTGTGCAATATGGCGAGCAACATGTATCCTCCTGCATTGGGGCATTGGCATCCTGCTGAATATATCTCCCAAATCCAGATCTCTCTTCCGAATCCAGATCTCTCTCTATATCTTCACAATATCCACCCTCGTCCTCTCCCACACCCGATGCGCAACAGCCGCGCCCCTCGCCCTTTCCTCATCCGTCACGTTCGCGGGCTGCACAATCACGCGCGCATACGTGCCAGCCGCGCGGCGCTTAGCCAGCGTACCCGGGTTGATTACCAGTACAGACTCAACAACCTGTTCTCGTTAGTAAAGCCCCACAACCATGAGATGTGCTTAGGTGGGGTGGTAGCCAAACATACCTTAACAGTCCCCTGCAGCGCACTCGGACACACCAGCACATCCGGGCGCACATTCAGCATCTCGCCCAACTTCAAATAACTGATGTCCAACGGCGTACCAATGGGCAAAAACGGGCTCGGCGCGTCCTCCTCCGCCACATCCTCTCCCTCTCCCTCCCCAGCACCGCCCTTCACAACCTTCGCTTCCACATCAACAGGCTTGATGTGCTTCCCCCTCGCCAGCGGCGGAAACACGGGCAGGAAACTGCGCTGCTCGATCACGTTCCTGGCGCCCCGTTCGTAGAAATTCGTACCCCGGGCTTTGCCCCCGCTGATCTCTTCTTGTCGTAGCATGGACAGGATGTCCACGCTGCTCATGCCCACGGTGATTTCGTTCATCGAGAGCGTCATCGGGTTGGTGACGCACTGCACCATTTTGCCTGCGGCGCCCAGGCCTAACTCGCGTTTTACGAATTTGTCCTGTGGGAAGGCGGCGGAGGAGTGGTGTGCGTCGCGTAAGCTGGGGACTAGGATGACGTTGCAGGTTGGGTTGCGGGTTGCGAAGTCGGCCAGCGCGCTGGAGATGTGGTAGCGGAAGAGGTCGGTCAAGGTGGCTTGGTCGGGGGAGGTGTTGGGGGGTGGGTCGAAGTCGCCAGAGCGGATCTGGGGGTGCTCGGCGTCGAGGAAGGGGCCCAGCAGGATGATGGTGTCGGCGAAGGCGGTGGCGGCGTTGTCGAGGAAGGTGTGAAGCGGGGCGAAGTCGAGGTTCTGATCAGTGGTGTAGGGGCCTGCTGCTATCATCATGGTCAGGGGGCGGGCGTTGTCGGGGTCAGAGGAGGGTGTGTCGAGGTATCGGGTGTTGATGGCGTCGAGTTCGTCGGGCTTGGTTGCGGGTGGGTTGAGGAGAGGGAGGGGCAGGATCTCAGAGACGACAAAGACGTCGCCGCTGGCGTTTGTGCCGCGTAGGGCGACTATTTGGCCGGGGAAGAAATTGTAGGAGTGGAGGGTGTCGACTTTGAGTGGCACGCGCCGCCCTGAGCCCATCCGCCGCGATCCCTCCAGCACAAGTGACGCAGTGTTCAGCTTCCCTTCGCTCGTATCGCTCGCTATCCTCCCTACTGCGATGATCTCACTGGGCGACTGCAAGCTGGGGTTTCCGAACGCGCTGTCGTCCAGCCCCATAGCCTCCTGCAGCATCTGGCGGAACTCGTCTATCCTGTCGTCGAGCACTTCTGACGCCTCAGACAGCTTCATGGTCATGGTACGGTACGAGAATTTGGACATGTCTGTGTTGGCCTTCAGCTTCATGCGCGGGGCGGCTGGCCCTTCAGATGGCGGGTCGGGTAGCGCAATGTCGGTGCTCATGAACTGCTCGGTGATGTCGCCTGCGTTGGCGCGGGTTGCGAAGTCGAATGCCCTGGTAAGGTTAGACGCAATCACTGTAGAGAGAGAGTGTGCTCCTCACGGCCCAGCCGAAGCATCGCCCTTCGGCGTCATCCCCCCGGCAGGCGAGCTCATCAGATGCGCCTTGCTCGCCCTGCCACTGGGGGTATCGAAATTCCCCTTCCGCTTGACCGCACTCCCATTCGCGCCACGCGGTGTATTCGGAATCAGGCCCTCAATCATATCATACATATCCCCGCCTTTCCCGCGCGGTGTCGGGCGCTCCCTCTTAACCTCAGTCCTCTGCTGTGCCTTGCCTCTACTCTCACGCTCCAATGTGTCCTGGATCGTCTTCTTGAAGTCTCTCACAGTCTTCAGCTCCATCTTCTCGCCCTCCGCCCCCATCTTCATGCTGTACGCCTGCCATTTGAAGTCCAACTCTTCAGCCGATATCGAGTACAACTGCAGCATCGACTGCAATTCTGTGAGGACGTCGGTGGGGACTGCATGGTCTTTTGTGTCGCAGTAGCGCTCGAAGCGTTCTGTGAGCTCTGTGGTTGCGTCGTCCATTATTACTGTAATTTTGGGGGGTTGTTGAAGGTGAAGTCAAAGTAAATGCCCACGCGCGACACGGGCAGACGCGTCGCAACGCGTCTCGATAAAGTGGTGGGCTAGAGTCATGACGGCTAGCGCGGTGGAGATGCGCTGCAGGGACCAGGGTGGCAGCCAAAAGTTATCTGGGAGAGCTCGCCTAACTCCTATCACGGAGGAGACGGGGAGCTTAGTAGCCTTGCACCTTCACACCTCTCCCAATTCCCCCTTTGGATATTTGATCGAGTCTGAATTTCATATTCCGTTCAACTCAAACACCTCAAGATGACGACAATGGGCCCCATCGCTGCGCCCGCAGCCGGCAGCACACCCGCACCTCCCACTCCGCTCACCGCCGAGCAGCAAACAAAGTACGACCAATTCCTGAGCGAAGTGCGCGGCTGGGAGTCCCTCCCCGCCTCTTCCGCCAAGGGCGCCGAATCCACCCCCCTCGACGACAACGAGCGCATGTGGCTCACCCGCGAATGCCTGCTCCGCTACCTGCGCGCCACAAAATGGAACCTCGCACAAGCCTCCACCCGACTCCGCTCCACCGCCGTCTGGCGCCGCGAATTCGGCACGGAGAAGCTGTCCGCCTCGTACATCTCGCCTGAGAACGAGAAGGGCAAGCAAGTCCAGCTCGGCTACGATAACTCCGGTCGCCCATGTCTCTACCTCCTCCCCCAGAACCAGAACACCAAGCCTGGGCCGCGCCAGGTCGAGCACCTCGTCTACATGCTGGAGCGCACAATCGATCTGCACCCTCCAGGTCAGGAGAGTCTGGCGCTCCTCATCGACTTCCGCAACACATCCTCCGGCGGCACCCCCGGGCTGGGCATTGCGAAGCAGGTGCTCGATATCCTGCAGAACCACTACCCTGAGCGCCTCGGTCGTGCGCTGCTTACACATCTGCCGTGGTATGTGAGCATGTTCCTGAAGGCGATCAACCCCTTCATCGATCCGGTTACAAAGGAGAAGATCAAGTACAATGAGCCTCTTACCGACCATGTTCCCGCTGCGCAGCTGATGAAGGCGAGCGGTGGTGAGATCGACTTCAAGTACGACCACGATGTGTACTGGCCTGCGCTGGAGAAGCTGGCGGCTGAGAGGAGGGCGACGAGGGTGGAGAGGTGGGAGAAGGCAGGGAAGCTGATCGGTGAGAGTGAGGTGTATTTGTGGGGAGGGGAGGAGGGCAGTGTTGGCGGTGCGCAGACGACTGAGGCTGCTTCCGCCGCTGCAACTAGCTCTGCTGTCACTGAGGCGGTTCCCGCTACTGCTGCTCCTGCTGCTGCTCCTGCTGATGCAGCCCCTGCACCGGCGCCCGTCGAGGCAGCACCACTTAGCGATTCTGCTGTTGTTGCGCCACCGGTTCACGCACCCGGCATCAATGGCGATGCTGCGCTCGCTGAGGGCGTTGCTAAGCTCGATGTCAAGGACGGTGAGGCTGTCAAGCCTGCGGCTTAGTTGAGCCGTACTCCCAGCGTTGCATTTGAGATCATTTTGGAGCGATTGGCATTTTCCTTGGGCATAGAAAGCATTAGGTCATCTGATCCATAATTTAAGCATACACTGCTGAATGGATTGCATCATGGTATGTGTATTAGGATCTCATTCCATCACACAGGAGTATGTAATTACAGTTCTCATCCTGAGACCAAGGAGGCAGGTTTTCTTTCAAGTCTGGCATGTGTGTGTTGTTCCTTCTGGAGTGTAGCCTGTTGCAGGTAGACGCCTTTCAGGGAAGTTTTGAAGAAGTGAATGCCAGGGGATATTACCTCGTCTCCACGTGTCTTCCATATGCCTGCCATCAGATCAGATATTGCATGGTGATCTGCGGGCCATCGCCGTCTCGTTGGGACTCAAAGACTTTTCCTGGTGTTTCTTTGAGTTCGAGTCCGGTGCCAAATATCAGCTTTTGATCGGAATGATCCATCAGCATACCGATCCTCCTGAAAGTATTGGTGTATCCAACACAACGTTCTAAAAGTAAAATGTACTGCATATCTCCAACAAAATAGCTATTACAATAGCACTGAGCCCCGAGCACACATAGAACGCGTCCGGTAAACTCGCTCCGACTACCGCGATCCATATGCACGGTCACGGAGCTCAAGTTTTTCGCATAGAGAATGGACCCATCTGCATATGATTCTGATAGCTCAGAATGGTCGCTCTTAACGACAGTCATCCATCGAGACCATGTCGCCACCATGACCGTGTCGACCGTTTGGCTTTGGTCATACTCGATTTGCCAAACATATCCAGGAATCTCAGACATATCCAGGCTGATCAGGAAAACCACTTCTTCCCCGTAGCAGGAGGCCCAAGACCATGACGGATAACGATCAGATGTTGATGCATTGTGACGACGACTACCATACCAAATAAATCCTTGGATATCATCGAGACATATGCCTTGATGGAATCTTGTCCCAAGGTTCTTTTCGTACCTGGATATTAAACCAGCAATAGCAGGGAAAATGTCGTTTGGATTCGTCAGCTGACGACGCGTATAATCTCGAATAGCTCTGTAATAAATTCCCAGTGAGATATTTCTCGCAAAATTGTGGTCGGTACTCTTAGCCCAGATCCATGCACGGATCTGTGCAAGGTAATCTCCGTCTGTCCTACTGAAGAAATCCTGCGTAGAGAACTGAGGTACATCGCTGCCCAGAAGATCTTGCGAACGTGGTAGACACTCTGATTTGTTATCGCACAAGCACTGCCAACTGATGTATTGATCCCTGAAGATCAGTCCGCGACGTGAGAGAAGCTGTTCTTGCAGCACCCACCCGCGCTGAAAAAGCAGTTGATGGTAATGTGACGGAAAACCCAAAGCGCGTTCAACATAGAATGTCCTGGATTCTTCGGCAACGTCATTGGTGTGCTGAGCTCGCATCGTTATCTGAAGAGGGTGTACTAGTACAGGATCTCGTAGTGAGTTCAATCCGGCGTCCGCGTGGTCTCCTGCCGCTGCGAACAATGTAAGATCAGATCCAGCGTAAACATCTTGCATAACAGCGATCTGGCTCTCCAATTCGCTTTTGTTATCCTGCGTTATACAAAGGGCGTCAATCCACAAGTACGCATAACCCAGCTTGGACGTTAGCTCAATGGCGTCGCTAAAGGTCCGTGGAGTCTCATGGAGGGGGATCTGATGTTGGAGAAGTGCCTTATTAGCCGTAGTTAAGGTGAAGCGTTTACACTCTCCCCATTTGTAGCTCAGTGTTATGTAAGGGAGGACCCTGCCGCATCCATTGACCAATCGAGCCGAGCAACCATCGTTCGAGACCTCAATGACCCACAGAGGTAGAGGTAGAGACGCTTCAAGGTGACACACCGGATGATTATCCAAGCAGTGGTCCAACCACCGCTTTGCACGATCGATCGCTTGGGCGGAGAATAAATGATTGTCGGAAGGGGTGTCCAGCTTGTCTGTGTCGGATACGTCTAATGGAAAGGAATAAGTCAGCTTGAATAACGAAGAATATCTGGAAGATTGCGCACCTATCTTTTCCTCATCGCAGACATTAAACCGGCCTAGGCCACAAGAATATAGCTCGCCAAATGGTACACTCGAAAGGCGTAAGCCTGTATGGTCGAAATGAAGCTTACCCGAGAGATCGGCGCTAAAGCCATGTGCTTCGCGAGGTGATGTCCCTGGCTCCGCCGGAGGAGCAATATATAGTATGCGAACTGACCTGTGACGTCTGCGAGATTCGCTGGCAAACCTGTACACAGAATCGTCTGAATCGCTATCAGTGAGCAAATTTGAGGGTTCACCAGCCGCACCCTCAGCGTCCGACATCAACTCATTTTCCAGCTGCGTCGGGTCTGGCATAGATGGCCCATCTACAGCCTCAATGATCTCATAAAGAAATTTACTGCACATGTATCGACAAAGATGGCAAGTTCGTGCTGACAACCGCAGAAGGTTGACTGTGTCGTAATGGCGGTAGATAAGAATGTTGCGCTCGGCTGGGTCGGGTCGCAAAACAATATTCGAGCATTTGTAACAAAACATCGTTTCTCTAGTCTTCGTATGATCCAAACGTGTTCAAGACGTAAAAGGCAAGCGAGACAAGAGACAACTTGAGATGACTGTACAGGTTGAGGTGCGAAGTTGACGGTGAGGTTGGGCTGCATTGCCACTTACTTGCTCGCATATACGGTATTACATGCCAAGATCTGCACGTCAGCTTACCGGATGCTGTATCAGGAAAGATCGCGTCAAACCAGCCAGAAAGATATCAAAGAACGCTTTTGACTCTCATGATTCAATAAATCTAAACCTGTAGCTATCGTAGCTATATGTTCATACACACGACGTCGTGCATCTACGAAAACATATTGTTCCTTGCCTTTTTCAACGTCGACG
The DNA here is from genome assembly GCA_011058905.1 of Curvularia kusanoi. NCBI lineage: Eukaryota > Fungi > Ascomycota > Dothideomycetes > Pleosporales > Pleosporaceae > Curvularia > Curvularia kusanoi. Next base: position 44,868 of record SWKU01000031.1, on the reverse strand, counting down.
AGTCCTCATACTGCATTTCGTTAGCACCTGCCAAACTTAGACACCGCAGCATGCGACTTACTTGCAAGAACCCAGTAAAATCAACCAACAGCGTCCAGCAATCCACCAGATCTGCGAGATCCTGCTGTGTCTCGGTCTTCTCCCCACCTCCAACATTTACACTGCGCTTGAAAATGGCTACCATACTATGCCTGTTCTCCTTCAAGAACTCTCTCGCTTGGAACACTGTCTGATCGTTTTGCCGCCCTCTTGCAATGACTGCTGCGTTGATGACTCTCAGCACACTAAGCATGAGGTCGTAGTACTTCTTGAGCGCATTGGGGTTGTCAAATTCGAGTCCGATATCCGGATCGACGGCGAAGATCTGCGAGTCGCGGACTGCAGGGAACAAGCCGGCATTGAGCACGTATGCAGCGCCGAGTCTGGACTGGGCGATGCGCAACAGCAACGCGAGGCTCGCGTCGTAGTAGGACAGTAGGGATGATACTTGAGGTGCAGCTGCGGCGCGGAGCTCTTCGGGAATGTGCTTGAGGTTATCTACGAGCACGCCGATGAAGTTGAGCGATACAAAGCTCTCGAGTACGTACTTCGACTGCTGACGGGTAGCCACGGCGACGAGGGCATTGAGAAGTAGGAGAGCTGAGACTTTGCACGTCTCTTGACCGCTGTAGGCGTCATCACAAACGATCTCGAGAAGATGGCTGCCGGCATTCTTGATCGCATTGAGCGTGTGTCGTCCGAGTGGCGAGTTAGGTGTCGCCTTTTCGAAAGTGCCGTGAATGTACCGGAAGCAAATCTGGTAGCAGTATTCTCGTAGTTCAGGGATCGAAATTGGGCTGTAAATTCCCGAGAGGGCAGCGCGGAAAAGTTGACTTAAACGGTCGTTGGAGAAGTCACCAGTCTTGTCAAAAGCTGTTGATGCGAAGTCCACCCTCTGAATCAATGCTTCAGCCAGGCCTGCGAGTTGCAGAGCCGTATAGACATCAGCGTTGTATGACTGCTCCAGCTTAGGTAAAATAACCTGCAGTGTCTGGAGAATAAATGCGGCCTTTGCACCGTCCTCAAAGTCACAGCTGTGCACAGTGACCATCAAGACCTGCACCCAGAATTGCAGGTTATCCTTGTGGTAGCGTGTCAGTTGCGCTCGCCTGTTCCAATCGGCGAATAGAGCCAGGATCACCTCAGCTTCTTCCGTCAGTTGCGCCTCTTGCTCTTCATTTGGGATAAGACCATCCTTTCTCCAGAACTTCATCTTCAAAAGTATAACTTGCTGGAGCAGAGGCAATGAATAGAGCAAGCTGCCGTCTTTTTCTTCCTGACAAGAAGCAAGGTTGACACCTTCAAAGAAGCGATGCTGGTCCGGTAAGGTACGTTCTGGGTACAGAAATTCAATGAAGTCAAACAAGTCAAAGATGCTGGGATTTGGCACTGGATCTTCGCCGGGTCGTACGGTGGCTCCAAGGAGCAAAGACTGTATCCTCGATTTCATCGTGGGCATGCCTTCCTTCACCGTGAGACGAAGTTCGCGAGACACGTAGTCCAAGAAGGCAGCTCGGCGTTGCAAGAAACTTTGTAAGGCAAGTGCCGGGGGTCCAGAGAAGAATTCGGAATATTCTCCGGTGGAAAGAAGCTCAAGGCCTTGAGCAAGGGACAGGCCCTCCCACGGGACATCGACAGTGATAGGGGTGAGCAATGGTGCTTCAATAAACAGCAGCTCGTTCTCACGTAGCTCTTCCATAACAATAGCGCCCGTCAGTGGTGAGCGCCAAAGCTTCTGGAGGACGTCCCAGCACCGTGTCTTGAGCACAGATCTCCACGCCAAGAACTGTTGTCCATCATTATCAGGATATTCGACACCTAGTAGAAGGATGGCATGGAAGAGAGCTTGCCCATTGGACCACAGGCTGTCATCTGCAATGCGAACAATGCTGCTTTCGCATGAGAAACCGAGGAGGATATGAGCTATTGTGGGCCTGTTGGATACAGCCGTAAGGCAGCTGTTCAAGAAGTCGAGTACACGGAGCTTCACAATGTATCCTGAAGCCTCTTCTCCAGCTTCCAGTTCTTCAGGGCTGAACCGCATGAGACCGTGTAACGACCGACCGATGCGCTCGGCTTCGTTGTCTCGCTCCAAGACACCAACAATCTTGCTGCGACCAGAACGCTGTCCAAAGCCGGCCGGTGAGACAGCAAGTTTCCTCGAAGAAGCGAGCTTTTGCAGGAGCTGTAAAGAAGCGATAGTCAGCGATTCATGACCAGTGCCACAGTACAGACCCAAATCTACCACTATCTGAAGGTTGTTCAGAATCGCATCTTCGAAAGATGCCAGTGAGAGATTGGAGATTGGAGATCCTTGCGCAGACGACTGTTCCTTCAGTACAGGTCTGACAATGTCGAGGTAAGTGGCCTGTAGCTTCATGACCTGATCCATGACTTCGATGCTCAGCATAAGTGTTTGAACGAGAGGAGAATCCGACGGAGCAGCATCGACCTCGCTAACATCGTGGTGCGACGCAGCGAAGAGGGCCTTGAGTACTTTGTCGTTGAATAGCCACTCCATCACGCGTGTGAAAGGATGCATCGTGACATACGCGGCAAGCGAGGAAGAGTCAATGACTGCATCGACGGGTATGCTGGATTTGTTGGCGAAGACGACTAGGTTTTCGTTGAATGTAGAAAGACAGGTGACGATGAAGCGCAAGCATGTCCACCGCATAACGTTGCGCTGCAATGGATCCAGGACTTCCTGAGAACGCTCGGCAAACACCTGTTGCATAACAAAATCAATATAGCTCTCGATGCCGGGCATACGGCGTGACGAGCCAAGTGTCTCAGGGAATGGCAAGCCATCGTTAAGGCCTTCGCTCTCTGGATAAGGCTCAACTAGGCTGTGAAGCAGCCGGACGAAGGCGATCGCTTCATCGTATCCGTCGGCTAGAGTGTCCCAAAATTCCTCTCGAGGTGCCGAGATCAGGGCACTGCTTGGCTGTGAGGCCACGTAAAATCCACTGGCAGCCCAGTCATCGAGAGCATTCCAGACGATACTGGCGCGACCAACCTCCTTGCCTACAAGCAGAGCCGCTAGCGCATCATATGCTGCTGCTCGTAGCCCACTTTCGACTTTGTCTGTGCACAAGCCAAGGCAGATACCTAGGAAGTTGTACTCTTTGAGATCGAGGATCCATTGGCGTGCGGCAAAGCTGGTCCTGCAAAGATGGGCTAAGAGACGTAAATAGCTTTCCAGCATGGTCGCGCTTTCAGGTTCGACAATTTGATCTGCAGGGGTTTGGGATTGCGGGAAAATGCCCATTTGAACAGGTTTCTTGGGTTCGTGGATGTCTCGGTCGAACTCCATAAGCTCATTGAAGATGTGAGTATAGCTCAATGAGCTTGTACGACGAATCTTGCCGGAAGCTGAGGCGCCTTCCTCGAGCAAAAACTTGTGTGCTGAGTCCGCATTCTCTTGGTCAGTAGAAATTGCTCGCAACATTTCGCAGAACATGGCAATACGCGGGGTCGGTTGTCTTTTCGCGGCCCATTGCAAGAATCCATACAGGTTGCTTTCTTTGTCGTTCCAGAAATCGGCAGCGGCGTCTGCAAAGCCGTCGAAGGCGTACGCGACTATGACCATGAACCTCTCGAGATGCAAAGGATAGTCGCCGGTTGATTGCTGGAATTGTAATTGCAGCCTCCTCCGTTGGTCGTCCTCTTCAACCTTCAGCTTTCGCAGTGTGTCCGGCATGTGAGTAATAAAAGAGTCTACAAATGTCTGCAGCTGCTCCATCAGGAGTACCTTGAAGAATTCTTCAGGCTGGATGGTCTCAGAGCTGAGCATTGCGGTATCTTGCAGCAGTGTCGACAACATGCTGGTCTTCTGTGGGTCGTACCATCTTGTCGGTCGCACATCCTGACTAACGGAGAGCATGAAGTGGAAAGCGCCGTCGTTTAGGGCCCTGATAAACTGATCAGATCGCGCTTCGGCCTCGGCTATCAGGTCGACACCACGAAGAGCAGGATCCTCATCGTTGGGGTCAACGTATCGGCCACTGTACTCGGCGAGCCACCAAGCCAAGGTCGCAGCATGAAGGTTTCTCAACGCCCAGCCAGAGCTGTCACGTTCGGCCATTAAGGTATCATGCAGTGATCGCGCATCCTTCAAGAGCACGTTGCTTTCGATTGCAGTCCAACCCGTCAAGCGTATGATTATAGGGACGTAGTGTATCGTGATGATGTCGTGACGGTCGAGCGTTTTCGCCTTGGCCAGCAGCGCCTTGTAATTATCGACGTTGACGTAGCCAGCCTTGATCATATGCGTGCAGATTGCAGACAGATTTTCGTGCTGTCTTGTCAGGCTTTGGCGCTGGAAATCCATAATCTCAACGAAGCCGGGTAGCGGTACTTGTCCCACGACTTGAGTACTCTGGACGCGTTCAGCGATGTGCTGCAGCCATTTCTCCACGTTAGACATGGCCGTCAGGCACTTGTTCCAGTAGCCGTAGGCATTGACCAGGTTTGCCGCTCCGTCCACACCCAGAATGATGCTCACAGCCCTCTGCAGCGTCGAGAGCCCTTCGATCTCCGTCTCTGTGCTGTCGCCATTGTCCAGCGCCGTCTTCATGAGGATGCGCAGGCAGAGGAGGACGTATTCGCGGCGGCGATGGAAGCGGATGACGGCCGTCTGGAGCTGCGTGCGGTCCAGCTCCTTGGCCTCGGCGGCAGCGCCCATGAAAAGCGCAGCGGCATCGACCTCGTCCAGGTCCAGAGCGTCGGCCAGCTCGAGTGTTTGCTGCTTGAAGTCATCGTTGACCTGGTACTCGTTGCCGTCGATGGTAATCTTCCCACTGGACAGCAGCTGCCGGCTGGCGTCGTTTTTGGGCTTTTTGTCCAGGAGTGTCTTGAACTCCTCCAGATGCGCCTCGAGGTTCAGCACCAGGCGGTCGAGCACGGGCAGCTGCAGGTCGATGTGGGCGCAGAGGTCGCGGTGCAGGCCCTGGAGGGCAGCGAGGCTGTCGTCTTCAGCCATGGGAGAGTCGCGGAGAGGCACTGCGCATTGTGCGCCGGGCAGGTCGGAGGGCAAGGGGGCGGGTGAGCGCGAATGCGGGCGTGTTTGGGCGTTGTTTTCCCTTTTGCTTTCACAATGGAGCTCGAACTTTCGCCGACGCGGAGCACAGAGCTCAGACGCGCCTGCCCTCTTGGCGTCGACCAGCACAGCAAGCACCCCCGGCACAGCTCCGCAGCAACACTACTACCAGGACTGCAGTGCGGGCGCTGAGACGTGCATCGCGGTCGCGGAGCTTCAGACAAGCCTTCACCGCTGCTAAGCACGCCTTCTCGCGCCTGCTGTCTGGCAATGACTGTGGCCGTCCTTTAGGTCGGCTTTCCCACGCGGCGAAGATGGAGTCTACCCGCACAAACATACAGAGCGCAAAGAGTGAGCAGCCACCGCCTTTCGCTCGTGGAGTCGCGCTGACCGCTGCAGTTAAAATCGAGACTTCAACCTCCGTCATTGACGTTAAAGCTGGCCTGAAGGAATTGATCGATATTCTCAAGTACAACCGCCACAGAGCCAGCCTCGAGTCTCTGGGCAACAAGGCCTACACAGCCTTATGTGACACTTTATTCACACGCTTAGAGGAGGAGCGCAGAACAGTATTGGTGAACAACAAGAGAAAGGACACCGGTAACCTTGTACTCTGTGCCATAGCTATCCGCCATGTCATAACCTCAGGCGTTCGAAGCCTAAAAGGCAAGACAGTCACAGCCCTCATAGACTCATTGATCGAAACGCAGCTGAACAGAGATGATCCCCGCCAGAAGCGAATCTTTGAAGAGTTTCCCAAGGTGCTGCACACTCTGCTAGACTATCAGCCTCACGTTGAGCGCCTCACACAAGCGACCTGGGAGAAAACAGTAAACTTTTGCATCGAGCTTTTGGCTGGCTCTTCGATAGAAGTCGAAATCGAGACAAACAATAGCTGGAACACAAGCGTCTCCAGTCGTGGTCGCACACCATTCGACTCTACTGATGCCTCCCTTGCGAGAGGCAGTCCACGCGAGCCTGTGGCACGAACTAAAGTGGTGACCGACGAACTTGCTCAATCCACTGACGATCTGATTCATTGTCTTCTTGCGCTGGTCACTGCGACCAATGCACCTGTTTTCGGAAAGGCTGAAGCCATCATGACAGCACTATTGTACTTCTTGAAACGCAGATACGGCCGTGGCGGTGTCGCTGCAGCCGCTCTTGCTGGCATCAATGCTGTTCTTGCTCGCATTGCATTGCAAAAGCTCGATTTGTCAAAACGCATCATCAAGGAGTTACTGCCCTTGATGAAGGTCATGTGGTCTGAGCCTGCGCTTCGTGATGAGATGCTGATAACCTTGTCATATACAGAACCTCATATCTCGAGTCTAGTTGCCGATGTCGAAGACGCTACAACGAGTACAGACCTTGAAGCATTACTGGATGTCATGTACTCCGACTACCGGACTAGAAAAGAAACCACCAAGCAACAGTACCTCGAGGAAGATGACCTGTGTTTCCGCCACCTTGGCAAGGCTGACGCAAACACGCATCCGCTACACACTTTGGTGTTCTCTATGGAAAATGATCATGTCAAGTCAGAGGGTAATTGGGCGACTGTGCACGCCATCGCCCGACTATCCTGCCTGGTTGATAAGAGGAGACGCAAGATGGCTCATGATCGCGAAACTGACGGCGAGAGTTGTCCGAAACGCGCTCGTATTGACTATCTGTTCGATGGATATGTCAGAAATGTAGCAGAACGACGCTCCAATGCTAAGCGGGCTGCTTTACAGGTTATTTCGTTCGCGGTACAAGAGGCTCCTATCGACGATGATCACCTTCAGACATTGACTGACAAACTTATCTCGTGTATCTCCGAGAACAATGCTGTACATTCTGCGTGGGCGATGATCGCTTTGACTGCGTAAGTCACTAATGATGACCTAGCGTCGCCGCTGACGGGTTCTAGGACCTCGTTTCAACGATCTGCACAACATCCCTCGCTTTTGACCTTGTGGGTGTCAGCTTGGCAGAGCGCAGCTCGGGTCGTCACATCTCTCGCTTTGTCTCGCACCGCGTGCCATTTGATGGACGTTCTACTGAAGCTCAAAATTGTGCCTTTCAACGCAGTCTCAGATACTATTCAATCCATGCTTCAGTCCATCGAGTTAGCAGGACCCTCGCTCCTCACAGACTCCAGCTCGTCCTTGATGACTACCATCATGCGAGAACGTATGAAGGAAAATCCTGCACATCTTGGTCAGACTGCTGAACGGATCATGAGCTGGATGCTGGGCAAGTGGACGCCTAGTAAGTGCATCATCATTCATCGAATGCCCTAGCTTACATGTTCAGGTCGCTGGTCCGAACGGACGTACGCCGCTAACAATGCGCATCATTGTGACGCTCGCGATATAATGCAAATCGTCGACACTGCACTGGACATGCCGCCCTCGCTCCCCGAACCACTTCCCTTCCTTGTTCTTGGGCCTATATCTCAAGCTAGACTATTGACTATCCGCTATGGAACACTTGGGCAATATCTACTCTTATTAGACGAGGATGATGAGAATCGTATACAAGGACCTCCGCAGCTTAGCCCTTCAGCTGTGCCTGATGTGAAACACCAGGTCACTAGCATGGAAGTCAAGTTGCTAGAATTCTGCATCCTAGAAGTGGACAAGACGCGAGAGCGCTGGAACGAGGCAAAAGAGGTAAGTATACAAAACATCACGTCAGACATGATGCGCATCGTTACCAATCTCTGTATTGTCGCATCTGCGCTCGCCGGATCCAGTGACCCTCAAGACCGCCGTGTGGTTGCGCTTGAGTCTTCCACTGACAGTCTTGTACGCACTTTCGCCAATACACTGTCACAACTACAGACCGAACAGTACAAGATTGATGCAGTCATCGAAACATGCACCAAGAGTCTTCCGTACCTCAAGTCTGTCCACAAGCCCAGTACCACAATCTTCAGAAAATCGGGTGTTGACGTCCTGGCAAAGCATCTGTCTAAGGCCTTGAGCAATCGCATTGAGATCAAGCAGTCATATTATGCCGAGGACGACAGTTTCATGGACATCGATGAAGAATACGAATCCCAGCCAGTATCTGCTGTGGCGAACACCGACATAGATGTCCCGCGGCACGCTGAACAGGCCGAACACGACATCATTGCTCTTCGTGCTTCAACCACCTCATACCTACAATTTATCGCCACGGTCACTAAAGATACCGAGAAGACCAATGATTGTATCCCAAGTTCGTTTGTGGACTACATCATATCCCTCGGCGCGAACGAGTTGCTACGCTCCCGTCACTTCATTCGCCATCTCCTACACAGCGGCCTTCGATTCTCACAGTCTGATTGCCTGAAATTGCTTGAAAGGCTGAGCGACGTCCTGCTCTCACCCCGCGCACGCGAGTACAACACTTCCGAAGTCGCAAACGGCACACTGGTTGAGTTCCTTACTGGCACCGCTCCATTCTGGGGGCTAGATGAAACGAGTTCCAAGGCAAAAGAGCTCTATGAATCCATCGAAGATATGTACTCTTATTTCACTCAAGGCTTGGAAGATATGGGGGTCAGGCGGTCTCCGCATCTACAGGACACGATCGCGAACTTCTTACACCGCTTGCTCAAGCTTTATCCAAACTTTGTACAAGATCGCAAATTATCATCCGTCCGGACTGCTCTGTTTCAGTTACTTTCCGACGGCGAGATTACGGTGAAGTATCACATCGCTGAGAGACTGCCATCCATGTTCGAGGACTTTGTATTCACAAAGCACGATCAGATACTGCTAGACATTGACAGCAGTCTACCTGATGAAGATGATGGCCTAGAAGGTGTGTCCCTGCGGCTGCTTGTGCTGTCCAATCTAGCCTCCAAATGGCACACTTTGCAGCGTTCCGGCATCTACAGTATCTTTGCGACAGCCGGCTCCGTCAAACAAGCTGCTCGCCATGCACAACGCTGCATTGCTAGGGTGGCAGAAGCACGAGGTTTTGCAAGCCCGCAGCGACTCTTCACATTATTCGCTCCGCAAATCCTGTTCACCTGGTTGGATCGCGGCAATACAATTGCGTCCATACCTTATCTCACTTTCGACTACAAATCTGTGGCGGAGCTTGTTAGCGATGTTGAAGCTGAAGCAGTAGGTCAAGCGATGATGTTTGGACGTCAAGATGAAGTCAAGTACTTGGCACAGGAGCTACAGACGTCTGTGGTAGACCTGCTCTGCAAGAATATGTGTAAAGCGGCAGCCTATACTATATCCTGGGACATCTGCAAAGGCTTTTTCCGCAACAAGGCAGAGCCAAGCTATGCAGACCTGCTCAGAGATCTTGTGGGCAAGGAGAAGTACTACGATCTTGTTCAGAAACAATTCTCACAAATCCTTGCTTGCATATTGCAGACGCTCAATCAAGAGGAGAAGCTGGGAAAGTCGTTGGGAAAGAAGCCTGCATTCACGCCTGCTGCCACAATCTTGACGGAAATGCTCAACATCAGCCACTCATCCCAAGATCTCAACATTGGAATCGAGCCGTCATTCAACGCCTACTACTTGCCGGACATGCTCGAACGGCTGTGCCGACGCACGGGCGATCAGCCTGTTGGGTTCTGGAACTCGAGCAAATTCACCTTCGTAATGCGCACGTTGTTGGATCGCGTTCATCCCGCACTTGGCTCGTTGCAAGCCAGGTCGATGATTCGTAAGATCAGGATTGTGATCGCTCTTGCAGGCCCTGTTGCGTATGAAGGCTACCCATTGCAGATGACCTTACAGTCACTCCGCCCGTTCCTCACCGACATACAGTGTGCAGAAGATGCGGTCGGTATCATGCAACATCTATTCGAACGTGGCTCCCAGTATTTGAGGCAGCATCTCAACTTCGTGACGGGCATTGGCCTTTCCACTTTGATCTCCATCCGTGTTTTTTTGGGCACCCAGCATGACAGTACAACGCAGCAGTCGCAGCACAAAGCAACAGATGACGCCGTGAACGGCTTCCATGCATGGCTCACCGCGTACCTGAAGTCACACGCCGAGGCTATATCTCTCAATGAGAGGTCATCTTCAGTCAAAGCATTCAGGCTGATCACCACTGCTGCCTCCCAGGTGCGAGCAGAAGGTAACTCTGTCCGAGGGAGTGAAGAGAGTACTCTTCTCATGGAGATATTGAATGATGTGAAGACCGGACGCAGACTACTGAACAAAACATCCCGCGAGGTTGCATTGAGTTTGCTTTGTCAGAAGTTCCAGCTCGCCCCCACGGCCCGAGAAGACATACTTGGCAAAGACCAAGACGCCGTTGACTTTGCCGGGCTTGTCTGGGAGTCATGTCGGAGATCCAATGTTGGCGAGGGGTACCTGCTCTGGGCTGCGAGAGTTCTTGGTCGTGCTTTTAGCGCACAGGGCGAGGTACGACAGAATTTATCTGCCTCGCGCCGTCTTATACCTGCTGCACAGTCCTCAAGAGACCCGCTTGGAAAGACGTCAAAGGTATCTATCATCAAAGAAGTAGTCGATCTCTTCTACAGCGATGAACGCCAGGAGGTCGGCTCAGCCGAAAATGCCATCCGATATTTGATCCATCATTTGCCCAAAAACGAAAAGAGATACGAGACTGAGGTTTGGAGCGCGATACCCGAATCTATTGGTGAGGCGCTTAGACTTTACATCCCCGATCCATCTATTTCCAGCCTTATCACATCCAGCGAGGCTCCAGAGGCTGCAGCTGCTCCAACAAAAGACAAAACAGTGGCTGCTTGGGTCAGGGATCTGGCAGTATCGCTTTGCGCTGTTGCGTCTGACGACCCTGTTCTCGGTGCCTTGCCGGCAATTCTGCATGGCATCGAACACATGGCGGAGAGACTGTTTCCCTACATCCTGCATCTTGTTCTGCTGGCCGAATACGAAGAAGAGCGTAGCGTTCGTGCCGCTATTTCGGCAGCTTTTGCGACCTGGTTTGAAGACTCTGATCAGCAGAACGCTCCCTTTGTGCGCATCATAATACAAGCTGTTTTGTATCTCCGCAGTCAGCCAGTGCCCAAAGAAGTTACCCGAGTTGACAGGAATGGCTGGCTCGAGATTGACTATCTGAAGGCGTCACGGGCTGCAATCAACTGTGGCATGTACAGGACCGCACTGCTATTTGCAGAGACATTCTCAGATCAACCTGCCGTCAAAAGTGCATCACGAAGATCTTCGGTTCTTGTTCAACCCTCAAAGTTGCCGACGGATCTACAGCTCGCAATCTACAAGAATCTGGATGAACCTGACTCGTTCTATGGTGTCGAAAGAGGTGCAAGTCTCACCTCTGTACTAGATCGCCTCGACTATGAAGAGGACGGCGTCAAAAGCCTCATCTTCCGAGGCGCCCGACTTGACAGCCAGATGCGTCGTCAGAATGAGCTTGACCTTGCCGATACTCGTGGCACAATTCGTTCACTCATTATGCTCAATATGAACAGTGTGACGCAATCTCTCCTCTCGAATGACCAGTTCAGGGACAAGGGAAATGATGCTGTGGAGAGCACACTTCACACTGCGCGCAAACTGGGCGAGTGGGATATCAAAGCTCCAGATACAAACCATACTGAGTCAGCTACTTTATACAAGGCGTTCCAGGGTCTACACCTGGCTAAGACGGCCGAGCAAGCACGACAGAACTTCGATCAGGGATTACTTGCTACCATGAATTTCCTTGCAGGACGAGACAGCTCCTCGATACCGATCAACACCCGTCTCCGTACACTAGCCGCACTGACTGAAGCTGATGAGATCCTGGGCGCCGATAATCCAGAATACCTACTAGACGTCTGGGATCGTATGAAAGCACGGGAGCAATGGATGCGCGCCGGACAGTAAGTACAAGGTATATTCTGTGGTACCCATGTGCTAACGTAAAGGATAGGTTTACTGACGTCCGCCAATTGCTGTCTTGCCGTGAAACATTGTTCAATGTTCTCAGCAATAACACCGCTGTGGTTGACGGTCTGCATACGCGAGTGGCTAACATCCGCAATATGGAAGTTGAAGCCTTGGTCATCTCATCCTCAGTCAGCAGACGGCATGGCGCGATTCAAGAGTCGTTAGCCAGCGTAACATATCTCTCCGACATCGTTCCTTTATGCAAGAGTGTGGGACTGGACATTGAGGCCACAGCACAGTACGAAGTGGCGAATGTTCTTTGGGATCAAGGAGAAATGACCACCTCCATACACATGCACCAGGACCTTATCGATCATACAGGCTTCGACTCTCAGAATGTAGAGTTGAGCTTGCCAGTGCTCCTTGCGCGAATGGTGAGTCCTCTTCTTGTAGAAATAAAAAGCATATGCTGACAACATCAGGGACATCACCTCGCAGAAGCTAGACTTGCTAAGCCTGACGTGATAATGCAAGAATACCTGGAGCCGGCCATCCGAGAACTCAAAGGTCAAGAGCAAGGTACAGGACCAGGACAGGTTTTCCATGAGTTTGCTCTATTCTGTGACAAACAACTCCAGAATCCGGAAGCTGCCGAGGACCTGGAGCGTATCAAGACCGTGATGGACCGGAAACATCAAGAATACCTCGAGTTCACCAAGCTCGCGAAGAATGACAAGAGCAAAAGTATGCGGGAGACATATGCTCGAAGCGCGCGCCGAGCGAAGACATGGTATGAGCTTGATCACAGTGAGTACGAGCGCATGCGACAGGGCCGTGAGCAGTTCTTACGCCAATGCTTGGAGAACTATTTGCTGTCCTTAGCTGCAGGCGACGAGTACAATAATGATGCTCTCCGCGTGTTCGCTTTGTGGATCGAATATACAGAGACGGATCTTGCGAACGATGCTGTGAAATTGTATCTTAACAAGGTGCCAAGCGGAAAATTCGCTCTGCTCATGAATCAGCTTTCTTCCCGACTACAGAACGAAAGCACGGCGTTCCAGAAGCTTCTGATGGGACTCGTCTATCGCATATGTGTCGAGCATCCGTACCATGGCATGCATCAGATCTTTGCGATTCAGATGAAGCTCGGGCCCATTACAAGGGAGGACGTCGCACGCTCAAAAGACGAATCTGCAAGGTCGCGCCAAAAGGCAGCGATCCAAATCGCCAATACGCTCAGTACTGACAAGAAATCAAAGGCTTATTGGAGTTCGATCTATCAGTCGGACCTAGTATACCATAACCTGGCGATGTTCAAGGGTGAGAAGGAGAGTACCCAGCAAGGTCGAGAGATACCGCTGGATCGGTACACTGAATCGAGAGAGCTAGTAGAGAAGATCCCAAAGCTGAATGTACCGCCTGCCACGCTACAGATAGAGGTTCGTGCGAATATGGATTACACCGATTTGCCCAGGATCCACAGATTCAAATCCACTATGACCATCGCAAACGGTCTCAGCGCGCCAAAGATCATCACAGCCATTGGTACTGATGGCAAGCCGTACAAGCAGCTGGTATGTTGAGTAATACTGATTCGAGGATCTCGCTAACTTTCGAAGTTCAAATCGGGCAATGACGACCTCCGGCAGGACGCGATCATGGAGCAAGTCTTCGATCAAGTGTCTCGTCTCCTAAAGAACCATACAGCTACGCGGATACGAAACATAGGCATTCGAACATACAAGGTCCTACCACTGTCCACCCGCTCTGGGCTGATGGAATTTGTACCGAACACACAGCCTCTGCACACATGGGTCATGCCCGCGCATGAAAAATACTACCCCAATGACTACAAGGGAGACAGGTGCAGGAAGGAAATTGGGGCGTGTCAGTCCGATTCGCTTGCAACTCGTGTTAAAGTATGGAAGAAGGTTACTGAAAACTTCCATCCTGTTATGCGCTACTTCCTCCTCGAGCGCTTTGAAGATCCCGACGAATGGTTTGAGCGCCGCCTAGCTTACACGCGGTCTACTGCCGCCATATCGATTCTCGGCCATGTACTTGGTCTGGGCGATCGGCACTGTCACAACATCCTGCTTGATGAGAAGACCGGCGAAGTCATTCACATCGACCTCGGAGTTTCCTTCGAAGCTGGCCGTGTATTGCCCATTCCGGAAGTTGTACCATTCCGTCTCACGCGCGACTTGGTCGACGCAATGGGATACACAAAGACCGAAGGCGTATTCCGCCGCTCATGCGAGTTCACAATGGACACCCTGCGTGAAGAGCGTGAGTCAATCATGACTCTGTTGAATGTCCTTCGATACGATCCGCTCGTAAACTGGAGTGTGACGCCCACCAAAGCGAAGCGCATGCAAGAAGGTGATGCGGCTAGCACTGCGCGTGGCCAGAGCGTTATGCCGGGCGGCACTCCCGCGCCACCCGGATCAGTGCTTGAGGCGGGAGATGCTGTGCATGAGAGTGTGAAGAAGAAAGAGAAGGAAGAGCAGGCTGGTGAGGCCGGCAGAGCGCTGAGTGTGGTTGAAAGAAAGCTCAGCAAGACGATGAGTACAAAAGCAACGGTCAACGAGCTCATTCAACAAGCGACAGATGAGAAGAACTTGGCAGTACTGTATATGGGCTGGGCTAGCTACGCATAGATACGTCGTATATATTGGAGGCACATTCAAGATGCTTGTTGTAGTAGGCAACAGCGCAGCGCATACATACTTGCGTATGGACCTCGAAATAGGAAAGTTACAACGTCCCATATAGAGTCAAAAATAAATCGTTCTCGACCTCATGGTGCGCGTCTACATTAGGAAGGTCCGACCATCAATTGACCAATCAGCATCATTTGTGTAATGAACGCAGGATCTCAAGGACCCATAACCGGCCCGTTCCTCAGCCCTAACACAGAACCTTCATAAGGCGCGCCGTTTTTGTGAGGGAGGCTGCTCACCGGTGCCTGGTTCTATAATATACCGTGACGGATATAAATACACATAACTTCTACTGTACATTCCACAACAACTCTCTGTCCGACTCACTTATCCCAATTCCAACATGCGTCTCTCCCTCGCCCTCCCAGCCCTCGCAGCTACAGCCGCTCAGGCCGTCGAGCTTTTCGATCTCACAGGCGCGTACTGGGATGCTTCCGTGACAACACAGACTGGTCGTCCGGGCTACGAGATCAAGGACGTTAACGTTGCGTTCTACAACCCGCTGTCGACGGAGGCGGCGCCGGGGAGCTGTCATTATAGCTTTGTGCCGAACAATGGGAGGCCGGCGATTACGGATACGTGTGAGAAGGGGTTGGGGTGGAACTGGGACTGTAAGTACAATATCTTCACATCGTCCATTTACAGTGCAATTGTTGAGCTTCTATCCTCCTTCACCCCACATGGACTCAAGTAACAGGCAAAGTCTATAACTGACAACAAGATTACTGACACCATGTGACAGACACAACACTCATTCTGACCCACAAGGTCCTCATCAAGAACGAGACTGTTACCATGTATGGCTCTGCGGCATTGACAAGCCAGTGCAGTGGCAGCGGGTCTAGTGGCGGAAGAACGTGCAAGTCTGTTGGGAAGGTGGAGCTGGATCATTATTGCCGTACGAATGAGGAGGCGTTTGGGTGCTACCCGCCTAATGGCAATGCTTGTGGGGACCAGTGTGCCTAGGGAGTGATTTGTGTGATCGAGAAGGTTCTACGTGTAGACTAGATCACAAGTATGGATAATAGAAGCACCGCTGGACGCAATTTGCAGTCCAAACTGTCCATCATTGCAGCAGCTCGGCGAATTGGTTTGAAATATCCAAGAGATTATTCGCCTCTAGGCATCAGTAGTATTTGGTGGCATTTATCTGATTGAGAATATGATCGTCTTGAGATGAATTTGAACAGCAGTAATTACAGTTTCGACAGCTATCACGACTTCAGACTCTTCATGCAAGTAGTCAAATGCTGAGTCAATGTGATAAGCATTCATACCATGGTTTTGGTCTGAGTACAAAAATCGAAGTAGGATGTCGTATAGCTTGAGGCG
The DNA here is from genome assembly GCA_011058905.1 of Curvularia kusanoi. Taxonomy (NCBI): domain Eukaryota; kingdom Fungi; phylum Ascomycota; class Dothideomycetes; order Pleosporales; family Pleosporaceae; genus Curvularia; species Curvularia kusanoi. The sequence continues at coordinate 28,903 of SWKU01000031.1, read as the reverse complement.
TTCGGCTGCACTACCAACATTGGAGAACATACAACATCGCAAGCCATATAGCCCAGAGCTCCCAAGTAAGACGATCCGCACCAGTGCTTTTCAGGTTGATACACCTCCAAGCAACAACCATACCACAAACAATGGCCAAGAAACTAATTAATTTGAAGCCCCAAAAACATGTCGAAAAGCATGACCAGAGCACAACTGAGATCGCAATGAATTTGCGAACTTTTGCGTCTCCCATGACTATTGGTGCTGTTTGTCGACCACGTGCGCGGTCTCCTTTTTCATCTTTCAAGTCTTGAACAGACATGGTTGTGAAGATTATGATGCTCACAATTGCGACCCATATTCTCCCTAAGTCAGTGAGAGTTGCCGGTTCATTTGCTCTGAGTACTGTTGCGGTCTTTATTGAACCAGTGTTATACACGCCGAAGCCGACGGCAATAATACCGTTGCGCGTAATCCACTTCTCGCCGCCACCCAGGTCGTTGTAAAGCCATGTCAAGATAATGATGAGCGCACTCTCGGTACCGGTACTCAACATGATGTGGTTGAATGCTAAGACAGCAGGAATGACAATCAACATGGCTTGTCGCAGGTCGTCCGGGGTCAGTCGGCCACTAGGAATGACTCGCCAGGGCTTGTTGAGAGCGTCTTCCTTTACGGACTGCGGATCTTTCTGATTTGCGATATCAAATACCAGCAGATTTGACCAGTTGAAGAGCACAACCAATGGTATACGCGCAAAGATCTCGAGCCGCGTGCTGGAAGTTGTCGTCATTGATGAGCCTGAAATGGCGCCAGAGATTCCGAATATCGTGTTAGGCAGAACGAAGGTTATGAGATCGTCCTTGGATAGAAGCCATATATTCATGCCGATAACACCTATCTGTCGGAAAAGGTGTATTATCGGAGTCTGGGCCGAGAAAGATGTCTTTTTATCTCCATGCCGACTGTGTACAGCACAAGCATCGCGCAAAGGAGACATTCCCAATCGAGAATAAGTAGTAGATCGATGGGCAATATTTCTCACTGAGAAATCAAGACCGTGATATTGAAAACAATCCAGTCTGTTCGCAGCGAGTACTGACAGGATTCAAGGTTTTGGGTGTAGATAACTACGATTGAATAAGAAAGTCATCTCGAGAACCTTACGTCAGCACTAGAACAAAAGAGATTATGTTTCAGTCGCTCAACTGCAATTGCATCGGTTTCGATAAGACGTACATTCACTTGTTCTTAGTTCGGGTAGGATTGGAAGCGTGGAGGGTACGATCACCAATTGGAGCGCAGATACGGGGATTCGCACCATCGCAGGATGAAGCTAGTATGTTAGACTACCGAGAACTGTAAGGCCATCCATGTAATCCTATAGCCGTATCTAGGAGCAGTATGCATTAAGGACTGGAACCCTGGCAATAGACGTCAGAGGGATTTAGTTCGGAACGGCGAGAACAGCGAGTAAGATCCAAGTTATGGGTTCGGCCAAATGGTGAATGCGAGCAGTTGGCCCAATGCAGTATATGTGATGATATCGGCGCCTTGTCTTCTATCGCCAGTAGTGCCTTGACTTAGTGGCACAAACAAGGGGTGCTGGTCAACAATTCAGTGGAAGTTTTCTTCGTTGTGAGACATATAATTGCATTGAAGCTTGAGACGCCAATGTGTGTCAGCACGGAGGATAAACTCTGGAAAAAGGCGTGCAACATTCTCCTGAGACCCGCTGATGCTCACAGTGAGCAGTCGAGCATTCGATCAATCATGGTTAAGTTACCGCCATAAGTGGAGCACTCTCGGAAGGATTTTGTGGATCTTCCCTGCCGGCAGCCCGTAGAAATCGATGAAGTCTTAACTGTTTCCAGCATAAAAGATGGGCTACACAAGCGCTAGATCAAAGTCGATCTACCAGAACCACCTGGTTTGAACTTGACGTTGAATCTGAATCTAGAGCATTTGGAGCACCAAGAAAGACTGGTTGTATCGTCGAATTAGATGCATCATCTCCTAGTGTGATCCTACAGGATTGCCAAGTCCTTCACCGGACCTGATGAGGTGCGGTGTGTATTATCTATTGTTATCTCAACTTGATGTTCAGCACATCTAGTTGAGGTGGAGTATGTCAGACTCGGTGATTACTTGCAGCCAATACACCTCGGTAGATCAGTCGAAACGTCATCTCGATTTCGAGCGCAATCTAACTGCCTCGCCTTGCGACGAACGAAAATTCGCGTTCTACGTCTGACTATGACAAGTTCGGCATTGCATTTGCTATCGGTTGCACGAAAGAAGTTATACTCCGTGCTGGTTTACATACAATAGGCTACTAATCAGAGGATGGTAACCGAGCCTGCGCATCAGCCCTGATGTGGAAAATAGTCGGCTGGTTCAGCGGCGAAAAGATCAACGAAATCCCACTTGCAAGAAACGCGCCAAATGAGATTAATTTGATCTAAAGTACAGCTTACGGATAACAACACGGGGTAAGGCAACGTTCTCTGGGACAACCACTAAAGCTTGCAGACTTTCAGTGCAGGATGAATCGTCCTCGATGCAACAAGCCGCTTACGCTGTCAGCATTTAGCGGCTTTGAGCCATTGGATATTTGAGAGGCAACACCGCTTAAACAGAGGCTCAATCTCATTCGTCGTGCTACGCAGGCAAACAGCGCGGTGTTCTGCGCAGCACTGCGTGTAGCTTGACCGTAATCTTTCTGACCCATCTTTTCGCCAACAGACAACACATCCTTTCGTCCTCCCGTTATTTGTTCTTTGGTTTCTCACAGCCGTACTTTCAAAAAGTCAAAAATGATGTTCATGATGCCCTTGGCTATTGCTGCAGGGCTCGTAGCTCATCTGGGCATCTTCATTCGTGGAGAGTGGCACCTCAGGATACGTTTGATTGTTTCCGTGCACGCCTTTCTCGTCCTAATAGCTCTCTGGATCTCACAATACAACACGAACAGCTTTTCAGAATCTGTCCTACGCGTAGCCAAATCGACGATCTGCTACCTCGTAACGCTTTTCGCAAGCATGATCACGTATCGCCTCTATTTCCACCCGCTTTCCAGATACCCTGGGCCAAGACTTGCAGCTATCATGAAACTTTGGCATGTCTACCAATCGCGAAACTCAACCAATTATCTCGTGATGGAAAAAATGCACAGGAAATATGGTAAATTCGTTCGCACCGGTAAGGCCTTCATGCAATTTTATCCTATTGATATACTGAGGAACCCAGGACCAAATGAAATCAGCATCTTCCACCCTGGCGCCTTCGAAATTCTGGCAGACGCAAAGAATACTGCTAGAAGAGACGAGTTCTACGATGTTTTGCGACCGCGTTTCTCCGTCGTATTCACGCGCGACAAAGGCGAACATAAAGCGCTCCGTGCACTGTGGGCGCAAGGATTCTCGAGCAAATGTACGTTTTACAATCACAACTCGTGTTCCGTGTCTAATGAACCAGCAGCTATGGACGAATATATGCCGCGGCTGATCTCTCTGTCTCAAGGTCTCCGGGACTGCATTGACTCTTTTGGAGAACAGCCAATCAATGTTACTGACGTGATGACATGGTTCTCTTTCGACGTAATGGGCGAAGTGATCCTTGGGCGAGATTTCGGTATGATGGAAAGTCACGCTGAGAATCCCATTATGACTCAACAGAGGCGTGGCCTTGCATTGCTCGGCCCAATCATAGATGTTCAGTGGATTGTCCATCTTGCCTTCAATTTCTTTCCTTTCGTTCGACAAGTGCAAGATTTCATCAAGATGTGCTTGTTCTGTGAGCACGAAGTGTCAGAACGAATGACGGTACGTGCTCAAACTATGGTCGCAGGTATCCTTGCTAACTCGGAAGTAGCGAGGCACAAATGGGAAGCCAGACTTGGCTTCTCGCTTCATAGAGGAGTACGAGGCATCGAAAGGTATCGAAACGGAAACAAAGCGACTGCAGTTGCTGAACGGCAACATTATCTCGGCCATTGTAGCTGGCAGGTCAGTTGCAATTATATCATTCATGACACATATAGAGACTGATGCAGTATACACAGCGACACGAATCGTGGCGCAATGACTGCTATATGGTGGTACCTTTCAAAATACCCCAACGAAGCTATCAAGATTCAAAAGGAGCTCGCAGATATAGAGGCTCACGATGCAAAGCGCCTGGCAAAACTTCCGCACCTTAATGGAGCCATCAACGAGGTTTTGCGACTGGCGCCACCGGCAATGACTGGCAATAACCGCATCAGCGGACCAGAGGGGCTATGGGTTGACGATGTCCTCATTCCCGCCGAAGTCAAGGTGACAACTCCGAGATATGTTATTCAAAGACGTAGGTAGATCTGCGCACAGGTGTGACAACTTACTAATCTGAGCATCAGTCGAGTGTGCTTTCGTGCACGCCGCCGATTTCATACCCGAAAGGTGGTATTCACGCCCAGAACTCATCCTTGATAAGCGGGCTTTTGCGCCCTTCTCTCTGGGTACCTAGCCTCCTATAATGCTCGCGATCACGCTGCGCGCCGAGTGTCTATGCTAACAATGTAAAAGGTGCTCACCAGTGCGTAGGCAAGAATCTTGCCATGGCTGAGCTGCGATTGAGCATCGCAGTTCTTCTCCAACAGTACGACGTAGCTTTTGCCCCGGATTACGATCCCGACACAATGTGGCGCGACATGAAAGATCAAGTGACTGCGCAGCCTGGGCGCGTTCTTTGTACCTTCAAGAGCCGCAACACAAACTAGAAGAGCAATTAAGAAGCACGTGCATATTTGGAGGCGAAAAACGGCATCGAATTAGCAGTTTTCTTCCTACTTTTTCTTTCCTATCAATCAAACAGTGCATGCTCAGATTCAATACAAATTTTGTGTCGATGTGGGGCTTATTTTGTACTCATGTACTGTGACGGTACATACTCTAGCTGTAAATCGGAGGGCAATTGTAACCTTGGCCGGATAGAAGCCATAAGTCTCACTGTTCTTTCAGCTAACGTTTTCTCAGGCCCATGAGAAGTGCTCTGAATGCAAATACACGCCTCCCGACTTCACACCTCTCATAATCTTCTCATTCTCTTGCGCAACCGCATTCCGCACATCATGCTGCATAGTCACAGGCCCACAAACATACACACTCAATCCACTCCCGCTCACTGCCGTAGCCTCACTCTCTTGACGAATAAGACCTGGCAACTCTGGCCTTCCTGGAACTTCTTTTCTGGGTCTCGCTTCGTCTTCGCTTTTTGGTACGAAGTCCGCGTTTCCCGAAGAAGAGGAAGACGTCGAGATCTTTGACTCTCCAACTGCTTTCGCAACGCTGGCAGCTCGTTCAGCCTCGCCTGTCAGGTGGACATCGATCGAGATATCAGGCGACTCCAGTGACATTGAGTACTTTGAAAGCAACTCGTTGACTGTGCTCAGGAACCAAATGCGGCTTGCAATGTCTCGTGTTGCTAGAACGACCCGCAAGCTGCGGTGATGCGGAGGCCTGCCAATATTCTTTTCGTCCTCAACAAGGGTCTCCTGAGGTTTATTGAGATTGTTGTTGCCAGGAGGAAGCGAGCGTTGTCTGCAGAACAGTTCAAGAAAAGAGAGTATCCATCCAGCACCCGAGCCGCCCGCAATGACGAGCAAGCGATCTGCCTCGTTGAACCTCTGCATGTTGATCCCTCCGTAGGGACCATCGATAATCACAGGAATTGCAGAACCTCGGTATTTATGAGCGTGTTCGTACAACTTTTTTGTCAGGCCATGCGAGTGACGAATGTAGAACACAAGCTCAGAGCTGTCGCCATGCTTAGTGGCAGGCAGCGAGCAGATAGTGAAGGGGTGTGACGAAAATGACTGTAGGCCAAAATTTGCGAAGCGTAGGAAGCAATGTTGACCGGGTGTCCAACGCATGTTGATTGAGGGAATAGCGAGGCGTATGAATCCGTTATCCTCAACGTGAATGTGGGCCTTTTGTCCAAAGCCGTATTCGAAGGCAGTTCGCAGCCAGGGATAGACGAAGCAAGGGACGTACACGGCTGCTGTTGCGATGAAGTAGTGCCTGGTTGTGGTCAGTCTGGACGGAAAATTCAGTCAGATTGGTACATACCAGGACGTGAGAGTGTAGTCGCAGTGCCAGAAAAACACAATGATGAATACGACGACAGCGAGGAAATGGGTTGCCTTGAAGAATTCGTAGCCCATACGCCTGCAAATTGTCAGAATGCTTAATCATGTGGTTAAACGCTCTAGGGTACGTACCTGATTGTACTATGGGATGCGAAAGTAAGCCATGCCTGGAATATAAGGGCCACAATACCGGTCCAATAGAACAGTGTGTTCATCATTGTGACCTGCATGACCATATCATGGAAATGGATGTGGTAGACAATGAAAGGGAAGGTATGCATCAGTGCTAGCAAGAAAAAGGCATAGGCGGTCCATCTGTGTACCACTTGGATCTTCTCATGAGAGACTCCTGTGGTGAGGGTAATCCAGTTTGTCTTACTCGCTGTCGCACTAGAGACTGTTAGATTTGGTATTTAGAGGATATGAATAACGTACAATACAAATGGCATACATGCCAAAGCCATCCAACCAGATCTTGTTCCAAGTGGTGGCGAGCCGCCGAAATCCTCGCTTGACCAGTAGTAGGGTTGTGGGATCAGGTCCATACCTTATAGATGGACATGTCAGTCAAATAAATCTCAAAAGAACTCGGATCAAGGTGAAATATTACAAAAGAAGTACACTGCACCCGCAGCACCCAAAAGCAGGATGCCCAATGGAGCCGAATTCCATCGCAATGCCTTCACGTGATACCCGCGGTAGGACAAGTACCGAACGAGCGCAACAAATTTCTGCCAGATCAACGGACCCCGGAACTCTCGATATCCCAGGATGTGTGATGACAGGACGTGTCCGATGATGAACATACCAATGGCAGTCATAAAGAATGCTACCGTTGGCAAAGCGTACACGTAATCAGCGATATACCTGTGTCAAGTATCAGTGCGCTCCTGACTACCTTGTTCAAATCCATTCACCAGAAATGCCATCGTTGCATGTAGAAGTTGCATTGCTCCTCGGTGAATTTATCGCAAGTAAACTCGCGACTGCCAGTGAGCTGCAGTGGGTAGGTAAGCCAGCTTGCCATGATCGATGAGCGCGTCTCAAAGAGGGGATGCCCTTCGTGATCACTCTAGAGTACAAGAAGAGTTCACAGAAAGACTCAACATTGCGGCAGCATTCAGCGCGGACGTACCATGATAAGAGTTCCAAGCCGTTGAATTCGAGTCAAGCTTCACCAACCGAGAGCTTAACCATTCATCGTCAGCTGGAACGCAGTCAACGGGTCGGAAACATAACACCAGCGCCACAGCTCCAAATGCGCAAGATTCAATTGGCTCTGTGAGATGTCTTGCATGGCTGACAGAGCTCGTGGAGTGTGCAGCAACCTGACCTAGTCCCAAACAGGGACAAGCTAGTCTTGTTTCGGCAAACGTGAGCATCTGAGTGCGATTGAGCAAGTTAAAGCGCGCGTTCGTACTTGATATCCATGACGAGCAACTGAAATCGTTATTGCCGTAAGAGAACTGCTATGCCAAATCTCTAAATCACGTTCAACTGGCCCTTCAGTCTCGCGCGTATGAATTAATCATATGGTTTACCTTGACGCAGTATTCCAACTTTGTTCTACCAATACTAAGCAGCCAAATTGCTCACGATGGACATGTCAATGACCACTGCGATGTCTGCCACCATGACAGGTGCTATGTCGATGCCTACCTCGACCTCGTCGACCTCAATGACGATGATGGGTGCAGACACAATGGCAATGACCTTCTTTGTGTCCACCTCAACACCACTCTGGTCAAAATCATTCACACCCCATAGCACTGGACAATACGCAGGGATCTGTATCTTCTTGATCGCGCTGGCCGCCATGTTCCGCTTATTGGTGGCATTTCGCGTCAACTTCTTCGCTGCACTCGCAGCATTCAAGCAAAATCGATACAAAGGCCTGATACAATCGCGAGAGACGGAGATCAGAACTGCGACGCGGGCTTGGAAAGCGGACGAGGCAATCATGATGGCGACTCTGGATGTTGTTGTGGCTGGTGTAAGCTATCTACTGTGAGTGCGCAACGGTCGATGGAATAATTGCGCTGACACGTTGGAAGGATGCTTGCAGTTATGACATTCAACGTCGGATATTTCCTGTCAATATTAGGTGGCGTTTTCCTCGGGAGTCTGGCCTGCGGTCGTTTCACAGGTGGTGCTGGTGCACACTGAAAGCGTACACGACTCCGGCTTCTGAGCTGAAAAGCGAGTGATATTCGTCTCGTGCTACACGTAAGCATGCGCCTTGCTGGCTTAGGGGGTCTCTGAATCCAGCTCCGCATTGGTCATCTTTGAACTTGAGCATTCTATATAAGAGAAGGCAATGCTTAACCTTGAGACCTCTCCCCTTGTATCGCGGTGGCCTCCAAGAGTCTTGCACACTGGAGTCCAGCGTCATTCTTGGAAAACGAATTCATGCTATGCCGCACAAGAACGCCTACCTATTGTTCATCGTTTCGCGATACGTGAATTATGGTACTCGGCGGGTACCTTCTAAAGTATATCTATCAACTGCCTCAGTTTGCAACATCTTCTTGTCCTCACGACTGCACTGCGAATGGTCCGAGTAGAAGTAATATCATGGCAGCTTTGTCTTCGCTAAACAACGCTACTGACAATAGCTGAGGCGTCAGGTGCAATAAAGTCTGCGCATTGAGTGAAGTTGCTCATTGATAATTCCGGGCGGTAGTGACGACGATACTCGGGACCAGTACCCTAGCCTGAACCAGACTAGCTACGCGCAGCAGGCCGAGATAAGCAACTGACGCGTCTCAGTAATGACAGAGCAGTTTGGAGATGCGACTCTCAAGCTTTGAGTCTTCTTGCGCTTCCTCTGTTTTATCGAAGCTAGGCAATGTAGCCGTTGCAACCTCCATCCGCACGATGGCTACAAAGATCGGGGTATTTCACGGTGATGCCAATGTACAATGGACGGTAGCCAGAAACAACGCTCTTTCGTTCATCATGTCGCAAGGTATCGAAAATCATAGGCTTAGGCCTCCTCAGTGAACTCCTTGTACTCAGCCTCGGTCATCAGCTTGCCAGCAGGCTCCTTGGATACAGTGATCTTGGCAATCCAAGCACCGCCCTCGGGATCCTTGTTGATGTTACCTGGCTTGTTCTCGAGTTCCGAGTTGACCTCCGCGACGGTCCCGCTGACGGGCGTGAGAATGTCCGAGGCAGACTTGACCGACTCAACAGCGCCAATTGCGTCACCCTCTCCGACCTCGAGGTCAACCTGGGGAAGCTCGATGTAGACGACGTCACCGAGAGCCTTCGCGGCATACTCTGAAATACCGAGTGTGTCTGAGTAAGTGTCAGTTCGAGAACTTTCGTAGTCGCGCCATGCGATTGCTGGGTTCCAGAGCAGGAGCTGGCACAAATAGACGTACATGTCTTGCCGTCCGCAGACGCTTCAATCCATTCGTGGTCCTCGGTGTACTTCTTCTCCTTCACTGCGAAAAGTCAGCCTCTACAATGGTTCCACGAAATTGTGTTGTATAGCTGGATTGGCGTACACTGAGCAGACACCGTGAATAGCCGCGGCATCTGAGCTGCCTGTCGCCATTGCTGGCAGGCGAAAGGACTTGGCCTCTTCGCAGCACCAGAAGCCAATTGGCGAGCGACGCGAGCAACAGAGAATCGGGAAGCCATTGTGTGAATAATTCCGTGTAGAGTGAGAGGAGAAATTGTAAGTTCATAGAGCTTGGGGAAGCTGCGATATGACAACGCCAAGACGCGCTAGTTGGCGGAGCTGGCGATTGGGAAGGCTGCGCGAACGTTTTCCGAAAGCGACCACTTTTCGCGAGGGAAAGAGCGCAACCGCGACGGCAACATCACCAACACCGTCAAGATGCTGTACGAGATGATCGGAGTGGTGTGTAGTCCCTGCGATGGCAGTGTTGACGACGAGCGTTGCTGACAGATGCAGGTACGGCCTGGCCGCCTCTCAGAAGTCAAAGAGTATGCACCACCGTCGCGTGATCGACTGCGCACTCCCAGGGCTCCGTACTGACTTGCGGCTTCCAGAATCGCCAAAACGGCAGGCAGAATCGTGCTTGAGCAGAACGGCGTTGTTCGCGGCGTCTCCAACTGGGGCACCTTCCTCCTTCCCAAGGCCACGAAGAAACTGCAGTCGACCCACCACTACGGCCACCACTTCATCATGCGCTTCGATGCGAGCGCGCGCACACAGCATTCTCTGCGAAAGACCATGTCGCTCGACCCTCGTCTGATTCGGTACTCGATAGTCAAGATGGGCACCAAGTTTGAGGAGATTAAGGATATCCCAGGAAAGGCCGAGTTCAGGTGAATGTAGAAGGAGGTGCTGAAACAAAGGAGAGCGGACGATGTACAATATCCTGTTTGACAACTTGGGAGTGTGTATATGGACGAGCAGCATCACATGGCGTTTGGGTTGTCTGGGTTTATACATTCACGGCAAAAGTGGATAAAAGAGAAGGCTCCGTCGGTAGCGAATGGAAGTCAAGATGCATACATCAAACTGCATCAACAGAGCTTTTGGACTTGGACAGTTGGGTCAAACTATTGGAGAGTAGGTCTCGCGCCAAACGTGTGGCGCAAACTGACCCATGGGATGCCAGTCTGTGTGGCAAAGACGCATCGAATGCACTCAACACCTCCTGGGCACTGCTGCTATTTGATGAAATGAGCCGCTCATGTTTCCTAATACTCGCCTGATTCTATTTGCTAAGCTTTGTCGACCTAGCTTGGCCTAATTCACCTTGGCATCAACTGATACTGCGCAAGTTGAACCACGGTGCAATTCCACGGAACCGGCCTGGTTCTCCATTGGCCGTAGATTTCCAACATGCCTTACAAGTCCCTGAGGCAAAACACATGTTGCCCCACCTTTCTCCGCGCCAAGACTCTCAAGGGTCGTGAAACGGTTGGCGAAACCCACCATCCTCCGCTCGACACCAACTTACTCCTCGCCCGCTGCATGATCGCCTAGCTTTGCCCAGCTGCCTTCCAAATCGTGGCTTGAATGCGCAGACCAGGGGGTTTCAAACAAGCCTTTAGCCCCTCCCATCAAGCCTTCTGAATTTGTGTGATGGCCTACTGGAGGCACTGCACAAGCAATCGAGACTTCTTGTCTCGAACATGTAGCAGGCCCATGAAACTGAAGCTCCCGGACACCCGTAGTGGGGTCACGGTCGACACGTTCTCCTCTCTATAACAATCAGTCTTCCTCGCACGGATTTCGATGGAACCAGATTACCTACTCAAGATGCCATTTATCAACTCCAAGGGCGCTTCCACGCTCGGTCACACATTCAGGTGGGTGATGCCGCAGTCGGGGGAAGCAATATTCAGTAACTGACGCGGACTAGAAACTTCGATCAGGCGATAATTACAGTCAAAGTTGGAGCAAAGGGCGATCAAGAGCCATTCAGTTGCCACAAAGAATTGCTGCGGCGATGTTCGACACACTTTGATCAGTGCCTGAATCAGCAGGAGTCGTCTCCTTACAAGAGTTCTGGGTTATCACTCGAGCTTGAGGATGTGAGCCCAGACGTCTTCGACGCATTCATGATGTGGCTCTATACCGGCTTCATCCCACACCACCTCATCGAAGGCGGAAAGGAGGTCCATCCACCAACTCATGCGATCGGTACCAACGGGTCAAGCAGTACAACAACAGATCAACAGGAGAGTGATGATGTTGATACGGCATCCTGGGGAATCAGCCTAGACAACGACGACGCAGCCAGCCAGACCTCGAATGACAAAGCTCCCAGTACCTCTGACGCAGCTAGTGCCGACAAAGTGGCAGGCGATGCGAGCGACGCAGAAAAGCCCCTTCCCACGCCTCCCGTTCGCAACCCCGCCGAAAAGCCTGAGCTCCCAAAGGAGACCCTTTGCCCGTGCTGCTCACGCCCGTACAAGTGGCGTGGCCTCGAAGGATTCTTGGAACGCCGCTTCATTGCCTTGTACATTTTCGCACACCGTTATTCCATCCCCGGGCTTCGTCGCGCGGTAATTCTTGCCTGGCAGACAAACGATGAGATTTTGCAGTCCATGCCAGACCACAGCAATGTCATCGCTGCCTATGCAGACTTGCCTCCAGATTCTCCTCTTTGTCGATACTTCCTCGACATGTACACGGTCTACTGGAATCCGGACAAGGACAATGAATTCGCTATCCCTCTGCGAAGTCAGCTTCCGCAGGCTTTCTTGTTCGAGTTGGTGACGATGTTAGCGAGAGGTGAACGACCCAAGACCGAGAAAGAATGGTGTGAGTTTCACGAGCATGAGAGCGAAGAAGAGCGCAAAGCATGCTGTGATGGCTTGAGTAAAGATCCAGTCGCAGGCAAGGCGCTAAGAAGGATCAGAGATAGTAAGGGGTGGAAGGGCCTAGTTTTGAAGAAGGGCAAGCGTTGAGTTCTCGTCTTTTTTGTCTGCATTTAGCGAGCATACGATCATATACCACAAGTCAGATGCGACAGATCTTTCATATATTTGTTGACCCCTGAGCTTCTTGCGCACAAAGCGTCGGTGCGCGGTTGTGGCCGTGCGCTACCCCCGGGAACTCCGCAGGCCTCGATCGTCCACCGCCGCTGATCTGATTTCCACATTGATGTTACTAGGCTCGTAAAGGCTAAGTCTGTACTAACTGCAAGGCTGCACGACACATTAATGAGTACATTCTGGCTTTGTGGCTTGCAATGCGAAGCTGTCGGTCCAAATGGTAGTCCAAATCATCATCATTTGGGCAAGAAGAACATTCAGCCAATGTACTCCCAATGTTCGTGTCAGCATGAGCACCGTGAGCACATCTTAAGCGCGTGCACCATGACCATATAACAGCTCGCTCAGAGACAGATCTCCATCTTCGGCACAATTGAGTGAACAGCCGCTACAATGAAGTTCTTTGCTGCAATTGCTGCGTTCTCTGCCGGTCTCTCATTCGTTGCAGCCGATACTTGCGCTCCTCAACCCCAGTCATGTACCAAGCTTCCTCAGTCGTCTGCTGCAGCATGCTCGTCTATCATCGGTAAGCTGCATCCTCCGAGAAAGGAGCTCAACACTCACTAACATATCTCAGCCAAATCTAAGCTGAAGGTGACAACATGCACCAAGGCCAAGACCACTGTGACAAAGACGTCTACTGTCCAGCCAACAGGCACCACGACTGTCACCGTGACCCAGACAAAGTCAGCAACATCTGCAGTGTTCGTAAACATCCCATATCCTGTCATGAATACCGTACTAAGATCTTCCAGCGTTGTCTCTCGCACTCTGATCGAGACAGCAAAGAGCACGGCGACTTCTGTCACGACACTGGTCCAATCTAGCACGAAAACTATCCTGGCAACGGCAGTGATACCCGTCACTGCAACTTCAACGGCGTCGGTTACTACGTGGGTTCAACTGAGGATGTAATTCACAGTGTTTGTGCTGACCCTGATAGGATTACAACTACCACGAGGACCATTGATCAACCCCCGCAGACATGCACCGCATCTCCCGTTCTTCGCAGGCGTCAATCCAGCTACAAGAACCTGGATATCATTCCTCGTGATTGCTGTACGTCATCAGTCATTATGCACAACTTATGGAGCTAATTGCCCGATAGCCTGCTTCCTGACCGCTACCACGCTCTGCGGCCAACCAGCCACCGCGACGACTACAGTCACAAAGCCTACAGCGTATACTACGGTTACACAAACGAAGATCACAACTGTGATCAAGCCTGAGACCAAGACTTCAGACTCTCTGCAGACAACCACCGCCCTTGCTACTGAGCTATCAACGGTGACATCGGTCGATGTCACCTTCGTTACAGAGACAATGTCTGTGACTGCTACCGTCGCTACTACCACCCAAAGTAGGTCCTCGACTTTAAATCTCCGCCCAAGTACTGACAATTGCCAGCTGAGACTGTAACCTCAACCGCCACCGCCACAGCCACCGCCGACCCCTGCGCCAACCCCGCTTTGTACACAGCAACTCGACCAACTTACCCTGGTGCTGTGTGGGGTGTCTTGTCAGACTCAGACAGTCCCCAGGACTGCTGCTATAGATGTTATCACAGCAATGCGGGATGTTTGTTCTGGAAGTATTCCGACTACGCCTGCTCTCAGTTCGTCATTCCAAACAAGAACCCTGCTGTTGGTTGCACCACATCGATTTGTCGAAAGGGCATTGTTCAGCTGATGGCTGCACCTGGAGATGGAGCAACTTACGGAACGGGTATCTGTGCAGCGCCGGGCTTCAGTGGATAGATATCAGTCTAGAGAGTAACTTCTACTAATACTAATAATAATATTTGGATTCGAGAGCACGAGTACGTTCCCTAGGCCCTCGAAGATTGTTTCGCGAGTAGCGCGGCTTTCTTCTGCCTCATATCATCGAAAAAGCGCTGCGCAAGAGCACGATCAATGCGATTGAATTCCCACCATCCTTCCTGTGACGCGTCTGTAGTTCCCACATAAACCTCTCTTGGGTGCAGTCTGGCGGCCGGCCACAAACCATATGGTCGCACAGACAGTGTTGCCAAGAGCGGGTACAACTCTTCGAATACCAGTGTAGATAAAACTTTCATCTGACCCCTGTATCCAGGTGATTCAGCTTCGAGCAGTTGTTTGGGTAGTTGACTGAATGTTGAGTCCACAAGCCTCACGTGGCCACCGTTGCACCCGAATCCGGGGCCATAGGGAGGTGGAGGTCGGGTCTCTTCTTGCGGTGGTTCTTTGTACGATGCAAAGGATTGCTTGTCAACCACAAGGAAATCCATTGTCCACATCCTGCCCAACGTGGGCAACAGTGTGTAAGTAGCCTTGAAGTGTTTCTTGGCAGCCTCGATATCGCCTTCTGGGATACCAACGGTACGGCCATCAATCAAGTCGACACCTGCTCTGTCAATGATATTGTCGATGCCTGCAATCCACTTTCCTGATCGTTTCAGATCTTCCTGCAGCTTTTCCATGAAGGTTGCCCACTCTTCATCGCTTTGTTCATACGTAAGTCGATAAAGCACGAAGCCCCACTTGTGCGACTTCTGGTCTTCGCCTCTCTTGTTCTTCAAGTAGAAGTCCATGCGCTCGCGAAGAATGGTAATCCATTGCTCCTGGGTAGGGAGTTCGGGTTCGCCACGTAGAGCCAGCCTGGTTTCGTCGCGGTTACGTTTTCCTTCTTCGTAGTGGCCGAGAAAGTTCTCGGAATCGCGGAATCTTGGATGCGCGGGCTTGGTGAGCTGCCCCATTATGTCCATTTGCTCAGCAAACGACGGTGCAGGTTTCTTTGCGTCCTCAGCTTCCGCTTTGTCTTGGGCATCCAAGATGGCTTTTTGGTGCTCAAAGGACATCGATCCCATGACTTCCGAATACATGGCATGTCTCTCTGGAATAGGGAGATCTGTAATGGCGCCAGTGTCGTTGTAGCCCTTGAACCCAGTCATCGGAATGCCAATGGTGTAGTCCATGCCCGTAAGCAGAGCTCTGAGGTCCTGGACGCACTCGTAGTACCTTTTACCCGCTTCGCCAATGGCAACTTTGTCATCTCCTGCAGCGCTGAGTGCCGCCTTGTACTCTGCAAAAGCTCGCGATGAGACTTCATCTACTCTGTCAACGAACCATTGGTGTGTTCGGTTGGTCATATTTGTCCAGGCGTCGGACCAGTACTCTGCCCACATGCCAGCAAGATCGAGCTTCTCAGTAATGCCGAGTTGTTCACGTCGTGCATTTGCGACATGCTCAAATTCGACGTATATGTCTACCATCCAGTTGAAGCTGTCTCGGGTGGCTTTGAGAATTTCGTCACCGTTATACCATCGGAAAAGTCCGAGAACATCTTTCATTAGTTCAAAGAGATTCCTGTAATTGGCGGGGTCGTCCATCTTGCGCTCAAGCCATCTATCGTGGCTAATGGGTGCCATGCCAAGTTGGAGCTTCGCCTTGAGAGGACGCAGTCGTGCCGGCATCGGGACACGGGGCGTGTAACCCAGCCCTGGCAGATTTTCTCCTGTGGTCAATGGCATGAGTCTGTCGTAGCAGCTGTAGTCCATCAAATTGTATGGAGCTGGCGCCCAGTTACGGTACGGGGTATTGAGAAGGGGCCACTCCTCTTCTGACAATAATGGAAAAGATGCAGTTCCACCCCCGGGGCGTCTGCCACGGATTGCATAATCCCCAAAGTTGTTCATGTGACGAAGAGGTAAGAGCTCCTCAACTATTCCGATCCGATCAGATCAGTCGCGCAATTAACAAACTTTACTTACGATACGTGAGACTGAGAAGCTTCTCATGATCCCAAGATGCGTGATCGCCAAACCAATCTTTCATATGCTTCTCTGCCGCATCAATGTCCATCTTCAGCAGTTGGTCGTCAAGCTCCTGTTTCCTGGCTGGGCTAGCGCCACTCGAGGTGCCAAAAGGGGACTGGGACATGGCTGGCGAGCCGTGCTTTCTCAACAGAAGGTGTGGTACAGGCCTGATCGTTGTCACGCTGCGAATTGGTAGACGGCGTACCGCAGTTTGTAAGGTACGACTGAAAACCCGCATTCTGAAGTCTTAATAAGGAGGTACGCTACTAAAACTCGGTTCCGTTCGACATTGGATAGCCATTCAGGCGCGCCGCACTAAGCCGGATGGGGAATGCGTGAGGCAACAGCGCCCCTAAACGCCAGGCAGCATCCAACCTTTCACATCGACACAAAACAATGTTCCAGCGAAGAGCTTATCACGCAAGTCAGCTGCACTTAGCATCCTGTATTACGTACTCCACTCAATCAAGGGACACGGATCCCGAAGATAGACTCCCAAGGGCATAGGTGTGTTGAGAGAGTATATGGTTCTAGACAGTCACAGCGAATGTAGCGTAGCGTGCGATAGTGCAGGATGGGATGATGCATATTCCGAGTACTTTCGATTTCAAATCAAATACCAGGCCATCGTGAGGTATACACGACACCTTGAACTCCAGCCTGGGCAATCCGCGATGCCCCTTGTGCAACGGGGAAGCAAGACGCGAGGCTTCTGTTCCTTGTTTCTGAGGCTTTTGGCACATGCAATGCTGGAGGAATTATTCTTTTTGTTCTCGCGTATTGATGGGCGGGACCATATCGACTATACCGAAAACTATGATCGTTCTAAGGTTCTTTCCTCCATAATGTTCACTATCTCGCCATATCCGCCAGGTTTGGCTGCTGCGAGAGTATCGCCAAGTGGTTCGCTTGGGCTTGTGTCGGCCGTCGCGTTGATAAGCAGCTCTACTATCTGCTCATGTCCGTTTTCTGATGCCACCTGAAGCGCACTACTAGGTTCATTCCACCCATGCACTTCAGCTCCTTGTTCTAGCAGCAACTTCACTACCCCTGTATGACCATGGGATGAAGCTGTGTAGAGCGGGCTACCTCCATGTCTCCCGGAAATGTTGACTTCAGCTCCTCGCTCCAGTAGTAGCCTGACTACTTTCTCATGACCATTGCATGAAGCTGCATGGAGGGCGCTCCCTTCATGTCCAACTCTTGCGTTGATCTCTGCACCTCGATCTAGCAGTGATTTGACCACCCGCTTGTTGCCCTTGAATGAAGCTATGTAGAGTGGACTGGCTTTGCAGAAGTCAAAATTGAAATAGAAATTCTCCTGGGCGTTGATGTTGATGTCCTTGCAATTGAGCAGCATCTCGATGATGTGGTCATGTCCCATTGCTATGGCGATTTGGAGTGCATTGCCATCAATCCCGCCAGGCATGTTGACGTCTGCACCACGTTCGAGCAGCAGTCTTACGATTTGTTCGTCTCCATCTTCTGAAGCGTTGCAGAGTGCATTTGTGGGATGCGTACAACATGTCCATTTGAAGGTAAAATGGCCTTCTGCGTTGACATCAAAGCCTCTATCGAGAAGAACCTTTACAATGTCATAGCTGCCCCCATAGACGGCTGCCTGGAGTGTGTTTCCACTCAAACCACCTTGCATTGTCATGTCGGCGCCGTTCTCGAGCAGAAGATTCACAACCTGTGTGTGACCCCCCTCTGCAGCTTCGTGCAGCGGATTGCTGTCGAAATACTTTTCAGTCTTTTCGTTGAAAAGCTCCCCCTCGGCGTTAGGATCTGCACCCCTCTCCAGCAGCAGCTTTACTACCGGTACATGCCCCTTCTCCGAAGCCGCCTGGAGTGCATTTCCATGCATCCCGCCTTGAGCGTGAAGGTTAGCTCCAGCCCCAAGAAGCAGCTCTACCAGCCGCGTATAGCCATAGTATGAAGCAGCTTGAAGTGCAGTGCCAAATCTCCCTCCTTGCTGGTCGATGCTTGCGCCTCTGGCTAATAGAAGCCTCACAAGATCCTCGTTGGCGCGTCGACAGGCACTCTGAAGCGCAGGTCCCAGATCGTCTTCCTCGCGCTCAGCGTTTATGTCGGCGCCCTTATCAAGGAGTAGCCTGACTATCTCTTCATTTCCTTGCTCCGCCGCTTTGCACAGCGGTATCACAGAGCAGGCAATTAGGGTCGGATCATCGACATGCTGCTCAAGTAGCTTCAGCACTGTTTCTCGTTGGCCATTTTGGGCGGCCCAGACTAAAGCTGAGCTATCTGACTGCTGCACATTGTGACGGTAGAGAAGGCTGTTGAGCAGGGAGTATAGTCGACTGTTTGCGCGGGCAAAGGCACTGATGTCGCTTTCTGATTCCAAGTACTCTGAAATTTCGGCGAGCAATTCGTTTGGAAGCAGAAGAAGTCGTTGCATTTCGAGAGCAGAGATCCGTTCCGGCGCTAAGGTAACTGGACAGGAGCAATCTAGTGTAAATGTTTGCGGTGCGCTCTGAGGATAGGTATTAGCAAAAATGTTGCCTGAAATCGGTGAAATGCGAAAAATTTAGCTTTAGGGTGTCAAGAGTATATATACCCAAAGAGTGGGTATTGAGGCGCAGACAAAATGTGTGTTCCCTGTTCAGGCACCCAGGTCGTGTTGTGGCGCAGCAGCATCGACCAGAATCATCACCTCCGCGGATGTGCGTCCGCGTTACTACCTGCAACTCTCTGTTTGACTTCAGTAGTGCACTTTTGAGACTTCGGTAGATTTCTAGTGTCACGTTGCTGAGCCGCCAATTTTGAAAGACGTGGGCCAATAGATCAATGAGGTGTTGACGGGTCGACCTGACGACTCCTGATTGTTTATTCGAGCGGCGCACAGGCCAATCAGCAGAGATGGACTACAGCCCTCTACCGTATCTATGGCTCGTCGAGCTAGGTCTTTTTGTACTGTATCTTACCAGCTGTATTGGACCTAGAAATTCCAGATCTGCTTACAATGGCACTTTTGTGCCTTACTGTGAGCTCGGAGAATAAACATCGATTTCCGGTGTTTAGAATAGACTACATGGCGATTTTATAGCTACTGTCCCTGTGAAATGCTCGATTGCGGGATAATGGATCTGGCCTCAGTCTTTGAAATCTGATCTGAGATTATCTTTGATGGAGACAGATCATGCATGCAAGGCTCTTGTTTCACTTGAGGCATGACAAAGACAAGCGAACGTAGGACATATCATCGTAAGAAGAGCGGTTTGCGGATGATCAGGTTCGACTCTATGCTTCGCGGAGCACGGCGCCTTGCTCTTTGTGGTGTGAGACTGAGACTAGTACCTTTATTGTACATCATTATGAGTTTCTATTATCCCTGACCGAATTTTTTCCCTCCATTGAAACCAGATTCCTGTTTTCTTAACCAGCAATGAAGATGCCCAGTGCCCGAACGTGAGGATTTATTAGAGTGAGGTTAAATGGCGTCAAATAAAGATCTGAATCCGTGACGGCCACAAAAACAGTCTCGTTGACCGCTGGATTGCGTTGGTAGACCTCATTCGGCGGCTGCCAACTCCAACCCTGGTTGGGCCCTGTGACTTCAAGCGGCGTGTAAGTAGTGTTGATTTGAGAAACCCAAGCCAGGAATTTGGGCTCGCCAGCGCTGGTTGATGTGATATAGCTGTTGTTGGGTCCCACAGCCTTACCGGCGTCTTCCCATTCAAGGAAGATCTTCCGACCAGGGAAGGTCAAAGGCTCTGTCTTGTTGCGTGAAATGGCGGGAGAGCAGTTATAGCCGGTCGTGGTATTATGTACGCAGGACTCAGTATCGGTCAGGTTTGAGATGCTGGGATCAGCGACACGAGGACCGACCACTTCGTTTTCTGATGTATCGTTGGGAGAAACCCTGTACTTGTGAGATTTGAACGAAGGGATGACCATGTCAGCGCTTACCTGTTGGGGTTTGGGGTATTGAGAACGTGAAGTGCGGGGAAGTTCTGCCATGCGATACGGGTATTGTTTGCAGGGCAGGATGAGATGTAGGGAGCAAGGAATGTCCAATGCCAGCTCTGGGGAATACCTATATCAAGTAAGCTATGGATATCATGAAGCATCTGAAGCACGAACCTGGTGTGAAAGAGACTGGCATGGGTTGCAGGCCCAACATCTGGCGGAAGGCCATTTGTTGGCGAGCCTCGATCGACTCGGCCTGAACCAGCAGGGTAGCGACTTCGCGACTGTCCAAATGGGAAATGAATCCCCAGTTGCCGCTCTCACCCCATCGGGTGAGCTTCACATTGAAGTCAATGAATTCTCGAACGGTAGTGAAGGGGTAATCGTAGATGCACTGCTTAGGAGCGGCCTCGCCGAGCATGTTGGTGAGGAGAGTCGCATGATCAATCTCCTGAGTGGCCATGAAGGCAATGAATGCTCTGTCCTCAGCAGTCAAACCAGCATCAATAAAGTCCTGATCTGAGAACTTGGCCAGGCCGTGGTTGAAGAGATCAAGCTCGATGTATTCCTGGTGCAGACCCAGGTTGACAGACTCGAAATCAAAGTCGCTCTCAACCATGTACCTTGGAAGTGTACCATTAACACCCTTACCACCTACAAAAAGTAATCAGTAGTTGACTGTCAAGTTTGGGAAGTAAACCTACCACCGGGAGTAAAAGGCAGCTGCGCTGGAGATCGTAGTAGACCATCGGGATTGTAGTATGTAGCAGTAGGATTAGGGACAGCAGGCCCATCGAACTTCAACGCTAATGTAGTTGTGCCGGCAGGTTTGTTACCTGTGACGGTGGCAGAGCCAGAGTATGGGCCATGACTGGTAGGCCCAGTCGGGTCGGGGCTGACACGAGTGGGTGCTGCACCCGGCTCAGTTCCAGTGGGTGCCTTGGTAAAAACAGCGGGTACATCTGTTGCAGGCTGTGGTAGGGCAGTAGCGAGCCCACCAAGGGCGAAAATAGCGATGTTGCGGAGCATTGCTGCTGGTACCACTGTGTATGGGAGAAGTGGACTGAAGAATTAATGTCTACGAGGGCCGCTCAACTTATAGATGCCCTCTAACCCTGTAGCAAACAACGTGCGCAAAACCTCAGTATGCTGTCATGCTCCACAACATCCGTGCTGCCGATACAGGAGTCATGGAGCAACCCGATAGGCTCCGTGCAAGACTCCGAGTATATCGAATGAGGCCACTGTCTCGAAAAGCTTGTGCGATTGATTTTGCTATGATCTGGACCTAGGCCCTTCCCAACTCATTACAAACAAGCTGTAGCTTGTTCAAGCCACCCTCGATCTTGGGTCTTAGCCATCGCTCAAATGCACTGTTCTGACTATTCCGCCTTCAATGCTCACAGCCTGTTGGCTCGGACCATTGTTACTGCATGACTTGAATAGTCGAAATTTCCCTTTTGGTTTCTCAAAGGCATCTACCTCATTCCAGCACATCGAGTGAGAAGCATGGCGCGCCAAGAGATCTTCAGCCGCTGATGGGAGATAGACGTCAAAAATATTCAGTTTCCTGCTCTTTCAAGAAGAGAAGTGACGGAATTGGCACCAAAAATGGTGAAGATATGTGATTGTCAGAGGTACGTGCTTTGGCGGGTAAGTATGACGTAGGGGTAGATTTATTGGCTATCGCCTCGACTAGTCCCGACTGTGTCGACCGAGCCAGGATCTGATAAGCTCACCATGGGAATTTGCAGAAAGCCATGCGCGGGACACGCGATTGTGGACCCGGGCACGTGGTCAACGGTCGTCGCTGCTCCGCGGTAATGCTGATGTGGAGATCCGGCAAAAGAGCGGACCACTTTTGTACAAAGCACCGGAGAAGATTCGGCACAGAATTTACAACGACTACTAATATTTCTCTACTTCATGCCGGTCACATTGGTGTCGCACGAAGCCGCACGGCGCCACGACTATACCGCCATGATAGACGCTCCTCCATCCAGCGTCACTCTATTCCTGATGCTTAGTCTCATTAACCTTCCAGTCGCTTTGATCAAGCTTCCATCCTGGTTCTTGCCTAATACTGCATTGGGACAGTATACTAGGGCTTCTCCGGTCTCAAGGGACTCAATGCGTCGCATGATGCCCTCGTCTCCTTCGACAGCGTTTATATGCTTCCTCAGTGCAGCGTACCATGCCGGACTCGTAAATCGATGCATTACAATCACAGAGCAGAGAGCAATGAGATCGGTCGCAATCGTAGGTTCTTGTGTCGAGATGATGACGCGGGCATCTTGATGGCGCTGTAGCCGGATGACACGCATAAGAGCGTCAGTAAAGATTTTGGAGCCCAATGTGTTACTCATGTACTAGAAATGGTGAGCGAACAACTCGCTGGCGGTGCAACACTACAGCACGTACCTTATGAGCTTCATCCAATACCACCATTTTATCCGGTGTGCTAGATTGCAGGAAGTGGTCTAAACCGATTTTGAAGAGTATGCATGCAGTGCTGGGCGTCAAAAATGAGTCAGAGAGGTCTATGATAGTGATCTCTCCCGGTTTAAAGCTGGGGGCCGGCGAAGAGCCGTCCAAGTCTAGAAACGATTCGAGCAGATTCAAGCGCTTATTGAGCATGTTGGACCGTGTAGCATCGGACTTTTCTTTGCCAAGTCTCTTCTTGAACTCGGCGTAGTCCATGGAGCCATCAGTACTTTTTATGGCGATATCGCGAAGTATAGCTTCCACTGTCGCTATGTATAATGGCATAGCTGACTTCTCGTCAACAGCCAATAACGTATGCAGAGCACCAATGTCCAGGCTCTTCGATTTCAGACGAAACGGCACCATTTGGACGTTTGGCAGCTGCTTATACATAAGCTTGATGGCTGGGTTGGACGATATGGTGACTTTTTTGACATGAGTGTTGGGGAACTTGGGATGAGCCGTCCCGAGAAGGGATGCTTCGCTGATGTTGAAGCCTGTGCCACCACTGCTCCACTCACCATAGCTGAAAACCAAAGTTGAGACAGGGCTCTCGAGATATCCAAGATTTCGTGAAGCTAATACCGAGTTTTCGAGAATGCAAGATGTTGTATGGCTCTTGCCACTTCCTTGAACACCGCAGACGAAAGCCGAAAAGGGCACGTTCGTATTCAAAAACAGTTGAGGATCAGTAGAGTCTTTAGGTCCTTCATTGAGATTACCGAGAAGACCATATTGTGGTAGCAAATCCTTGTAGTGTTCGGCAACAATGTCTGCGGACACTATCGTGGCTTGACGGATGTATTGTTTAAGCGCACTCGGAGAGGCTAACGTGTCTCTGTCCGTGCTTTGGCCGTTCAGAAGTTCGCGTGTGATAGTAAGATTAGGAACAGGTCTAAAAGCTGACCCTAGCTAACAACATATCCCTGATCTCAAGAACATCGTTGGATAGACAAATGTCCGGGACTAGATTCATTGGGATCGACATCATGTTGAGTGTGGCAATGAAAAGAGAGCAGATCCTTCGACAGTACCGACAAGAGGACGGTCCGAAAGTAGACTTGCGTGTCATTAGAGCTTGGTACTATGGAGAGTCGTGGATCTGCACGACATGGACACGTGTCCCATCCCTCAGATATGCTGATGCAAGTCTGCTCAATCTTCGAAATGGGAATCTCGCATAGAACGATCAGATGGCTCACCCATATCGGGTATCAAACGAGGCAATTCCAGGAATCTGAGGTCGCTTGGGATACTGTGCAACTGCCCCAGGCACCGTGACTGAGGCAACTAGAGCGAAATACAACACGGCAAGCAAGGAAACTCGCCCCAGTATTCTAGACTGATTGACGAAATGCGCGGAGCTCAAAGTCATTCCTATACCCTGGACAACGAACTTGCATTATCACACGAGCAAAATAGACAGGTTTGATGGAGGTGAACCAAGCGAAGGTGAATGTAGCGAAGATGAGAACAGAGATAGCTGTGATGCCGCGATGGTCGCTGATAGCCAATTATGGAAGGCGATTGTACTAGAGGCAGGGCGCAGAGACAGCCTTAGATTGCCAATAATTTCTTAGACCGCAACAGTATCCTCCAAAATATCCATGCGATGTTTCTTGATTGATAGGCGACCAATATGCTTATAACGGCTAGTGATACGTGAAAGCCAGCTCTGTGGTGCAGTCCTTACCTCTTGGGATTGTACTTACAGAATTCTGTATTAACTCCAACTTGCAGTAGCGGCACATAGGTATCTGTGACTCTTTGAGAGAAACATCTTATAACGAAGTCTTTGGATACGTTGTGGGAGTGTTGCAATTTGTGCGCAATCTGTACATCGGTTTCCAACGACGTGCGTGCACCCTGCAGTATGTGAAGAAAATGTTTGATCGGTCAAACAGCTAGTCTACTTGGATGCGGCAAACACCAAGACGATCTTGTAAGGCGGGAAGCAAGCCTCGATCTATACTAGTGTCTACTGCTGCACCTTTCCACGCCAATAAGATCGTTGCGTTATGGAAAGAGCTGTTCAGACTACAAATACAGATTGGCTTTCATCCGAACGAATTAACTGTTTAGACGATATGTCGAGATCAAAACCTTTCTAGCGAAGTCATGCCCCTCTACGTTTGATAAGGCTTGGGATACATTGGTGTTCGACAAGTCTGTGACCGTGTCTTTTCTAGACACTCCCATGGCGCGATGGTCGCGCTACCTTGACGATCGATTGGGGTCTGAACTCGTCTTAGAGCAGACTACATGAATCCCGAGGACTTGACCTTTGTGTCTTAGCTGCGGCGCCTTCCCCTACGACTACATCGAGCCCTGCTGCAACATCGAGTGTTGTCATATCAAATACGCCCATTGAGTCTTTCTCATCGAGTATTAGCCTCTCGATCTCTCTAACCTCCTCTGTTCCTTCTGTGTCAAACCTAGCAACATCATCGACGACTATCACGGCTGTTACGTCAGCCTCCACAGGATCTTCCTCAGCTTTTTCCACATCCTCGCCAACGTTGTCGGTATCCACCCTGGAAGTGTCGACACCGCCAACGTCTAGCATTGCTGTTTCAGACAGTACGATTACATCGTCACTCGCGACTGCGACCCCTACCCCAGTTCCCGTACCGTATCCTTCTTGCGACAATGTTTCTGGATGCCTTGAAAACCGAGTATGTAGTGTTAATACCATCAACTACATCCAGAACTGCAACATTTCTCCCACGACAGCTGCGAGGAGCGGGGGCACGACAATGAATAACCTACAAAGCATAAACTCTTTCACCAACAATATGCCTGGCAAGATCTACACTGCGTGTGCAAGCTACTGCCAGACCACAACAGGGTGTAGCAACTGGCTAGTATACCAGGACGTTAGTTTGCCGTATGCGTTGTGCCTTTCCTTCTCGACTATCTCAGGTAGACAAACTCAAGCTGTTAGCAGGAAATTTTCCTTGTGGACTGTGTATACAGAGTAGTCTTTAGTAGACATTTCATGAACTACACGTTACTTGACGAAAGATCCATTTCGAATCTGCCGATTTCTGTTACTGCCCTAGCACGGTCAATCAGCAACTTACCACCGCAAATTGTTTGGTTCCTTGCACCGGTCTTTTCGCCCTATTAGGCAATTCTTGCGGCGCCCCCGGGAAGGCTGTCGTGTTCCGTCGTAGCAGCGCTGCAGGTGCATCGGTACGTCGTTCTCTTTCGTACATAGCTGATATTATGCTCTATGCTCTATACTGTATGTTCTATACTCTATGCTTATACTTATACTCTATGCTCTATACTCTATACTCTATACTCTATGCTCTTGTTAAGGTTGTAAACTTAGCACTATACTTAAAGCCGCTATATAGCCTTATTTTTAGATTTTTTAAGCGCTATATCTCTACTTTCTTAGTTAAACCATACCTAGTTAATAACTATAAAGAAAGTAGAAATTTTATTATAGAACCTAAGTTATATAGCTATAGAGTTAGGTTTACTTCTAGTTCTAAAGTAAATACTAATACTAAAGTATTCTATACTACTTCTATAAACTTAACTACTATACTATAATAATTTTATGAGGAGGTGGATAGGCGTTAGGGCTAGCAGAACTTTAGCAGAACTTCAAAAATTAATTTTTAATTTCAAACAGGAATTTAACAGCGCATAAGCTCGGCCATATACTTTCCGGCCACCCATACTTTCCGGCCACCCAACCACTTCGCGTCACCATCAATCAACGTCTTTTTTCTCCACAACTACGTGCTCAAAATGGATCCCCGTGAAATTGCAATACAATCTGCTATCGCTAAGCTTAATTCTGGTGTCAGAATAAGCCAGCGCGCGGTGTGTAAGAAGTGGGGAGTCCCGCGATCGTCGCTCTAAGAACGTCTTAACGGCAGCAAACCGCACGCGATAGCTCACTCCCACCAACAGCGATTGACCCCAGAGCAAGAGGAGTTTCTTGTAGAGTGGATTCTGGACAAGGACTCACGCGCACAACCTCCATCTCACCCTCGCGTGCGTGAGATGGCTACCCGAATCCTCCGTATAAATGGCGACATGCGCCTACTTGGCAAGGTATGGGTACCTTACTTCCTTGCACGCAATCCACGCGTTGCCTCTATTGTAGGCAGGAAGATTGAGAGTGCGCGTACTACTGCTGCCAATTACAACACCATAAACAAGTGGCTTGACCTCTTTGAGCGCACCCAAAAGGCGCTGGGTATACCCTATGAGAACGTGTGGAATTTTGACGAGACAGGCATCGCACTTGGTGTATGTACTAACTAGCAGGTCATTGCAGATGCAAGGAAGAAGAAGGCTTACAATAAATCTCCAGAATTGCGCAAGTAGGTAAGCGTACTAGAGTGTGTAAGCGCGGTGGGTAAGAAGCTCTAGTGCCTTATCATCTTCAAAGGCGAGCACCTCCAATTAACGTGGTTTCCCTCACTCTTAACACCTGACTGGCTGTACACGACCTCTGAGAATGGCTGGACATCAAATGCTATAGGTCTTGAGTGGCTGTGGCGTATATTTATACTACAAACAGCTCCATTAGGCAGCAGCCACCAACTGCTCATCCTCAACAGCTATGGGTCTTACACACCGATTGACTTCATGTGGGAGGCCAGGCAGAATAAGATCCACCTCCTCTACCTCCCACCGCACGCCTCTCATATACTCCAGCCTCTTGATCTCGCGCCATTCTCAGTGGTGAAGTCACACTATCGCAACACGATTGGGGCGCTCTCTGCGCTTAGTAACAGCGCACTAGTTAAGAAAGAGCGCTTTGTAACCTTATATAATCTTGCACAAGAGGAAGGGCTCTCTAAGAGAGTAATAAGATCTGGCTAGAGGGCTGCTAGCCTTGTTCCATTCGATAAGAAGAAGGTACTTAAGTTATCTCAGATTACTAGGCGCCCAAGTACTCCACCACCAACTAAGCAAGGTAGAGCAACCTGCAAGGCATTACTTGCTACTCCAAAGAGCTCTTAGCAGCTAAAGCGCGCGCAGCAGGCGCTGCTGCAATCAGAGAACCTTTCGCAAAGCGCCCGGGAGGTTCTCACCAAAGCAGCTAAGGCTATTGCCCTCACTAACGCCAGGGCTGCTGGGCTTGAGGCTAAGAATCAACGACTCAAATATCAACTAGATAGTACCCAGAATACTTGGGCAAGAAAGCGCGTTCAAATTGACCCAAATGAGCGCTTTGCAAACATTAAAGCGATCAAGGCAGCGATGGCTCTGGCTGCTGCTTAAGAGGCAGAAAACGCTACCAAAAACCCAGAAAAAGAAGCTGAAAAAGCAGCCAAGGAAGCAGCAGCCCACACTCTTAATTCTATGTGTACAGTAATCCAATTTTAAGCGTTGTGGTTGAGTTATCGCGATTCAAAGTGAGGTGGTTGCATTTGGTTGGGTGGCCGGAAAGTATGGGTGGCCGGGAAGTATATGGCCGAGCTTAGTATTGCGATTAGAACGCACTCTTCCGAATTGCAATACGAGTTGTAGTTGTTGAGATATTGGGTTTGAAAGGTAGGTGTCGTGCTGGAGGACCTATACGCGCTAGTCCGAAAGTGAATTATTATTTCATTGCGCTAGTCCGAAAACGAATTATTATTTCATCGCAGTTTTCTTGGCACGAGGGAGCAGAGGGCGGGCGGGCGCGTCGGTTAGGGTTAGGATGTATAAGACAATAACTCGATTGGATTTCTATCTTTCTGCAAATGAGAGACTCTAGATACCCTGGTGAGAGGATACCTTTCGTTTCTTGTAAGATCTACAGAAAGAAACTCGTTAGGAGGATACTAGAGCAATTTATACATTAGATCGGGGGGATACTTCCTCCGAGTTGTTTGCTGTGCCGTAATGCACGCGCCAATCGGCGTGTGATTGCGTGACCACCTTGCAGGAGGGGTGGGCAGCAAGCAAAGGAATATGTACGTAAGGGGCACAGCTGTAGAGTGGAGACCTCTTGTTCGTACTTGGGCAGTTAGCGTGATCTTCTAGATTAAGGTTAGGGTTAGGGTTAGGGTTAGGGTTAGGGTTAGGGTTAGGGTTAGGGTTAGGGTTAGGGTTAGGGTTAGGGTTAGGGTTAGGGTTAGGGT
>SWKU01000030.1:232673-306067 GCA_011058905.1 Curvularia kusanoi | reverse complement strand
GGGGAAAAGGGGGGGAGTAGGGGTTGGGGGGGGGGGGGGGGGGGGGGGGGGGGGTTCAGTGCAGAGCCGACTTGTGTAAATAGAAGGGTTTGGAGATACAAATAGTCGTTAATAGTATGCATTATGCCCACTGAGACAGAGCCTGACTAGCACATTGGGGCATGTGATGTGCATGTGAGGTTATCTGTTGCTCAAGACGGAGGTGTGTCTACCTGCGAAGTAGGAAGCGACCAACAGAGTGGTATCTTTGAGGTACAAAGAAGGAAACATGCACGCAGGAGAAGAAAAAACAGAGGAAAAGTCAAGGAATAAAGCAAGCACATGTACCCCTCCCTAATACGCCGGAACGAAAGTCCGACTACTGATAACTGCTTTTTGGAAGAAGGACGGAAGGCACGTATAAAGTCCTCGTCGGATAGTTGAGAGTAGTGTACATTGTGAGCAATGTGAGGTTACCACATGCTGAGTAGCCCTCCCTGGATCAATGGGTAGGGATGTAGAATTGGGGTGTAAATGACTGATCAACGTCTTGTGCAACATGAATCA
The DNA here is from genome assembly GCA_011058905.1 of Curvularia kusanoi. NCBI lineage: Eukaryota > Fungi > Ascomycota > Dothideomycetes > Pleosporales > Pleosporaceae > Curvularia > Curvularia kusanoi. The sequence continues at coordinate 305,521 of SWKU01000030.1, read as the reverse complement.
GATCATAGCAGTCTGAGCGCATCTTGGATCGGCGGGCGAGCATCCACAGGCGTGGACTCGGCGGTAGGTGGCAGAAAGCGAATGTCTGCTTCTCCGTTGGGAAGCCACTGGACATCTAGCTTTCTGGGTTTCTCCTTGCCCGCCGCCACGAGTCAGCTGGGCTCTCTCTTCCGTCCGTCGAGACTCGGGGATGAGCGAGGGGAGCGCCGTAGAGGCGGTGATTGGCGACCAACTGGAGACGCTCGTATGCTCTCGTTGGCAGCCATGACAGCTGCGCTCTCTGGTATCGTCGGCGACTTCGCATATTGAGGACTCATCTTTTGAGAGCTCGGCTTTTGTGGGCTCATCTTATGCGAAGCGCCGCTCCCGGCACGTTGATGAATACTGCGGACAGACGAGGGCGTCGCAGGTGAGCGACCTCCCTTGCTCGGGGGTGCTCTTGGTGTGCCACCGCCGCCGCTCTCCATGGCGTCAATAATATGCTTTGCTCGCGGGGTAGTTTCGGGAGATCGATTCGGATTCGAGCGGGGAGTGGTCTCGTGACTGCCAGTGTGCTTGTGCTTTGAGGAGGCATTGTTGGCTCGGCTACGTGCAGGATCTTTCGGCGGGCTCTGTGGAGCAGAAACACTTAGAGGCGGTCCATCGGCTGCTCGCCTGGCGTTCTGTGAATATTGAAGAGGGGCGGTTACAGGGATACCTCGGTCTGTATCACCTCTGTCATTGCCTTGTGCGACCGGCTCGGGGCTCGCCACACCGCCCATTCGCGGGGTGGTCTCGAAGCTCTTGCGCTTCATCATCCGCCCGAGCACTGCAACGAGCTCTGCAGCATCCTCGAACTCACTGTCGTTCATTGCTTCTTGCGCACGGTAGACGTCTTTGATGGCGCGCCGCGCTACGCGTCGCGACCCATCTTGGTCATGCACGCAGTCCCACAGGAAGGCACTATGCTCCAGAGCTACAGAGAGTCGAAGAGGGTGCGATCCAGGGAGGAACGACATAGCGTATTGAGATGCTGTATTGAAGTACCCGGTAGCCAGAGGCACAAAGTTCAGTGGCGGTAGAAGGAACGAAGATGGCTGTGGAATAGGGACTGGGTTCAGACCAGGGGGAGCGTTTATTGTCGGCCCAGGAGAGGGCGTCCCGACTGGACCTCCAGCTGCGTACGGGTTTGTTACGAACGAAGTCTCCGAGACGATAGAGTCGATGGGTTCTCGAAGCGCCGGCTGTTTACCATTACGCTTTGAAGGTGGTGACAGGCCATGATCAACTTTACGGCCGTTTCCAGAGCGCGGCGATAGCGCTCTGGACTCTGCTGATTCCATGTTCGTCATGGTGACAGGGGGCTGATTGTGGAAGAGGCAAAATATGTGGTAGAAGCTCGCCCTCAGCTTCACACTCAAAACCCTGCACTCTGGTCCATGCTGATTGTCTTGTGCATATGGGAGCACGTGCAACTCTAGTATCGACAAGCCCTCTCTGGAGATCCATAGTATATGTTGATATGCTGCAAGCGATGGAGTGTCCCTACTTGTATCGAGTTTGCGGAGCTTCCTGGCCCGTATGAGCTTTCGCGAAAGCAGTACCGATAGGCCAAGAATTTGATAGAGGGCATTTGATAGGTATTGGTTGGAGTCTTCCGTCTGCTTGGCTATCCGTCCAAGGAACTTCTGATCGAGATCCAATGATGCCATTTTCTGAGTGCCTTACTGCTATTTCTCGTAAGCGTTGAGCGCACTTGGAGATGACGATTGGATGGCGTGAGCTAATGAGTTGGGCAGTGTGTGACCTGTGTTAGTACTCGAGACTGAAGAAGGGCGACTTTGACGAGATATGAAGATGGAACAAGATGGATGCTACCAAGAGCCTTCACTCACCCTGAGCAACAGACAACCCGGACCGTTGCGCTGTATCTCAACAACAGACACAGAGCAGCCCGGTCCGAGCTGACCGATGACCTCTTGCAGAAATACCGCCGATGAGATGAGAACTCGAAAGCTAACAATCAGCGCTGGCCAATTGATATGTTTCGAGAGCCGGTCAGGAGCCCGTGCACGGAGCTCTGTCCAGTGAATTGCGGGTTCTGGATAGGCGCAGGCGGAGATTGTTGCTAGCGTAACGACCCAGTGCGCTTGACGCCGCTCGGAGAATTGCTATTCCAAGCAATTACGATGGAAATGCTGATTTTACAATGTACAGATATCTTGAAGTTTGCGAATCGGGATATTGGTGGTGTTATACAGAAATGTTGGTTGGATGCCTGAATACGTGGGGTTTCTGTCTTAAGAGCTGTCAGCATCAATTGAGAGCCCAACTGGCCATCCAGCGTGGCACAGCCTTCAGACGTCGAAATACCTCCAAAATAGACAAGTTGAGCGGGTGTCGTTGATTAAAGCCACAGCCCTATTCTCATTTGATGACTGGGGTGGGCGACTGGCCAATTACAGCGCGGTATGAATGAGGCCACGCGGGAACTTTGTTGCGGAAGGCTAGCTGTCGTCAGGCAAGGAGAGGGAGATGCAGGGTGGCTGGAAAGTCAGATGGAGGCGGCGGACAGCGCATCGCGACCACTCCAGCTCCAATTCCCCCGCGCGCGAGGTGACGCGACGTTGTTAAAGCTGCGACAGCTCTCGCAGGCGGTGAAGCGGAAGGTCAATGCGGATGTCTTGTCTTGGGCGGACCGAGAGGGAATGCGCCGCACACACTCCAGATTTGCGCGAGGATGGGTGCGGGGTGTCTTCCGCCTCAGTTGGAAAGAGCAGGAGCGAGCGGCAGGACGACGGTCTGGTCTCAACAACACAACCACCACGACAGCGACCGTAGGAGTGCGGGAAAAGCGAGGCGAACGCGGTGGATGTTGCTGGTAGTATTAACCCGCGATTTGATCCCGGCCCTGTGGGTATGCAGGTGCAGCTCTGCGTCAACCTGCAGAGAGGCGAGCGATGCGTTGTCCAAATCCTCCACTAACTACACTTGACTCCTGCATGTCCCCATACCGATTATAGTTCGCATCTTGACAGCTGGCACGGACTTCCAGCGCCGTCGAATCGCCATCGTCCGGATGAACGATGATACTTACGACAAGTCGCCGCTTGTCTTCGCCAACCTGTGTTTGCAGGGCTGGCTGCCTCACCAACGTCCCGCCTCACGTCAAGGTCATTTGGCTGCCAGCGCACCGCCTGATGGCATCATCGAGTGTGCCATCTCATGCTGCTATCTTCTAGACGCCTTTGCTGTACGGTCGACAGCGCTCCCTCAGCCGCAAACGGCCAACGCACATCGCAGGTTGGGCTATCCCAAGCTCCTTCACCATTTTGCAACGCCACCGTGGGCCTACAGGATTCCAGCTGACGGTGCTCCTAGGAGTAACGGCGACGATATGTCTTGGCTATATCGACAATCCTAAGACCCTTGAACCCACTACCAGTGGAGTCTTTGCGCCTGCCGTTCCTCGATGGTGACATCTAGAGGCGATTCGACTCGTGTGCGCCTGCTTTGCACGTTGACAAGGACCGGAGCAGCAGATGATCGTCCGCACTGACATTATTCATCTGTCGTTTCGTCATCTGCAGGCCCTTGATCCGTTCGCATTATCATGGTGCCCGCCAAAAATGGCGGTGAGGGTGTGCTGTGATTGGTCAGTATTTACGAAAATGCTGGCCAACGCCATAGTGGGCACTTGATCACCACCGTTGGTCACTAACCCAGCCTCCTTGAGATCGCTGGCATATGAGCGCCACCGCACGAGTCTTGACGTTTGGCATCACACAGCCACTGTGTCTCCGAAGACTCCGGAGGCAGTCTACGCCTGCATAGGTCATACCGACGATGTTTGACCGAGCTCTGAACAAACCTGTTTCAATGATTCAACAGTCAAAAAATGGGAGGTCGGTCATTGTCTTCGCAGTCTCAGGGTGCTGAGTAGATATGCAGACTTGCTCGTACTTTTTGATTCATGATAGGCACTTCGCAGTCGCATGACGATGCATACTTCTCTGTCTAACCAAGGGCGGGATGGTCAAGTCAGATAATCTTGAAACGCGAACAAACTCTGGTGTATGGAGCATCCGGCAACTCTCGAAGGATAGCCTGGCTTGCCATCCAACAGAAGAGCACACTGCAGCGTGCCGACAGTGGAACGTGCCAACATTGCAAGACCAGTCTGCCGCGATGCGCACTACTTGGGTAAGAAATGCCCTGCTGCTGTAGCCTCTTTGCACCGCAAGCTATGATTTGTGGTATTGATGATTCCCATGGTCGGCACTGAACAACGCAGGTACCCGCGTAAGCAGGCATTTGTGTTACTTGATCACTCGACCAGGAATTTTTCACCATTTCATGGCTCTAGTTACGGCTTGAGTGTGAGACTGCCCCTCAACTGTCCAAAGTAGGGTCTTGCTTGCTCAGAGTAGGTTTTGCGGTTGTTTCCGAGCGGCCGATCACCCAGGTGTACAATCTTCTCGTCATTGGTATAAACTATAGTAGACGTTGCGTTTCAATGTCTCAAGTGTGTATACTGTGCGACCATCGCATTAGCCTTATCTGGTAATTGATCGCAATTCGTTCTTGCCGGCTGCAGCAAACACTTCTCTTTCACCGGTGACTTGGGGCTTCAGTGCCTCGTACTCCATTTGCGCTACAGACTCATTTCCTCCTTTCCACGCAAACCACGAAGACATCCTCTGCTGCAGAGGTTGTGCGACCATCGCGGTGCGACGAACGTCTCCAGACAGGAGATACATAAATCACTGATTCTCTGTCAGAGATGGACAGTCATTTAGATCAACTGTCGCGGTATCCGCAGTCACTGCTTACTGTGGCCATGGGCTCTCGCACCTGATCACATCACTCCCAGCATTCACGAGGCACTGAATACCTCAAAACCTTTGATCTTATATTTTGTATGCAAACTTAACTACGAGAGATCAGCATCCACATAAACCTTTTCCACTGGAATTCACTGAAAACAAACGTCACCTCCTCTTCGTTATTGAGTTCAGTATGTGCTACTACCACGCCTACGCCCACAAGTGCGGCCATACCGAGTGCATCCTGCAGAAGCTCTGCACAAAAGGTCAGATGATTCAGACAAAATGCGCCGGCGGGCACGAGGGTATCATCATGGCTACAGTCAAGTTGGAGACTACATGCGAGGGATGCAGGAAGGCATGTCAACCCCGACCATTCTTTTCGCGCATAAGCTGACGACAACAGTGATGCTTTCCCAGAGGCGAGTTCACGATAGCATGTTCGCCGATAATATGCAGCGGTTTTACGGCATCATCACTTTGACAGTCGATGGATGTGGTTTTCGAGCATGTAAATATTTGTGGAAGAACGATCTTGTTATTGGAGTCTAGTGCGATTGAAGTCTTTTAAATAATTCTAAGTTGCATTATATACCCAGGTTCTGCTTTAGTACGCCTCTAGCCACTTCCATCCATCACCTCGGCTACATCTGGTAATCGCGCCTTCCCCAACACCACTGTACTCTATCTCTCAACTTCGTATTCCTGCCCCTGTCTATCAGCGCGATCACAGATAAGCGCACGACTCTTCGTTACTTCGTGTAACGTTACCCGGATACATTACCGAACTCGTCCTGGTGTCTGTATATCTCCAGCCCCGCTCCACTATCTGTAACATGGGGTGAGGGGTCCGCCTAATCAAGTCGATGATAACGGCGATCGCGCCCTTACTCGTAGCACCTGCATACATAAGATGCCGGATCCACACCAAGCTTCTGAAGCTTCTCGCGTGGCTTTACTCGAGGACCAAGCTTCGCCAAATCTCAGCTATTCGACCATGGCTGCCACAAACAAAGATGCCGAAATGCCGGTCACAGTGCGCAAGCTCTCTGTCGCGGCAGAAGAAGTCCGCGAAGCAATCGAAGTCGAACACAGCCTAACCTTCTCCGAAGCGGTGAAATTATACCCAAAAGCCATAGGATGGTCGATGTATTTCAGTCTGGGGGTCATCATGCTAGGTAGTTTTCCCCGTGGTCATGCTTGTTCCACACCCGTCTCATCCTAATCCCGAGTACAGCATTCGATCCTCAACTCCTCGGCAACCTATACGCAATGCCTGCGTTTCAAAAGCAATTCGGCTATGCTTTTGACGACGGGTACATCATTTCTGCTGCCTGGCAGACGGGCCTTGGTATGGGCAACCCCATCGGTCAGGTCGTAGGCGCGCTAGCAGCAGGGTATCCCATGGAATGGTACGGACGCAAGAAGACATTCAATGCATGTGTGTTTGCCGTGGCAGGATTGGTATTTATCCAATTCTTTGCTCGCTCGCTGCCAGTACTCCTAGCCGGAGAACTCCTCGCCGGTCTTGTGCTTGGGGCATTCGTGGTCATTGCGCCAGCGTATGCGTCTGAGGTCAGTCCGTTGGCGATGAGAAGTGTGAGCACGAGTTACGTCAATCTTTGCTTTGTCACGGGCCAGCTGTTGGGCAACGGTGTGACAGCTGCAACTCAGCATATGACCAGTCATTGGGCATATTCGATACCGTTCTCTCTACAGTGGTTCTGGTGTTTGATCATCATCCCTGGCATGTGGTTTGCCCCTGAAAGTCCCTGGTGGCTCGTAAGACAAGGCCGGCTAGAGGATGCAGAGAAGGCTCTGGTAAGATTGTCAAGTAAGGGGGTCAATGTCAAGGCTTCGCTGGCACAGATCGTCGAAACTGATACGCTAGAGAGAGACATGGAAACAGGAAGCACCTACTACGATGTTTTCAAGAAGACCAATTGGCGCAGGACCGAGATCGCGATCGGTGTGTACACAACACAGGTCTTGTGCGGTGTGTACTTGATCAACTACGGGACCTACTTCTTCAGCCTCGCTGGTCTGGACACCAATCATGCTTTTGACATGGGAATCGGATTCATGGCAATCGGTTGGATAAGTGTCCTGCTCTCTTGGTATCTGATGCAGAAGTTCGGAAGGCGAGTGCTATTCGGTGCTGGTCTTGCTGTACTTACAGTCATCATGTTCCTTGTTGGTATCCTGGACTGCGTACCGACAAACGGGGCTGTATGGGCCAAGTCTTCAATGTAAGCGTTGAACTCACAGCCGTCAATTCAACCTGAAGCTGACTATCACAGGCTCTTGATCTGGAACTCTGTATACAACTGGAGCGTCGGCCCTGTAGCCTTCGCGATCTTTTGTGAGGTCAGCGCTACGCGCGTGCGTTCCAAGACTATTGCAGTGGCTACAGCAGTGCAGGCTCTCGCCGGCATCGTCATGACTGTTGCGATACCCTACCTTATCAACCCAGATGAGGCAAACCTGGGAGGGAAACTAGGTTTCTTCTTCGGCGGCTTATCGATTCCATGCTTGATCTGGTGGTACTTGCGAGTGCCCGAGATGAAGGGCCGGACCTACGAGGAGCTCGACATCATGTTTGAGAGGAATGTCAAGACCAGACAGTTCAAAGGGTACCAGATTTGATGAGGCATGAACATGTATTGGATGTACGGACGATGTTGAGAAAGTCGGTATACATCTCGTTGATAGAACATTACAACATTATAAAGGTGCGGCAACAGATGATAGAACACAGACCGAGTAGGGTGACCAAATTCGAAGCTCGCGTGAACTAGGCTGAATTTTCTGTCTAAACCACAAAGACAAGGTAGCGTATTGACAGCAACCTTTTTCAATGTAGCATCGCCTGACCTATACCAAGTAATTTATTGCTGCCCCTATTGCCATTTGTCGAGCATCCAAGCACGGTCCAAACGAGAAGCAGCACGTGCTTCGCGTTCGGGTCTCCAACGCCCTCCACGAGGCTAGAAACGCCTCAGAAAGCCCAGCTTTCAGCAAGTGACATTTCCCCCACTTGACCATCACTGGGCAGTCCGCATCACTGCCCAAATCCCTCAATCACAACATCTACAACCATGCCACACTGCTGCAACGTGACAACAACACAGTCATCAATCCAATCTGCTATGCATCTAACACACGGCTTGATAGGGCGATCACAAAACGGTCGTAAAGCCACCGTTCGCCAAGAGCAATTCGAAGCGACAGGTGGTGTGAGTCTAGACGCGCCCATTGGCTACACTTGACCCGGAAAACTACACTTCCGCTTCGCTTGCAATTTGTTGCTCGGCTCGACATACATTTTTGCAAATAGTAGGCGGGCTAGTTGACGGGGGGCCCGCCGTGCCGTATACGGTGTGAATACGGTCGGGGTGATGTGCGGGATGGGTTAATACGTGGAAGTTGCGGCGCGTATACAAACGGTCGTGTAGCCGCGGTCGCCCTGCGGTGGTCACAGTTTCGACTTCCTTCCACAGTGCTTGCGAAACAGGTGGCTTTCGGTGCAGGTTCGCGATTGCTTTATAGAAAGAGGAAGGAGACGAGTCAAGCTTTCGGCACTGCTGAGACCCCGTTTGTCCCACAGCGGCCCGTCGGCCCTTGCCCCGGTAGCACAATGCAGAATCCCCATACAAGCGCCGACGCAACGCCAAAAGATGCAGAATTGAACGAGAAAGAGGTTCTTGGTGGGAAACATCAGGATGCGGATCTCAAAGACAGTGAAACCGCGACGACGGATCTTGGAGAGGCAGCCGAAGAGAAGGAGACTGGCGGCAACGCGAGAAGAAGCAACGACGCATTGCCAGACAGCAGCAAGCAGGACACAGACGCCGTTGTGACCGAGAAAGACAACACGACGACCGACATCACTGGTGGCCCCACCGATGAGGAAGAGCCTGAAGACGAATCGAAATACCTCTCTGGCTTCAAACTATGGACGCTCTCTTTCGGCCTCTGTCTCACGACCTTCGTTATCGCCTTGGACAACACAATCATCGCCACGGCGATTCCCAAGATCACTTCGGTATTCAATAGTCTCGAAGATGTTGGTTGGTATGGCTCCGCCTACCTCCTCACCACCACTGCGCTGCAACCCTCCTTCGGCAAAGTGTATACCTACTTCGATGTCAAGCTCACCTACATTCTGGCCCTGTTCATTTTCGAAGTCGGCAGCGTCATATGCGCCGCTGCTCGCAACTCCCCGATGTTCATCATCGGCCGTGCAATTGCTGGTGCTGGCGCTGCAGCTCTGTACTCAGGCGGCATGACGATTATCGGGTTCTCGGTACCGTTGCGGAAGCGTGCCATCTACATTGCTGCGCTGTCGTCCATGTTCGGGATTGCCAGCGTCGTTGGACCGATTCTTGGTGGCGCTTTTACGGATAGGTTGAGCTGGCGCTGGTGTTTCTGGATCAACCTTCCGTTCGGAGCTGTTTCCATGACTGTTGTGTTCTTCTTCTTTGCGAACCCGGAGAGGCAGTATAGCCACATCCCGGCCAAAGAGCGGCTGAAGAACATTGACTTCCCAGGCGCGCTTTTCCTGATCTGTGCGATTGTCAGTCTCTTGCTGGCGCTGCAATGGGGCGGCTTTACGTACCCGTGGAGCAACTCGAAGGTCTGGGGAACGCTGCTGAGCTTCGGACTCATCATCTCGGTGTTCATTGTTGTTCAGTTCTACCAGGGTGATCGAGCCACTATCCCTATTAGAGTCTTCAAGCAGAGGACTATCTGGGTCAGCTGCGTCTTTTCGGCCTTGCTGTCAATGGCATTGTATACGTAGGTCTCCCCCCCCCCCCCCCCCCCTTTTTTTTTTTCTGTCAACTTCTAACGACGCCAGACACATCTTCTACCTCCCTTTCTACTTCCAGGCAATCAAGGGCACCACAGCCGAAGAGTCTGGGATCCGCACTATCGCCTATTTGGTCAGCATAACAGTCTCCTCCATCGTCATCGGCGGCACCATCACCGTGGTCGGCTGGTACGCGCCCTTCATGTGGTTCGGCAGTGCCGTTTTCACCATCGGCGCCGGCATGCTGTACACACTGAAAGTCGGATCGCCCAACAGCCAATGGATCGGATACCAAATCCTAGCTGGCATCGGTGCAGGTGCCGGCGTCCAGATCCCGTTCATCGCAGTTCAAGTTGTGTCGAGTGCGAAAGACATGCCCACCGCTAATGCCTGCGTGCTCTTTTTTAACAGTCTCGGTGGTGCACTCAGTATCTCGATTGCGCAGAATATTTTCGTAAACACGCTGGCTCAGCAAATCCCGAAATACGTGCCCGGATTTAATCCTCAGATCGTGGCGCAGGCGGGTGCCACGAATCTGAGGAAGGTGGTTCCGCCAGAGCTGCTGCCGGGCGTGCTGCATGGGTACAACAACGCGATTGTGACTGCGTTTGTCCTGGCGATCGCGTGCTCGAGCGCTGCATTCTTGGTGAGTTTGGGGATGGAGCAGAAGAGTGTCAAGGGTAAGAAGCTGATGCATGGCGGTGGCGGCGCTTGAGAGGGTCGTGACGCCTGTTAACATGGCGTGTATGTAAAACTATTTTAATCTAAAGTCTGATCATCACGGCGTCTACTCTTTCTTCGAATCCCCTCGCTCCGGATAATACCCGCCTGCGAACTCCAAACTCGCGTTCTCAAACTTATCCTGCTTGATCAACTTCCATCCGTGCCACGGCATCCACCCTTCGGCCTCATACACTTTAACGTCTATCGTCGCGATGAAGCTCTCACGACAGAAGTTTGGCCGGTGCCCATCGGGGAACGGACTCGCGAGGCCAAACCACCCATGCTCTTTCGGCGCCTGTGCCTTGAGCTCCAGCTTATTGACGTAATTCGAGACCGAGAGGGAGAAGCTCCTCGTCTCCCAGTCAATATCCACGCTCATGAACGGGCTCAAGAAAGGCAAATTGAGATACGACACAGAAAACGGCGGTACAAAATCTAACACCAGATCCCCAGAACGGTATCCGAGCATGTATGCAGTTTGCCCCAGGATCTTGCCACCGGCCAGGCATACACCCTTCATCTCATCCACATCAAAAGCTTGCACCCACATATGGGCATCGGGAAAGCTATTCGCCCAATTTTTCTCTTGGTGGATGTGTCCGCGCCCTTTTCGATCAGCCTCGGGATGCGAGTCGCCAAGCGGGGGGATGTCGAGCGTGAAGGTGCACGGAGAACAGGTGCTGTGCACGTGCCAGTGGAGCGGGAACGGGAGGTTAATCATCCAGCCTTCGGGCGTGTTTTTATCAGTTCGCCACTGCGTGACAGCAGTACTATCGGCATCAAAGCTCCATTCTGGCGCGTTCAGGCGGTACGATGTTGTACCGTTGCCGTGGCAGGCCATGTAGCCCATTCCGGGGACTCTGAGTTCGAAGGCACCGGTTTTCGGATCTGTGACTATTCTTTCGATGTTGTCTACAAACTCCTCGCGTTGGAAAATCGGCTTTCCGGTTTTGGGGTAGTATGTGAAGGACACCATGTGCGGACGGGTTTTGGCTTTGGGGACGGAGCAGATGATTAGGGCGATGTGGGCGCCGCTTTCTAGGTCGAATTTCGAGTAGAAGCCCTCGAATTGGGAGCTCATGTGAGGGCCGTAGTGATCCATGACTGCGGTATGGGAATTTGGATGCGACGGTGGAGGTCAGATGTGCTTTGTAGAAGCTGCAAGTCTTGAGCTGTTTGTGAGATGTTCGCGTAGTCAACACGCAAATAATGACGTAGTGTACTAGCCAACTTCACGAAACAAAGCATCACGTCTTGTCTATAATTTCATTCAATCGTGTGTACATAATGTTCTACCGCTTCTGCAAGTAGATAAATCTTCTTGTGTGTTGACTTTCAACACCGAATTTGCTGCCTGCATCTCGGGCGTCTCACGAAGTTAGAACCGCTTTGATCAACGACATTTGCCCAACTTCCTTACAACTCATCTTTTTCGGCGCTCTTAGTGCTTCCAATCTTAGCTTGCTCAGTCAGTCCTTTGCGAACAATACTTGTCAATACTTCGTATACAACCTGGGCAGCCGCAACACTAGTGATCTCTGCGGAGCTGTCATACGCTGGACTGACCTCCACGATATCTGCACCGACAACGTTCAAGCCTTCGATACCACGCAGGATCCGGATCAATTCTCTGGTCGACCAGCCTCCGGGTTCCGGTGTTCCTGTAGCCGGCGCAAGACCAGGATCGATTACGTCAATGTCAATGCTAAGATAGACAGGCTTCTCTGTGCCAACACGGTTCATGATCGACTCAATGATACCCTTGGGACCCATATCATCAATATCGTCGGTAGAGATGCGCATCCAACCTTGTTGTGTATCATCTTCGTAGTCTGCAGCGTCATCACCGGACAGTCTCGTCCTGAGACCTGCGTGCACACTTGAACCGTTGGCAATGAGACCTTCAGTCGAAGCCAGCCAGAACATGCTGCCGTGATTTAGGAAGGATTGTGTTGTTGGATCCTCAGAATCGATCCAGGCTGAAGGGTACTTTGCTGGGTGCCATGTATCCAAATGTGCATCAAAATGCACGACTGTGATGGGATGGCCATATGCCTTGTTCAAGGCCCTGAGCGCAGGCAGCGCAACACTATGATCACCTCCCAGGGTGATGACCTTCGGCTTGCTGAAGTATTCAACTCCGCTCTCGGTACTCTTCTCAGTGGGTCCCCGGGCCGCAAGCTCAAGATAGGCTTCACTCATCTGCCGTAAGGCAAGAGCATTATCAAAGGGTGTAATTGGGATGTCTCCACAATCTACGATGCTTGCCCATGACGTGAAAGGATTCAGACCTGCCCGAGCATTGTAGCCTCTGAAAGACGTCTGACGTGCTGATCCAGAGCGAATAGCTCGGGGACCGAAGCGGGCTCCAGGGCGATAAGACACTGCGGTATCGAAAGGTGCTCCAAGGATCGCAATGTCATATGTGTGTCCAGGTTGAGTCAAGCATCGTGTGTGCGGCAGGTGAGCAAAGGTCGAGATACCGCTAAACCCCCACTTATGGTTGTCAATTGCTGAAAACAATGCACGCAAAAGCGACTCACATCAGTTCCCCATTTCTGCTGCAGCTCGTCAAGACGCTCTTGCGAGAATGATTCCTGGTGATGGTGATGAGCTCCGTGGGCCGAGGCAAGCGCTGGCAGCAAGAGAGCAGTGTTCAACCTCATGTTGGATTCAATTGGATGTCAAATCGATTGAATAGAAAGCGCAGTATGTAACGCTATTTGAAGAGCTGCATTTTGGCGTCAAACGCGTCTCCGACGCTGCTATCGCGTGCGTCCTCCGATGACAGCTCCGACAAGACGTGCCCCGCGGGGTGCGGTGGGGCAATTCATGTCCCAGAAAGGAAGGTCCACGCTTCTTCTTACTCTTTCTACTCGTGAACTGATTCGATCATATAATGCTGGGCGAGGAGCAGATACAAGTCAATCAAGATGCTGAAAAGTTACGGCTGCCACTTGTTAGATGGATTTGAGTACGACAATGAATGATGACGTAGGACAAAGCACGTGATGGCGCGCTTTCGTGTTCGGGAGTTGCAGGTGCGCCACGCACGAACTTCACTCCCCGAACACGTAGTCTTACAGCTCCACTTGCATATCGCGTCCGAAGCCTGGATAGCCAGAATGAGTGCTGAAAAAGCAAGCGAGTACGTGACTCTGGTCTCAAACGACGGTTACGAGTTTAAGCTGCTTCGTTCAGCGGCGTGCATTGCAGGCACGATCAAGAGGGCTTTGAACCCCGAATGCAAGTGGCTGACCCCGTGCTATACGATCGCGAACTGACAAATCTATCAGCGGGCTTCCAAGAGACGACCAGAAATCGCATGGACTTTCCCACCATCAAGTACGAAACCTGCTCTTCGTCAGAGTCTTTCAGTCGTCGCAGCGTTGCTGTTGAGTAGTGATAGCTGACATCAGAAAGTGGCGTCGTCCTCGAGAAAGTATGCGAATATCTGTACTACAACCAGAAGAACGCAGAAAGCAAAGATGTCTCAGATATGGACATACCGCCAGAGCTGTGCTTAGAGCTGCTGATTGCCGCTGACTTCCTGGACGGTATGCTATATTTCTGACTCACAACTCTGCGCTCTGCTTACGTACCGGTAGTTTGACAACAGCAAGCCTTGAGGACAACAACGTTCAGGACTCCAAAAACACCACCGGCATCGTGAGATGCGAGAATTGAGAGCGAAGCAAAAACCTCCACGGTGCTGGAGCCACCATCTAGGCACGGCATCGCCGAGTTGGAGAGGCACGGTAGGCATCTGGATTTAAGCAATGTCAATTTGACAGGAGGAAGGTGACTGCTCAGCCACGCACCAATGCAGACATGTCGAGGCATCTGCTTCTATTGCTTGTGGCTAACCTGCGCTATCCATGCAGTACCCAAGATTGCTACATAATTCAACTGTATCGGAGTATTTGTAAGGAACTCAATTCGTTAGTGCAGCAAATCACGATGGTTCATACTCTTGCCAATTCCTCATTAGCCTGCCAATCTTCGCCATTGAACACCACGACAAGTGGGTAATACTCTAGAGACATGCACACCAATCAATGCTGCAGCGTTGTGCGTCATGAAAGGTACAACGAAGGGACGATCATCATAACTCTAGGGACATACAGCCACTGATCTACATTTCTGCTGATCTTGGAAGGCTGAGTAGCATTTGACTAAGCACTACGAGAAGTTGCCATGTAATAATACTGGTCCAAATTGTGGGATCGAGGCGAATAACCTCGATTTTCGTAGGACGTCGAGGTTCAAACCCTGGCATTCGGCCGTTTGTACGCGGGTTGTGATTCCCCCGCCATGCTTGGCTCCTGACCTAAATCGTTCACCATCTCACCATTCAGGTAAGTCTGCTGCGCCCCAGCCCTTTTTATAGCCGTTCGGTCACCGTTGCTAGTAACTGGCTGTACTACAAAGGCGATACGGCTCGACTGAGATTGCATTAATATCAGAAATTCGATACCCGGCCACCCAGTTAGTATGTCTTCTCTCGGTCGCACGCCAAGTACGAGGAAGCGCGCTCGAGCTTGTGAGGAATGCCACCGTTTAAAGATCAAGTGCGATGTAAATCCACTCATTGAAGGCGCGTGCGAGAGGTGCACTCGCAACAACTTGAAATGTGTGCCAGCAGCCCCTCGACTTCAGCGCGACCGCATCGAACAACTTGAGGCACAGATCCAGGAACTTCAAATTGCCCTGAAGGAGCGAAATAACAGCGCAACTCCAGGGCGCTCTCCTGTGAGCTTGCAAGAGAACTACGAAGAGACTGTCTTGTCGTTCTTGGACTTCCGCATCCCACCGATTAAACAGCAAGAATTACTCTACGTTTATACCAGCCATGCTGCGGCTACATGGCCAGTCGTCCGAATCACTACCAACTTGACCGAACTGCGCACCAAATCTCCGATTCTGCTGCTCTCCGTATTAGTCTATACTATCACGCAACAGACTCAGGGCACTGAGCTGGAAGTACATGATGAGCTTGTCCGGGAAGCCATGTACATTCTCGGTCATGAGGTGATCGGTAGGGGTCAGAGGTCTCTAGAGCTAGTGCAAGCGCTTTTAGTTGCTGCTTTCTGGAGTAAGACAACGCGCAAAGGACTCCAGGGCAGTTGCTATCAGCTCATCCAGCTCGCGACTGACATGGCTATCGATATTGGAATCGCTGGTCCCTCATTGCAACCGTCTCCTGTGGCGTACTTCTCGATGCACGAGGATTCTACGTCGCTTGATGCACGGCGGACGTGGCTTGCATGCTTTGTAGCACTCTCGAGTTCATCCATCAGCACACGCCGGTTGATCGCAGTTCCTTGGAACCAACACCATCAAGAGTGCTTGCTGGACCTGGAAACCAGGGGCGACGCATCAGATGCTCTGCTTTGCCAGATCGTTCGCATTATGCAGTTGATTGATGAGATCTCGAATCGTTTGTGCTTCTGTCAGCCAGTAGCATTCATGGACGCGAATGACTATAGTACTTATGAGGTTATCGAGGCTTTGAAGATGAAAGTCAATGCGTGGGCGGCACAAATACCACCAGACCTGTCATTGTCACAAACACTCAAGGTCTGGTATCATGTGGCCATGGTGCACATCTACGAAATCGTGCTTCATACACCCACCAATAAGGCCTCGTCGTTTTCGGCGCCCTTTATTCCTGGACGCATCGCTGTTAAGGATTACCCAAAGCCTGCCCGCATCGAACCGCCCCTTCAGGAGGCGCTTCCGGTCCTTGTAAGCCATTGCCAAGCCGTCATTGATACAGCGGCCGGAATGGATCCTGCACTCGTTCTCAGTTTGCCAAGCTTCTGTTTCGCGCCGGTTATATTGTATTCCCTGTTTATGTTGGTCAATCTCTTAGTCGCAGCGACCGACCCAGCAAACACTTACGGACGGTTTCTTCCAAAAAGCGTATTTTGCATCGAAGAGTGCGGCCTGAAGTTGAGGCTTCTGACCATGCAGATGAGATTCCTTGACCCGACGATGAGCTGCTACACAACTCGCATGTTCGACGCGACGTCATGGCTGGAGCAGTGGTACAACGATTATACCAGCATATTGCAGCGCTATGAGGCGAAGCTTGCAGAAGATATGATCATGAACTGAATTCAGATCGATCCAAAGATCAAGTATTGTAGCTACATAATCTGGGAAATCATTCGTCTGAACTAGAGTTTTGTAAGATCACGGTCCGGCGACTTTTGGCCGTCTCCACATCTGATGCATGCAAAGGCGGGGATCACGTCAATGGTCGAGGCAACAAAGCCCGACAACCCGACAATCCGCCAAACTCTAACAACTTCCAAGCACCGTCCCCTTGCATCGACATCTTCTCATTGCACATATTGTATATTTCTCAACGCGTGTCGTAGTGGTTAATTGCTCAACCCGAACACGTCTCCAAGGATGCAAGAACGTGGTTTACTGCAGCGCTATCGATCCTTCTCGATGCAAGGCCTACACTCAGTCATGATCTGAGCGTGTACTTTGCATACCCTAGACAGTGCTGACCAGATGGAGCTAAATCTGTCCGTCCCAGCCGCTAGGTCGTGGTGGGTACGGTGAATTTTGACCGTTGCGCTCCCGACCAAACTCTCCACGATTGGTTTACTGCCAAGTGCAGCGATGGACAGGGCTGTGCAAGTCTGGGCAGGAACGCATATACGGGCTCACGATGCAATGATCATTACCACGTCGTGGTCGCCTGAACACCAAAATACTTCACTCAGTCGCGATCGTGATACTCGACTGCAACGAAAACGTCCTGTGTAGACGTCATGCTAGCCAACATACCGTTCAGACCGGTGGGAGACTGAGGTACACAGGCGATTCTTTGTCACTATAAAGGAAGAACCCATCATCTGCTATTGAGAGCATCACACTCAAGCTCCAACGCACGCATTAGTATTGATCTTCCAGCATCAAGCATCTCTGCAACCGCCATAGCACTCACCTACTTGTACCTACTCCCAAACCCGCAGAATCGACAAAATGCGTCCATCAATTTGGTCTTCTATTCTTATGGCCAGCTCTTGTCTGGCCCAGGGCGATATTGCAGCACTCCTCAAGTCTCAGCCCGACCTCAGCACACTGCTCGAGCTCGTTGGACTTGTAGACGGCCTTGCGGACAAGCTGGCAGCTTCCTCCAACATCACGATTTTTGCGCCAACGAACCAGGCTTTTGCTGAAGTGCCCCGGGATATTCCTGAGGGCGAGGCGATCGAGTATCGTAATGACAGTATCGCTGTCGGAGCTCTTCTTGCAAACCATGTGTTCAAAGGCGTTTATCCCTCGAATGTCATCACGGATGTCCCTACATTCGCTCAAACATTGCTCGATATCTCCTACATCAACGCCCGCCAGCCCTTCTCCAACTTCACTGGCGGCGCTTACAACGAGCTTGTGAAGAACGGAGAGGACGTCTGCGTTATCTCTGGAGAGCAAACAATTTCTACTGTCACCCAGGCCGTACGTACATTTTCGATTCTCGACGCAGCATAGCATACTAAAAGGTGCAGGATATCAAGTTGGGCGAAGGTATCACCATCCACAAGATTGACACCGTTCTCAGCTTCGGGGCGCCCCTCGAGCTCTTTACCTACCGATCAGGTTACTCCGCCTTCAACGCTGCGCTCGAAACTGCCAAGTTGAGCATCGACTTCGGCTTGACTGGAGCCGACTCGACCGGCCTTAACCTGTCAGATTACACCATTTTCATCCCCATTAACGAAGCTTTCTCAAACATCGGCTCTGTGCTTGGAACCGTAGACACCGAGACTCTGCAGAAGGTTCTTGCCTACCATATCATCCCCAACAACGTCATCTTCTCCACTTCTCTGGGCAATGTCACTGTCCCATCCCTCAACGGTGCCAACCTCACCTTTACAGTCCTCCCGGACGGTTCTGCCTGGGTCAACAACGCTAGGATCGTCTTCCCTAACACAATCTTGTACAACGGTGTGGCACACGTGATAGACAGGCAAGTCCCGTCGCTTCCATTCGTCTTATACAAACAAAAATGGCTGACCTATCTCTACAGCGTCCTTGCGCCTGGAGACTTTGACCGGGCTTCTCTCCAGCCCTCCGCTCCCGCCCCTTCGCGCGTCGCCTTTCCCGGCGCGTCTTCTGTTTCTCAGCTGCCCCTCGCAAGCGCCACAGGTTTCCAGGACGATACGATGACCTACTCTACCACCCCAGAGTTGCTCAAGACTGTTGCTGCTGTCGCTACTGCTACCACACCAGCTTCCGGCAGTACTCTCACCACCAGTGCTGCTAATACAGCGACTGCGAGCCGCTCTGCTCCTATTGCAGAATTCACTGGTGGAGCTAGTGGCTTGATGGCTGCAAAGTGTGCCGCAGTTGCTGGTGCAATCGGCGTTGCTGCTTTGCTTGTCTGATCATGTGTCTCGTGAGACACCACAGCGGGTGAAGGTCCGGCAAGAGGTGGAATAATCGATGGTATGAATAGTGCCGCTTTGTATTTCATTAGAGCCCTTCAAGCGTTATAGTTGTTGCAGTAGTCTATTTCATGCTGAGTCAGAACACCACCTGTCATGTGTTTGTGCTTGCACCTTCTACGTCTAGTTCACGCATGCCAGCAGCAGGCAGGCACGAATACCGCTAAAAAAATCATCGCTACCAAGTTAGTCTTCAGATAGACTGGCACAATTAAGAATTACTAACACTACTTGCATGCGACAGCAAAGCGCTCCCAGCTGATACTCAGAAGTATTGGCAAAGAAGCAAAAAAGAACAGCTGACATCTCCAACCAACTGCCGGAAAACCAATGTTCAAATGAGACCGATTTGATGCTTGAGACTCTGGTTTCACCAATATACGAATCTGCGATCCAATCCTGGGGCTGACCTCACTCTACAACGCCTCTGTCCTGCATTGATCTATTATCACGGAAATTTTGACATAGAAAGATTTTTGAACCGTACATTACCATCGCAGACTGCATTAACTGAGATACAGTACTTTGAGATAATTATATACAGCGCCAAAGGTGAGACAGTATGCGAATAAGTGACCTCGGGAGTGTGTATCTTGCACGTGAGTAAAGGCGTCATGTGCATCAGTAAGTGGCTTTCACTTGTCGCAGCAACTATTCTGCAGCTTATCTGTATTTGTATGATGCAAGCCATTAGCCCTTCTTTCATGCCGATGATTGTTGCGCGGAAGCCTGCAGTGCCTTGATTGTCGCCGCGTCTTGGCTATACCTGCCAATCGAGGCGACACCTTCACTTCACCGGTGAACTATCGTGAGATTTCTTACTCTCAATCCACTTTCCACTTACCCCGCTCATTGCAACAAACACCTAAAAGGCCCACAAAGGATTGCAACCAGTATCGAGTGTCTCTGGCGAGTTGTTGCTGCGCTCGCCAGACAAGCACTTGGCTGCAGTCTACAAACTTCGCACTGACTGCAATCCACAGAATCGATCTCTCTACTTTCAAGCTGAGGGAAAGCCTCTTGTCAACCGGCCACGCCTGTCTAAATGAATCGTGGCGGCAGAGACCGCAGCAACCGAGAAGCCGGTATTTGCTTCGAGTTTCAGACTAAGGGCCAATGTACACGTAACCGCTGCAGATTCAAGCACATCAAGAATGGCGACTCTGCGAAAGAACCGCCTAAAGGCAAAAGGCCAGTTCGTGTACAAGAGACGCCAGCACAACAAGAGGCGCGCAAAGTGTACAACGAGTGGATGCGGCTGCTGGGTACCAGAAACGATGCCAACGACACGAACATCATGCGCCGTGTCTGGCAGGGCGCCTTTGATATCCTCCAGGCCGGAGATCGAGATTGGATACAACAACTTCCAGTTGACCTTGACAGTGATGACGACATTCGCAATGGTCGACAGCATCTTCAAGCGATCCTGGATGCGCATGTCCAACACGGCGATCACACCACTTTCATCACGAACTGCCGCTACTTTCTACTGACCCTAACTCATAATCATCTAGTCAGCTCGCTGGCAGTGGACTCATACGTTGGATCGATCTACAACTTTGTGAGCGGTGTCAATGGTGTCAGGGCTGTCACATTCTTCGACCGACTTTGCAAAGCAGTTGTACAAGCTCAGACAAACAATTATCATGGCGTAGCTATGGACAAAATGGAATCCACTTTACAGCTCATGTCAACGGCTTTGAAGGAAATGCTGCGACGGGAGCGTCGGGCGCGCTTGCAGGACAAATTGCCATCGCTGCTAGATGCTTTGGATACTACGGCGGTACTTTTCACCCCAGTAACGTCAGCACTTGTCAATAAACGGACCTCTGATATGCGCGCAATGATCGCTCGGGCAAACAGTATGCTTGCTGGTGGCGAAAAGATTCAAGAGGCAACGCTCACATCGTCGTATCCTCGAAACTTGGTTGTACCTAGCTGTCGCCACGACAACGACAAATTGGACATCACTGAGATCACAATCTTTCCCACACGTGAGGAGATCCTCACTGATGTAGAGGAATTTTTACCGTTTACCGACTATGATCAGCCACATTTTCTCTCAGACCCCAGGCAGCGACATATCGATACCTACTTTCGACTTCTTAGGCATGATATGTTCAGTGATCTCAAGGAAGCACTGGCAGGTATAATACATATGGCTTTACGTAACGGAGGCGCATTGCAAGACTCAAAACTTAGTCTCCGCGATATCAAAGCGAATCACTACAGCCAGTGTGTTGTAAGCGATGTCGAATTCAGCGATCGTCAGGGCCTCTACGCATCGATGACCTTTCTGCAGCCGCTATCTGTACAAAAGAAGTCAGCCCGGCATCAGAAGACATGGTGGGAAGATGCAGGTCGATTTGAACGAGGCACATTGCTATCTTTCCTCTGGCAGACTCAGTCAGTTGTACAGCATATGTTCTTGACCTGCCTCGAGAGGGACCTCAGGCAGTTCACGCTCGAAGACGAGACTGGCGAGCCCTTTGCTACAGTCAAGGTTCAACTTACGACGAATGACGAAGCAAACCTGCGAAAATTGATGGAAGTAAGTCTGACAGGCAAACGAGGCATCTTACTTGAGTTCCCACGAATCAGGCCTGCGACATTTACACCTATTTTGGAAAATCTCCAGGCCATTCAGCGTCTAGGGCAGTTCCCATTTCATGAGTGGATCATACCAGAATGCCAAGAAGCTTGTTTGCATACGAGAGTCACGCAAGACGTTCCTCCGCCGCTCTATGCTCGTGCTGCAAATTTCAGCTTTCCTCTGAATAGCATCGTAAGAGAGGCGTTGAGCATTAATCCAACAGATTCTTACGAGAGCGAGGAGCTCCTGAACAAAATTGAGAACTGTACATCACTTGACCGTGGTCAATGTCACGCTCTTGTCGCGGCTCTCTCTCGAGAACTCGCCTTTATTCAAGGTCCGCCTGGAACAGGCAAGAGCTACATCGGCCTGCAACTTGTAAAAGTCTTGCTTAGTGTGAGAAAGAAGGCTGAATTGGGTCCGATCCTCATCGTGTAAGATTCCTTTCCCGCTTTCCATAATGCAATCAAGCTGACGCGCCTAGGTCCTATATCAATCATGCCCTGGATCAGTTTCTTGAGCATTTGATCAAGACCGACATACGCGAAATCATTCGCATTGGGAGCCAGAGTCAATCAACACTGATTCAAGAACACAATCTTCAACACATGGGCCAAGAGGAGCGCAAGACAAATGCTGAGAACTGGCTGGCGCGCGATAAGTACAGGGATATTGACGACCACACGAGGGATGCAAGAAGTATCTTGCGTAACTTGCGGAGCTTTCGTAGAGTAGCTGACTGGAGTGTACTGGAGGCTCATCTCACCACCCGATATCCGAAAATACAGGCGCAATTCCCTCGAGTGGATGAGGAAGGATATGAGCTTGTCGGTCAATATCTATTCGATTCCTGGAGGTCTACTGACAACTCTGGTGCTCGTTCAAATCGAGACGCAGCGCAATTTGAACAGGCGTCTGATCTCGAGCATCTTCTAGATAAGGCCACGAGGAATGTCTACTCACTTAGTTACGGAGAGCGTCAGCATCTTTTGTATCATTGGGTACGCGAGCTCCATGATGAAGAAGTCGATGGTCTTTTCCAGATTGTGCACCGAGCGGTGGATACTAAGAAGCAGCTAGCCAATATTCACTCAGAGGCGAACCTTCGGGTTCTGCAGCAAGCACAAGTCATCGGTATAACAACTTCCGGATTAGCCTCACGCATTACCTTACTGAAGAAGTTAAGGTGCAAGGTGATCATCTGTGAAGAGGGAGGAGAGATCCTCGAGCCCCACATGGTTTCTGCTTTGCTGCCATCTGTGGAGCATTGCATCCAGATTGGTGATCATCAGCAGCTCCGTCCCTCAGTGAACAACTACGATAATCTCTCGCTGGAAAGCCGCCGAGGTCAGCTTCATCAGTTGGATCGAAGTCAATTCGAACGACTGGTAGTAGGAGAGCCGGGCAGACCAGTGATGCCAGTCGCGCAGCTCAACGTTCAGCGCCGCATGCGACCGGAAATCTCAACTCTCATTCGAGAAACTGTCTATGGGAAATTGACCGACCATGAATCCACCACGAAATTGCCTGATGTTGTCGGATTGCGCCACAATGTTTACTGGCTTGATCACGATAACCTCGAATGCACACCTGGGTTTGACGCCCGTAATATGAAATCCAAGAGTAATGACTGGGAAGTCATGTTCGTGCATGCACTTGTTCGACACGTTGTTCGTCAGGGTGTCTACAAGAGTTCCGATGTTGCAGTGTTAACTCCATACACTGGCCAGCTGCAAAAGCTGCGTGCAGCGATGTACAGCGATTTCGAGATTATTCTTAGTGACCGCGATCGTGAGGCGTTAGAGAAGGACGGGTTCGAGGCTGACGGCCAGCTGAGTGACAAAGCCGAAGAAGACGACGATACTAGCCCGCGAAAAGCCAGCGCTACAGATACCCAGTCTCATAAGCGAAAGCCTCTCCGAAAGAAGCAACTCGGGGAACTTCTTTGACTTGCCACTGTCGACAACTTCCAGGGCGAAGAGGCTAAAGTCGTCATTATCTCACTCGTACGTAGTAACAAGGGCAGAAAAGTTGGTTTTCTTAAGACTTCCAACCGTATCAACGTACTACTCAGCCGAACTCAGCACGGCATGTACTTGATAGGAAACACCGACACATACTCGAACGTTGATATGTGGCAGAAAGCCATCGAACTGCTGCAAGCCAAGGACGCTGTGGGAAAGTCTCTACAATTGCAATGCTTGCGACACCCCGACCGGGTCATGGAAGTACAACAGCCCGAGGACTTTGCCAGCTTCAGCCCCGAAGGTAGTTGCCGGAAGCCATGCGCTGACCGACTTGAGTGCGGTCATCCATGTCAAGCAAAGTGTCACTCTCAAGCAATGCATGAAGTTTTTCACTGCGAGCGACCCTGTCAGCGTCGACACAAGGCTTGCAACCACTTATGTGCAAAGCGGACATGCGGCGAAGACTGCGGAAAGTGTGAAATCAAGATCAACGGTGTTCAACTTCCCTGTGGTCATTCCAAGAACAACGTCCCATGCCACAAGACCTTGGATCTGTTGAATATAAGTTGCTATATGAAAGTACCCATGGAGGTTCCGGGCTGCAAGCATGTCCTTATTGCTAAGTGCGGACTAGATGTTGGCAGCAAAGGATTCCGTTGCCCAGAGCCCTGCAAAGAGCTGCTACCATGTGGTCACAAATGTATAGGATCGTGTGGTTCCTGCAAGCAGATCAAGGCTGATGGTACCTCCGTCATAAAACACAAAGCATGCGGGAAGCTCTGCGGTAGAAAGCATGGGACGTGCAATCACAATTGCGGGATGTCGTGTCACGACGGAACGGACTGCGGCCTTTGCCAGCAGCCTTGCAACGTAAGTGCACTCAGATTTCCAAGGATTTTAACTAACTCGATTCAGATACGATGCAAGCATTCGCGCTGTAAGCTGAAATGCCACGAGCCGTGCGCACCCTGCATAGAGCCCTGTGTGTGGTCATGCGAACATCAGGGTGCTTGCACCATGCCTTGCTCAGCCCCCTGCAACAAGCTACCATGTGATGAACGCTGCACTAAATTGCTTCGTTGTGGCCATCAATGCCCCGGTCTTTGTAGCGAGACTTGCCCAGTGGGATACTGCCAGCAATGCGGTGAGAAACAGACTGAGGTGCCCGATCTCCTGATGATGCAGACTTACTCGCAGGTTGATCTTGATGAGACGCCGATAGTAGTCCTCAGTTGCAAGCACTTCTTCACGGCTGAAACTCTTGATGGAGTCATCGGCATGAAAGATGTATACGAGCTTGACCCTCTGACAGGTCACTTTGTAGAATTGAGGGAAGACGGCAAGCTTGCTGCAGCTGTACCTCAGTGCCCGACTTGTCGAAAGCCAATCAGTCAGTACATTACACAGCGATATAACCGACTTATAAACAGGGCAGTCATTGACGAGATGTCAACACGATTCTTCGCCAATGGTCAACAAGAGCTACAAATGCTATCCGATCGACTGACCGCAATTGCCCCCGGTCTGGAGTTGTTGCCTGGTGGATTAGAGCACAATCTAACGCCCCCGACTGATTCACGTCTGGTGGAGAACGAGATAAAGAAAGTCAATAATTGCATTCGCGGTAGATATGTGGCGTCTGAGAAGCTTACATCAGATATTCTGTCGTTCTTACGTCAAATCGATGAGCAGAATCAGCCTGCTCACAGACTGTACGAAGCTACGTTGTACGCTACTGCAAAGCAGTTGTCGCTTACCGAGTCTTTCATAAATGTGAAGCTCGATGACAGCTCAGTAGCTGCTTCTCTCAAAGATCGATACGATCAGAGCGTACTTTTGGCGGGCCAAGTTCTACTTTTGAAATTGAGCCTCCTCATCTTGGAAGAGCTCAAGGTTCGTCGCGCATTCAGGTCCAAGTTTCCGACCTCGACTGTTCCACCTGCTTTCCATGACGGGACACCAGTCAGGTTGATTCGGCCGTTCCTCGAAAAGTGTATCGACGTACGTCAAAAGTGCAAGGACCAAAACTTGCCTAAGCTCTCAGTCGAAACGACGCTTCTCTACGCACACGTCATGCGCTTACGGTGTACTGTGTCTGTCGGAAAGAAAGATGGGAATGCGAAAGTTAATGAGTATCGCAAGTCTGCTGAAGCTCTCCTCAAAGAGGCGGAGCAGTTGTGCAAGGTCAACTTCAAAGGCGCGGATGACTTGAGGAAGGCGATTGAAGACGCGCTGCATTCGCTAGGCAAGGAATTCTACCAGGAAGTGATCAAGGAGGAAGTCGAGGCTATCAAGAAGGCTATGCTGAATGGTCCTATGGGGCTCGCAACTCACTCTGGTCACTGGTACAAGTGCCAGAATGGACACCCGGTAAGTTCCCTTGACAGAACAGGACATCCAGATGCTAACCTGCTTAGTTTGCTATTGGTGAGTGTGGCATGCCCATGGAGCAGGCTCGTTGCCCTCAATGCAATGTAAGTCATGTCGATTATTTCAACCAAGCAAAGTACTAACTGATTTAAGGCTCCCATTGGAGGTACAAATCATCAAGCCGTCGATGGCGTCACACGCGCGATTGAGATGGAGGATTGAAGGACCAAGATGATCAGAAAACGAAGACAGAAATAAGCGCTTTTACTGCAGCGCGCGGTTGAAGGAAAATTCGTATATGAAGGTCAACACGCCTAAATGATAGCTGGGGCTCAGGCGCTATCGCCGTTCTGCTCACTTTGTTCTTGTTCCCGCTTCTTCCGTTGTTCCTCACTCAGACCGTACAGCCTCTCATGCTCCTTTCTGGCCTTCTCCTTTGCCTCCTCATCCTCCTCTTCTCTCTGCTGCGGGATACCTAATGCGACTCCAGTTGCGATCCTCCAGATCGTGAAGCCCCAGTTCATGAAGTACAGTATGAACAGAAAGATCAACATTGCTGCTGAGAACCCCCGAAACACAGTGGAATTGAGGGCAATGGAAAGATTGATCAGTGCCGTGGTATAAACACCTATCAAAAGAGTCAGTCTCGCAATTATAATATGGATTAAGATCGCGACTTACCCATCGGGAAGATCATGCTCCACCACGTCAAGCTGTACGGCATCTTCCTCTGCACAGCCGCCTCCAGAATCATATACCACGCAATCGTAATCCACAAGAAGCCAAAACCAATCACCAAGAGCGCAATCAGCTCACTGGCCGCAGACACACTACTCGCCGAGCTAGCCGTCAACCAAGTCCCGCGATTATAGCTCCCAAACAAACCCCTAGAATTCGCCGCCGTACTCAACAACTGAATCGCCGTGGCAAACTGTCCCAGCGGGCCAATCGTAACACACAAACTGGGCAGCTTTGCTTTCATCGGCGGGCCGACGGCCAGCAAACGGTGCGCGTAGATGGCGTAGTATAGCAGACTGAGGAAAAACGCATACCCAATCGCCATGTACCCTACCACGATGATTGGAATGGCAAGTCGCGCTGACAGCCCCACGGAGTACCTTGTCACGATGCCACCCGTGGTGCCGAGCGTCATGACAGCAATAAGGGGCAAGAATATCGCAGGCGAGAGGCTGCGATCGTCGGTGATGCTGCGCTTTGCCAGCACGATGACGCTCGCGCTGCACAACACCACTGTCCAGACCAGCCCGATCCACCACAGCACGTATGCCAGCACCGTGAGCCGGAACCCCCACGCCGTGCTGCAGGTAAGCGCAACCTGCGCGACGAGCGTGAGGTACGCGATTGCGGGCGCGCCCTGGTAGGAGATTTCCTCGACCTGGTTGAGGCTTTCGGATTTCACGTGGCGCGGGAAGGTGGCCAGGCGTGTGAGGGCGAGGATGGCGAAGAGGGTGAAGAGGACGAGGTTGAAGACGAACATTATTGTGCTGAGGACGCCTAGGCCGCGGAATTGCCATGGTAGGATGTTCATGATGATGGAGAGGATGCCGGTGTCCATGCAGATGAGGAACCTGGGCAAGAGTTAGGTTGGGGTGGATGCCATTGGGGGTCGGTTGCGCGAAGCTTTGTTAAGCTTTGCCAATATTGTGCTTAATTTGGGTGGATGGTGTTGCATGTTGAAGGTGTATGTGGTGATTTTCGCCTTGATAAAACGACAGAAGTATGGAAAGATTTGCTCGACGAAGAATACGGAATAGGAGCGCGAGATAACATACCACACGGGACTGAAGTTCTTAATCGCGATCTGCACTGCAGATTGGCGCTGCGGCTGTGGTTCGACGAACCGCTCAGGGCCTACGTTCCCATTGGTCTGCGACATAATGGGGTATCGCAGTTGAATGCACTTCCAAAAACGGATTATGCGGAAGTTAGGAATTCTGATCCTGACCTCCTCAGATATCTATAAGCAATGCCTTTGCTTTGATGATGGCATCCTTCGTCGGGCATTTTTTCGTGATGTAACTGGGGAAGTGACATCACAGGGTCACTTTTGCCGACAAGTCCGCGAGCTAACTCAGCCCATTAACATTAAAGTACGTACTAAAATCTAAAGCCAAGGAAGCCTAAAAAGTCCATTACCGTCCGTAAATTGTGTCTAACACGATGGCAATGAAGCCAGATGCTACATCTCCGAGGACCTCTGTTCAACTCCGCGCTTTCTTGCCCTTTGGGACGCGACATAACCAGTACAGAGCCATTGCGGCAGCAACATTGAATACAATGTACACCCAGAGTAGCCCAAAGTCTCTCCAGCGGGTATCCCAGTTGGCGTTGATCCTGGAGAGGAATTGATCGGTGCTGCTGATTTGACAGAAGTGGCATTGGTCCGTCGCTTGCTCATCTCGGAGATAGCCTCCAGCCATGGAGATGTATTGTTGCATGTATTCAACGCAAGTCCCATTGGCCGGAGCAAAGACCTGAAACTCTGATTCTGCACAATAGGCAGGCGCCTGACCTAGTGTGGTTGCCATGAAGCTGGAGACCAAATAAGTGAATGGGTTGACGCGGTACATGAAGATCCAGAATCCAGGTAGTGCATCGGGCCCCGCAAGGATACCGCAGAAAGCATAAAGCATGATTGTGACTAGCACCGCAAAAGCACCCGCTACTTCCTCACTGGGGCTACCTGCAATCAGCATGTGCGCCAACGCTGAGGCGAAGAAAAAGGTGGCGAGAACTAAAAGCAGAGTGAGAAAGGAGCGGATGTTGACAGAATCGGTGGGCTCCATATTGCGATAGAAGCCAGCTGGATAGAACCATACGAGGAAACACAGGATGGCCATCAACTATACTTGACATCAGCATGATTTTGGCGCGAGCTACTGGACAGACTTACCCCATTCCAAGCCATCTCGACAACAATGTTTGACAAGACGAAGGTTTGCCAAGCATACGTTTTCGACTGGCGTTCGCGAGCTTCATAAAGGGTGCGCTGTACCACGAACATTGGCTCCAAATAGTCAGCTAGTACTCATGAAATGCAAGAGATGCCGTAGACTTACCATGATCTGGAATATAAGTTGTATTACCACAAACAAGAAGATGAAGACACCGAACATTTGGTTTTGAAGACCTTGTTGGGTGTTGTTGCTATTGAAAAAGGAGAAGCCGATCAGAAGTGAGCAGCCCACTGTAAGGATTGCTTTGGAGTAGATATACGAAGGAGTGCGCCAATACTGTTGGGCGACACGCTTGCCGACGGTGACTAGCTGGGTCATGAAAGGTGCCGCAAAAGCCTGGTGGCTTCCCTCTGACGAGTCCATAACAGCGGAAGGCTGGCTGATGAGATCTCGCAACCTCGAGAGCTCGAGCTTCACCTCTTTACATTCCTGACTGGCCTTCCATATCTGGGGCCAATCTATGGATGTCTGTGCGCCGGGTGCTGCCCCGATTGCTTCGAGCATGTACTCTGCAGGATTTTGACCAGCAGTATAATCGGGTCCGCCGTTTCGCGCAAAGTAATCCAGGAGAACTTTGGAATCGCGGCCGATGTCACCAAAGTAGACCGTTCGGCCACCCTTTGCAAGGAGCAGAATACGATCAAACCGTTGGAAGAGAAGGGAAGACGGCTGATGAACTGTACAGAGAACAGCCTGACCATTGCGTGTAAGCTTCTCCATGAGATCACAAATCGACCAGGATGTCTGGCTGTCCAGTCCGGAGGTGGGTTCATCAAGGAACAAAAGGAGCTTAGGTCGGGCTGCAAGTTCAACTCCGATAGTCAAACGTTTGCGTTCTGCGTGGGGTCAGTATCAGACTTGCTCTGGCGAGGGCAAACTTACGCTCCACATTCAGACCTGAGCCTGGCACACCCACCACGGCATCCGCATACTCCTGCATATCAAGTAGATCGACGACGTGATCTACATACGTTAGACGCTCCTCATTGGAATACTCTGGCGGCTGTCGCAGCAGGGCAGAGAATTCAAGAGCCTCGCGAACAGTCGAGGTTGCAAGGTGCAGATCTTGTTGCATCGCATAGCCGGTCTTGCGTTGAAAGCTCTCATCACGTTGACGTCCGTCAACGAAGATACTTCCAGATATGACGCCCGTGGTGGTGCGGCTTGCAAGAACATCGAGCAAGGTCGTTTTACCAGCTCCAGAAACTCCCTACTGGAGTTAGATGTATTATTTTACTTGCGGAGGTCACTTACCATGAGTGCTGTCAGCGTGCCTGGTTTGATCCAACCGTCCACCGCATCCAGGATTTTCCGGGATTCGCCTTTGATCTGTACTTCATAATTGACTCCCTCCCAGTGAAAGACAGACTGCTGGTTCTGGACGTTGGGTGTCGATGTGCCGCTGTTCCCAGATTTCTCGCTTCGAAAGACATTCTCATTGCCTCTTTCTTCATCAGACTGTCTGGGATGGTTATTTGCCATCTTTGAACGCCGGAAGACAAGCACTTCGCCTTTTGAGCGCTCTGAGGCAACCAATTCTGCCATAACGAGATGCGCGATGAAAAGGAATATAGTGATGGCTAAGATGATACCAAAGTTCCTCCAGCGGTTGTTCCATTGATAAGAGAATGCTGTTTCGACGTAGGCTGTGCCACCTACGAAGTCCAGCCCTGGTTCAGAGCCTTGTACTGCACATGCTCGTTGATCTGCAGCAATATTCTCATAGCCGGAACCGGCAGGTACGAAATTTGCGCAGGGGAACCGTCTGTCGTGGAATTCGTTGACCATGACACTCTCAAATCCATAAGAAACCGGGTTAATCCATCGGATCCAACTTGCCCATCTACACGGAGTTAGCAGAAACTTTGAAAATGTCGAGAGCTAACGAACCCTCTCATGTACCTGACTGGAATTGCAAACCCAGTATAAAGGACCAAACACAACAAGATGATCGAGCTAGGGGCCAAGGCTTGCGCAATAGTCTTCGTCATACTTGCAAATAACCGGAAGAACATGCTCATCGATAGAGTGGTCGTAAAGGCAATTAGATAGAAAAAGAAGAAAGCTCCAGCATCTCGGCGCAGACCTGCCATAAAGTATAGCGTGCAGTTGACGGCGAGAGAGTTCAGAATCTTGTAGGGAAGATCCATGATCATTGAGGCCATTGCCTCCGCGCTCGGATGGTACAACGCATAGCGGTTGTGCTGAACCAAATGATTAGCACTCTTATGATACTGGAAAAGTCCACGAGACTCACTTTCTCGACGATCTCTCGCTTAGCATAGAGACTCATTATTTCCAACATGCTGCCAAAGGCATTCAATAGGACCATCATAAACAGAACGCCTCCCCTCATGAAGAAAGACGACGTATTTCCGGGCAGATTGTAGAAGATGGAAGCAATGATCAGAGCCTCGAAGAAGTTGACAGTGATCATTGTGATTGGCACACTTGGATCGCCTTTCAATCGCTGCAATTCTCTCCACATACAGAGATAAATCTGTCCCCAGTAGCTCAATGTGTATGGTGATTTGGTGCGTTGTTTACGCGACTTCTCTAGACTCCGAGAAGCTGCAAATTGCTCATGACCGGAAGCTTTGAGCGGATGTTCCTGCTTGTATTTCTCGATACTTTGTAAGAGTGTCTGTCGTTCAATACTCTCCTTCCAGCATCTTGCAAAGTCGTCAGAGGTTCGAGGTGTCATGTTCTCGTACCCGGGCTTGATGCGACGTTCAGAAGCTGATGTCATTGAAGTAAGAAAATCAGGCGTAGTCTGCGAATCTGGACACTCAAAGCCTAAGCGCTGGAAATACGTGCGTGCCTCCCGGGCGGGACCATAGTAAATTTGTCGTCCTGGGAATGAATGTTAATTTCAGATAATACTACAATCCTGTGGTTCGTATATACCTTCATAGAGAACTGTCACTTTGTCAAAGACATCGTAAGCAGCTTGCGGCGCCTGATAAATGGCTACACATGCTGAGGTCCCAAATACGTCACATTGAGTGCGCAGAGTTTTGCAAAATTCGACAGCATTTGCTGAGTCCAGCCCTGAATTTGGTCAGTAAAGAACCCCTGGTGGAAAATCAAAACCTACCCCTTGTGCTGTTATCCCAAGCTTGCAATGGTGCAAAACTCAAGGTGGCTTCGGCAATCGTAACTCTCTTACGCTCACCTCCGCTCACTCCACGGACGAAGTCGTTTCCTACACGAGTATTGATCGTATGGCTAATGCCAAACATTGCCATGACAACCTTGAAGTACATTAGCTCATTGCATCCAGCTATCATAGGAACAACGTACATCTCGTAAGTGAGCTGCATATTTCTCCCGTGAGATACCTTGCGGCAGACTTCGTGGGGCTCGAGCAAGTGCTGCGAAATACAAGGTATCTCCGACACTAAGTTGAGGAAAATGCGCGTCGACTTCTGCTGTATAGATAGCTTCACCCCGAAAGATGGTGTTCATATCAACTGCAGATACGCCTTGATAGTTCAGATAAGACCCTGAATCGACTTTGAAGCCGTGTGTCTCGCCAGCAATAGTTTTGAGTAGCGTCGAGCAACCGGACCTGTTGGCATTAGTCTACCATGTGACTCAAAAGGTTTGTACCTACCCGGGAGGCCCAAGTACACAAAGTTGTTCGCCCGGGAGTAGAAGGCAATCCATATCTCGGAGGATTTCAATTTTCTGGCTTCCCCTGCCAAACAACGCTGGAAGCTTTAAGACAGTGTTGCCAACCGTTGACTGGAAATCAGTAGGGCTGCCTGTCCCCGAGACATTTATCCCCTGAAAAGCAAAGCCTGCTACACGAGGTATGGCCTCGCCACTGCTGTAACGCAGCTCGTAGAATGACTTGGCCCAGTCTCGAGCACGGAAACGGTCACTCTTGGGATCCAACGGGCCGCCTTTGATAGCCTCAAATGGTGATCCATGATCGTACTGCATCGACTGTGAAGTGTATTTGCGGGCAAGCTCAAGGATCTCATTTTCTTGCTGAATATTTTGGCAGGACGCAGACGGGGTATCATCTTCTGAACTTGAGCCGAAATGAAGTCCCTCTTCATCGGGAACAGTGACGTCGACATGGCCCTTCGTTTGTTTGAGGATTGCAGAGGCCGACATGATGGCAGAAGGAACGACGGAACGATGATGCAGGCTAGCTCTTGTGCATGGGGCTACATATTTGATCGATCCATCTTGAAGGACTTGAAGAAAAGGTCAACGGTCACGGCGTTTGTGCGTTACCAGAAACCAGCTTTCCGGTAGCCCAGACGAAGCCAAGCCTTGCAAGTGCCCCTGTGAGGCACCTTGCGCTGCATTCTGAGTGGGTACTTTCTTGCATCTCCTGCGAGGGCGCGGCTTCCGAAGGCCTTGAAGAATACCGAAAGTGCGAACGAGGACGCCAAGGTTTCCATGTTCGACTGGAGAAAGAGGTGTGATTGGCTTGCTTCGTCGCTGCCCGCGGGCTCCGCGGCCCCGCGGTGTTTGCAGCTATCCAGCCCCAGCACCACAACGATGAGCCCTTGTCGACAGCTGTGTCATTGCGATCTAGGCACGACCTTGGCTGAGCCAGGCAACAACAACGTTGCACTAGCAGTAAAAGCGATGACTTGTAGCGGTTTCCAGAAACCCGGACGCCGGCAATAGGTGGACAACAACTGGCCGGAGAAACGAATCGCAATCACGGCGATCATCATGAGGCTGGCCGTATGTGTCTTCGTACACTGAGAACATTACCAGTTCTTTTTACTGATTCTAGCTAGTGTTTGCGGTGTAAAAGCAAGAAGGTTCATGCTGTCAACCACAGGTGCTGCCTCATGCTAACACAAAGCAGGTCAAGTGTGACAAAGGTAATCCCACCTGCCACCAATGCATTACTGCAAGGGCCGAGTGTATCTATGTCGAGCGCCGCCAGCGGCCTCGACTTGCACAACAAAGAGTTGCCGTGAACTCACTGAACGAACGACTTGAATTGCTCGAGAGGCGAATTGTCAATGGTGGCTATCGTTCTGAATCTGATTCCCATCGATCAACATCAGCTTCTATACCACCAACAGCGCCAGAAAATACAGAGAATGATACCAACACTAGCCCCGCCTTGAGTATCGGGATTCAAGTGTTCGAACATGGGAAAGATTCTTGGATCTATCAAATGGCGAGTGATACGCAGAGACAATTCCAAACGCAGGCCACACCAGCCGGCACGCCAACGCCTCAAATAGATACCGACATGTCCGCGCTGAGTAACGCTCTGGAGGATCTCGGAAAGCTTAGATTACGAGCAGAAACCACGGAAGGCAAAGCAAGTCTGACCATATCACCTACAGAAGCAAAGCAATGCCTGGAAGGTAACAATTTGATAGACCCACCAGGCAAAGCCCATGTCTGACCTGATTCAGCTTTCTTCATGATGATGGACACACTGGTTATTCCTGGCATTTTTGCAAGCGCAATGGATCTGGATCTTCTCCGATCACTGCCCGATATTATCAGCTCGCCATATGTAAGGCTTGATCCAGGTATTCATGTCATTTACTACGCTGCGCTTCATTACGGTCTCCATCAGACCCGAGATCCAGGACATGCAATGACTCAAGCTGCGTATCTCAAACTGCTCCAGCATGTTCCTGCATGGCTAGAATCCGCAACTGAAACCGACATGGACGGATACACAGCAGCACTTAGCGCATGGATAGCGGTCAACAATCTCGACTACCAGCTCTCCTGGAAGTTCCACTTGAAAGCATGCTACAACCTGAGGTCCAAAGGGATAGATGCAATGGACGTGACTCCTGCGCACACATATGAAGAGGAAGCAAGAAGAGATTCTACACGATACCTTTATTGGCATGGTATGCACACATGTGTCTGGGTCTCATTGCGTTTTTTAATTTGGATTTAGTTCTGTCAACAGATTGTCTTTTCCGTCTGTTTTTGGGGAAGCCCACCACAGTAAGTGCTATTGTTCCGCGAGTTAATGTGCGCGCTGTCGCGCTGAGAACCAACTGAGCATGCTCGAGTTATCGATCACCAGCACATTACATGACAATGCAAAATCTGGCGATACCTAAGCTGTGGTTGCCTTATTCGCGAATTTCCCCCCTTGTACTAGAGCTGACATCGATTGCAGCTTAAATGGACTCCTCAGAATGTCAGACCCCCATCGATTATGACTCCACAAAACATGTACCCACGCCCAACTCAAGTCATGCTTTCCTGCGTATGGACGAATTATACAGCCAAGGCTGCCTCGTTAATCAATTGGATCGACAACGTCTCCCATCAAGATCAGAGCTGCAGCGTATCCACCAAAACTGATGAATGCTGCAAAGAACTGGAAGCCTTGATCGCTGACTGGAAGATGGAAGCACTCTTGACGGACACCGCCGTCAAATTTACCACTCGATGTCTAGTTGCGGACCACATCATGAACATCCACGCATTGATCGTAGGCCTCAAGAGGGTCGCTAATCGAATTGATGGGGTCAATGGCATCGATGCGATGACACTGCGCTCAGCAAGAAAGGTCGTACACACATTACTTGATTTCGAGCGGGAAGGCAACAGTGAGATGGGAAACAAGGAGGGTCCATCAACGTGTTTCGTGCAGTCAGTCCACACGCTCTTTCGTCCGCACTACACTCCAAAGCGCTTCCTTCCCTCCACACATCAATCTCAGCCTCTGATCCAAGTCCTCGCTCACATCCCTACAGCTTTATCCTCTTCTACCCTTTCTGCGCCATCTTCACGCTCTACGAACATATCATCGCCAGCCCGGATCCCTCCCTCGCAGAACCCGATCTCCAGCAGCTCGAACAGGTGGCGGCAGCTATGGAGCACTCTAGTCGCACAATCCGCGTCGAGCTCAAGCCGTTTGCGAAGACCATCAAAGCGCTGAACAAGGTCGCGAGGACAGTACAAGATGGGCGGCGGAGGAGTGTGTCCGGTGGAGGAAGTACAAGATCATGCGGGATCCTGAATGCTGGTAGCCCCGACAGCGCAGTACAGCAAGCGCGTACACAAGATGCTGGAGTAGCAGCAGTTGTGCCAGACCTCGATCTCTCGGCCTTCTCGGATGCCTGGCCCGACTTCCCGATGACACTGGATGGCGATCCCGATCCGCTGGGATTTGTGCGCGCGCTGGAAAGTGATTTTGTTGGGAGGAATTGGAATGGGGAGTTGTGGGATTGAGACAGTGGTGGACATACTAGTATGTCATACGTGGCTGAGGAGTAGGTGTGATGAGAAGGGGGATGAAAAGAGAATGGGAGCAGGGTAAGATGGGATGTAACGGTAGCTGCACGCTCGCAAATTCTGAAATAGATAAGGCGTCTTGGGAATCGAGAAGTCAGGGTTCTTACAAGGTGTTCTCCAAGCCCAGTATGCCAGGAACGGGGTAAGATATAGAATAGAGCTTCAAAAGAATTCTAAGCAGGAGAGGCCGTTAGGTGACAGGTCCACATATATGATCTGCAAGACACTTGTATTTACTCCGTCTCTTTCTCAATTTCATATGCTTCAGTGCTGCTCTTTAACCCCTCGCTCGGTCTCCACTGGTATCTCTTTGTTCAAGCGCAGAGGTTTTGCACAGACTCCAAGCTGGATTTTGGGGAGTTATGCGCGCAGAGATGAGGATGAGTAGGAGCAAGCTACGGGAAAGAATGGCCGACCAGTGTTTTGGAGGGGCGCGAGTTAGTGGACGGTGGAGGTATGCAGGTATCCGGGGATGAGGATGGGCGGCCGCGAAGGAACAAATACATATATCTGACTAATTTTGACGGATTTCCACAAACACAGCGCACAGATACCCAATCGTACCAGAGCGCCCAAAGCCTCCTACTCATCCTCCTGATCCTCATCAAACTCCTCCCCCACCAGATCCATCAGCCTTGTCAACCGCTCAAACACCTCCGCGTCCTGCTTTGCCGCCCTCATAGCTTTCACGAACAGCGGGTATAGGCGATGCAGGTGCTTTCTGTGCCTCGACTTGATCCCTGGCGCATCCGGAATGGCCTCAGGTACGCTGTTCAGGTGTTCGAGTCTGGAGAGCATATTCAGGAGCTCTTTCCGCTGTGAGTCAGGAGCAGGCATGCGGCCACGCAGTGGCTGGTCGGAGATGTACGTTTTGAGCGGCACAGCGGCACGTAGAATAAGGTACGGTGCGGCTGCCTGCGCGAGTTTGACGCGTGGTGAACTGTCACGGTGTGCGGTGACCAGGGAGAAGAGCTCCGCTGTGCATGCGTAGCTCATCTTTGTTCGTGGCGTGGCCGACAGGACGGCTGTCTGGCCGATTCTTGTTTCGAAGAGGTTATCAAGGGGTGATGTCGTGAGGTCTGGCAGTTCACCCTGCACGGGTTGGTGGATAAACGAGATGGTGAAGAGATTTCGCGTGTATGCCCTGCGAAGGGCATCAGGCAAGGAGACAGCATTGAGAGGAGCGCTGATCAGATCGCGCAATTCTGTAAAGGATTGGACGTCAAAGCTCTCGTCCTGTTCCCAGGATACTGGCGCACTCTCCGGGTCGAGATGCTGAGCTCGAGTCACATGGTGTACAATATCGATGATTGCGGTCCAGATGTTGTTGAGCGTTTTGCTGTCGATATCTTGGGCCTGAATGTGTGGGAGACCCGCTCGCAGTATGGCGATGGCAGTAGTTGTAGCTTTCTGCCAAAGAGTTGGAGATTTACCCTCCCTTTGCCATGCATACTTTTCCTTGATTGGTCGAGCAAGGTATGACAAGGCATTCTCAAATGCGCCATCAGTGTATATTTGCTTGTGTTCGACGTGTTTCATCGACACCTCCTGAAGCATGGTCATCGAGGCCTTTGCTAGCGCTACAAAACTCGGACGCTTCTTCTCAGTTTCTTGAGCAGACGAAGTGTATGGAAGTACACTCAGACGGCCAAGTAATCCCACCATATATGACGGTAGGTTAGCTGCCGTAGTGTCGACTATCGCCAAGCATTCCAAGACACTACTCTGCAGTGGAGTCATGATATCGATATCTGATGAATAGGCGATGACATCAGACTCTACGATGCAAGTCTCTAGGTGTGACAACATCGAGGGAAGATCAGAATCGATGGTCCGGCCTGCCAAGCGATAAATCGCCTTGAACGCATTTGCATAAGCTACAAAGGCCTCTTGGTTGTTTCCTGGATCAATTCCCCATGTGTTATGGGGGTCGAGATAGCTTATCCAGACTGAAGCCGTCTTTTGTAGTGATACATCGCTCAAATTCTGCTTCTCGGACAGGTGTGTTAGGATGGTAGTTATGGTTGTGAAAACGTAAGCCCCGATGGCGTGCGAGCCAAAGGCAAAGTATTGCTGGAGGCGGTTGAGAAGATCTGTCCAGGTCTCACTAAAGGTGGAAACATCTTCTACTCTCTGCAAGCGCATGGTAGTGAGAGTGCTGACGCTCTGCAAGACAGTCCTTGTAGTCTCGTTCCAACTCGCGACCTCGTCAGCCGAGCTGCGCACGGCATGTCGTACGGTTTTTTGTGACGCCAGATTCGCCAGGATCGCCTCAAATAACACCACACGAAGACAAAGCATCCACGCATCAGACGACAGCTCTTCTGCGTAGTTCTCGAAAATACGCTGTATCGTCTGAATTGCCGAATTGCGTACTTCAGCGCGTTTGTCGGTGGTAGTAGATGACAAGTCCAACAGAACTTGAAGCCATAACATGGCCATGTCACCTCCGTCCGAATTTGACTTGACCAAGTTTCGGACTTGTTCAGAATCTTGAGCGTCTCTTATAATGACAGGGAGCGAGGTGAGGTCGCTGCGTGATTGCAGAAAATCCGACACATTCCAGAAGAACGTAATGGCCTATTTTCGTTAGTCGTATCAAAAAGGCTGTTAGACCACGCACGTACAGTGAGAGACATATTAAGGTCATCTTGCTGCCCACAGAAATTGAGCAAAAGCTTCAACAACGTGGATAGACAAGCATCAGGAACAGATGCTAGGAAATCAGAGCAGACAAGCTGTACTGTTGCAAAAGCAGAACGAGCAAGCGACCTTGAAATAACAGCAACTGCCCTCGAGTCGACTGCTCTCGATGCTGATTGAAGCGAGCCTCCTTCAGCTGCTTCTTGCGAATCACTGTCAGGCAAGAAGACACTCAGTAAGCTATCCAGAACAGACGCCCATCCTGCAATAAGAGACTCTCCACATTGCTCAATGACGCTTTTCAGAGCATCAAGAGCAATTTGATGGACCCGTACATCGGTGTCGCTGTAGTCGCCCTTGGACTTCACGTCGTTGAGACGTAGTATCGAAATCTGGCGCTGTATCGTTGATAGTATCCGTGCTTGGATCTTCTCACGCTCGTTGTCTTGCATAGAGATCTCTGCAATCTCTTTGATAGTCCTCGAAAGAATGTCAGCTGCCAGTAATCTGGATGCTGAATCTTTACGAGCATCGGCCGAGAATCTAACAACCTCGTGGACGAATGTGTCCCACCCACTTTCTGAAGGGTCATACTGCGACAGCCTAGTCTCGTTTAAAGCAGCCAGTTCGCCTATTTTGTTCAAAGCAAAGGCTGCGTCACGAGAACTGGTCCCCGTACTCAACGAAATTCTAGAAACACTGCCGAGCCTTCGCTGATGCAGGACTTGCGGTCGATCGGCGGGGGTGGGTGTCATGTGACCGCTCTCACTCGGTGAAGGTTCGCTGAGCAAGGCACACAATGCCTGTAGAACTTCAACGAAAGACTCATTGGGGAAGTCCACCGTGCTCTCGAACAATCTTCGTGCAGCAGCCTGCACTGCAGACGTCTCTGCCTCCATCTTCTCCAAGGCGCCTTCCGTCCCGCCGAACTGTGAGCCTCGACTGCCACCCGAATTCGATAGCGATAGGACTAAATCAGCGACCTGCAGTGTCTCAAATATGATTGACCACGCAGACTGAAGAGTGGGACCCAGCGCAATTGCCAGATTCAGTAGGGCGCGCAAGCAGAGCAGGTTGCGTGGTCCTAAAGTCGGCATATGCGTATCATGTGAGGGACGTCTAGCGTACTCTCCAGGTGTTGTAGATGCCTGCCCTACCATACTGTCGACGCTGAGAAGGCCCTTGGCATTCTGGAACATGCCACTTTGATCGGCGGTGGCTGTCTTTGGAGAAGCCATATTGGCGACCAGCAGGTTTGACGGAACGGCTGCTTTACCCATGGTGGTCAAGAATGCATCCCGTGGTGTAGCCATCCGAAGTAGCCCTGCCACTTGGGTAAACTTTTGAATTGCGCGTACCAGCGCGCGATAGTAGTCTACATCCAGGGTAGCATTGAGAAAAGTCGAGCATGTTGCCAAGATGGCGGGCCAGCATTCGGTGACAAGCGTCGATGATGTTTCTATGTAGGCGTAAGCAGGATGGTCCACAAGGTCAATCGGATTGACGGGTATGGTTTTCCTGCGGAAGGACTGCGTTCTGGAGAGCTGCCGGCGGCCCTCCTCGGTTGGTGTTTCTTCCCCCTCTTGAGCGGTCGCATCGTCTGTTCTGGCTTTCTTGCGAGTTTTGGTTTCATGGTGCACGGTCAGAGGAAGCACAAATTTGGCCAAGCTCTCACTGATGTTTGTGATGCAAGTCAGAACAAGACTGTAGATATAGGTTTCGGGTAACGTAGGAGGATCGGACTTGTCGAGGTGGTCGATACATGGCGTCTTCATGGAGCTCCATTGAGCACTTATTCCAGTAAGACGACTGCTACTGCTGCGATCGCTAATAGGCCCTCCGATATCGCCCGCCATCGCCCCTGCTGCGGCTGCTGCTTGATCGGATCCAGCAGCACCATCATCGCTGAAGCTGATAGGCGCGGAAGATTGTTGACCAAGGCCAATCAGTGCTGGTTTTTCCGTTGCAAGTCGCACGAAGGATGCTAGATTGTCGCCAAAGATTTTTTTCTTGCCATCTTGAGCGTCAAATTGGAAGTAGATTGCCAATAAGAGTCGCGAGTCAGCGTATATACCCCGAAAGACCTCGAGACAAAGGGCGCGCTTCCACAGTTGTGATGCTTGTGGGTCTAGCATATGATTGAGCAGACCCAGTGCAATTTCACATTCAGAAGGCAGGATTGTCAAGTGGTTGCGGATGATCAAGTTCAAGATCCGAATGATGCGCACGACAAGTGGAAAGGACAGTCGCTCCGACAGTGACCTTATGATTAGGGGCATGAGAAGGTTTCGCAGTATGAAGACCTGTTCTGGATGTTCAACCATGATTTGACCATAGTTAGACAACACTGCTTCAATCAATTCAAGAGTAGAGGCTGTCGGGATGGCTGCAAATCGTATGAACGCCGGTTTTTCCCCTGTCACCAGGAGATTGAGATCATTGAAGACCTATGAAATATTAGCACACGTTGGACTAGATCGTCATTACTGACCTTGTATGCGTCGTTGGCAGCTGGCCGTACTGGGACAGGACCATCATCGCCCTTGACCTCGGTGACTGTTGGGATCTCAAGAGCTTTGCCTTCCACGGAGGTTAGAGCAGGCTTCCATCGTAGAAACTGGCGTATGCCTACCATCTTCTACTGTGACCCTGTCAAACACCGCGGTAACTAGCTGCTGCAGGGTAGCAGCGGCGGTATTGCTGACAACTGGACTTTTGATGCTCTGCAATCCCGAGCATATTTGCAGCACTGTTGAGAGAAAATCTCCTCGTATCTCGGACGGATAGTTGTGCAGTAAAGATGGCAGAGCCTGTAGTATCTTCAACTGAACATCGTGGCCTAATCAAGTTAGTATATACATATCCCGATTCCAATAAGACCTATACCTGATGTGACGGATTGCTTGAAAGCTTCAAGCACCTCTGATAGGCGTTCTCGAGGCAGTGCTTTTGAGACGCTCAGCCGCTGTAGGCACGAGACAGCGGTTGCTGTGAACTTAGCATTTTGGGTGCTGCAAGCAATCAAGAAGGGCGAACAGAATTGAGGGCGCCTGGAGAGGTCTTCGTTCTCATCAGCGCGGGCGACGTGTCCACTTGCATGATGAGAGCTTACCAGCAGCGATTTGTGCCTCAGAAGTGTTGGACAGCGATTTAAGGTCCTGTAGCGCTTTCTCTGCAGCTGCTCGGAGCTCTGTGTTCTTCCGCTTTGAATCTGAGATGAGATTCCCTAATTCCGCCGCCAGAATCTGGGCTGTCATGCTGCGCAAAGAACAAAATAGTGTCGATGGATCCTGTCCATGAATGGCAGCAGCGCAGAATATTCCTTGCCTTCCTATGTCTCACGCACTGTTGAAAGGTAACTTGTCCTGTCAGGTGAAGCTTGCGGTTACGGAAGGCGGTCAAAGCACCAGCCGCAGGAGGACCCTGGTCGCACCGCCAGCTCCTTCCGCATCGTCATAGGCCAAGTCGTCCAGCAGCTTAGCAAATCGCAAACACGCAACAGCTCGGTTTTAGTCTTAGCATCTGCACTCAGCCTCAACTGCTTGACAACAAGACTCGTTGTTGTCTCACTCCAATCACGCGCAACCACGCTCCGCCTTCTCCCACGCGCAGACAAGTACAGCGACCAGCTCGATAGCGGGGCAGCCATCCCACCTTCCGCCATCCTTCACCGCACAACTACTGTACAGCAACGAACATGGGTGCCAAAGTACCGCGCAACTTTCGCTTGCTCGAGGAGCTTGAGAAGGGAGAGAAGGGTCTTGGTGCTGGTACGGTGGACACACCGTTACGTGCTGGTCAGACACTGAGAGTAAACAGAGGCATGCTCCTACGGACTTGACAATGGCGACGATCTGTTGATGTCCGACTGGAACGGCACAATCCTCGGCCCCCCTCACGTACGTGTATTCTTCGAGCTTGCGGAGACTAGCAAACTAATCTCACATATCAGAGCGTCCACGAGAACCGTATCTACAGTGTTTCCATTCATTGCGGCCCAAATTATCCCGATCAGCCGCCCGAGATCAAATTCACATCGAAGATCAACCTGCCCTGCGTCAATGCACAGAACGGACAGGCGCGTGATATTGGACCTATCGACGAGCCTCTACTGACAGCATCCAGGTCGATGCATCTAAGCTGCCGTGCCTGGCGCAGTGGAAGAGGGATTTCACCATGGAGACTATCCTGATTGAGCTTCGCAGGTACATGGCCCTCCCTAACAACAAGAAGCTGCCACAGCCACCTGAGGGCTCGACTTTCTGAGCGCAGGTATAACACCCATGAATGACACGACAGCGAACGATGGCCTCCGATTGGATTGACCAATGTGCATATGTATGGAGTTATGGCTGCCCATGTCAACTGCAATGGTCGGAGAGTTTGCAGAAGGATAAATCAAACACAATTATTAATAACCATTCTGTATGCTTTCATATGTGCAGGTCGACTGTTAACTTTCTGACACGTGATCATGCGTTTAGTCGCGTCCTGAGCGATCCGCAATCAGTAATTACCTCAGCTCTGTGTTCTTCCGCTATGAATCTGAGATGAAATTTAATAAAGACAGAATAGCCAGCCCATTCAAACACCGGTTTTTCAAACCTAAGAAGTCGACAGAAAACCGAGTAGCAGGTAGGCTGCCATTACATGGACACCCAATCTATCTGCTAATTTGTCCTCAAGCAATCGCTCTGTACCGAGCACTGCTCTCAGGATGCTCCTCCGCGGCGCTGCCAGATGACGACCGTACGTCCTTGCAAAATGCGATCAGAAACAAATTCCGCCAGAACCGCAAGATCCAGAGTCCCTACCAGCTCGGCTTAAGCTTCAAGCTTGGCTACGAGGTATTTGGCTGCAGCATCTCGCATCGCGCCGCCCTACTGACTCCCCACCAGACGGTTGACAAGCTCGACGCCGCGACCACAGCCAACACCGCCAGCACAAACATCCTCTCGCACATCATATCCACGCTGCCCCGCGGTCTCACCCGCGCTCCTCCGCAACCCCGTCCCCTGCCGCCGCCTCCCCCAACCTACCCATCAGGCCGACACCCCCTCGCGCCTCTCCCTCCAAACCGCGCCGTCCTCAAAGTGCGTCCGCACGCCACCGTTTCAGGGCAGCGCAAAGTCCCCGTTCTCGCCTCCGCAAACGGCGTCCCCTTCCTGCGCCTTACAAAACCTCAGCCCGCAGCCTTAAGCCGTGTGCTCCACCAGAAACTTGCGCGCCGCCAGGAGAATTTCCACCGCCAGGTCG
The DNA here is from genome assembly GCA_011058905.1 of Curvularia kusanoi. Taxonomy (NCBI): domain Eukaryota; kingdom Fungi; phylum Ascomycota; class Dothideomycetes; order Pleosporales; family Pleosporaceae; genus Curvularia; species Curvularia kusanoi. Next base: position 261,648 of record SWKU01000030.1, on the reverse strand, counting down.
AACTGCGGAATTATTGGTTGCCCTTGGCAAAGCAAGAGGATGAATGGGATGCGTTGATTACGGCGCAGCTACCCGAACGCGTAGACGGAAGTGAGGGGAAGTGGGTGGATGAGGTGCTGGTGGCGGACAAGGATAATTCTATGGCTTATGAGCTGGAGATGCGGAAGGATAAGATGATGGTTGGGGCGATGATGGAAATTGTGGATCGCGAGACGGCGATGGTACTGAGAGCGGGAGGCAAGGTCGTGAGGGGGAGGGCGAAGGCGCCGTTACGAGTCCTTGAGCCGTGAAAAGGTGCGAGCGCGGAGATGGACTGGGTGAGTGAGTGGCTGGTTGCCTGCACAGGGGTCTGTCTGCGTTCAACTTCACTCTATCTACATACAGAAGCGAGCCCGCGAGCGAGTGCTCTACTCCAAAACGGGGGTATATAAAAAATACAATCTCCCACATCCCATCAATCCCTTCCTCTCCACTCCACCTCGCCTACACCTTCAACTCCTTCATCGCCTGTAAATCCTCCCCTTCCTCCTCCTCCTCATCACCCTTACCCACAAGCCCCTGCTGCCACAACTCCTTACCCGTCAACTTCCTCTCCTCCTTGGGCACTCTCTTCTTCTTATCCTCAGCCTCCTTCTCCTCAGCCTCGACCCTCTTCTTCTCCTCCATCTCCGCCTGGAACTCCGCCCTCCACTTCAAGAAGCTCTCTCGCGTGACCGCCTGGCCCTGGAACTTCCTGTTCTCTTCCTCCTCCACGCGCGCGGCTTCCATATCCGCGAGCGCTTGCTTTGCGTTTTGTCGCTCGCTGATCAGCAGTTCTGCCGAGTCTTTGAGCACCGTGACGAGTGTGAAGATCATGGCCATGCCCAGGTTCTCTTCGATGGTGTCGCTGAGCGAGTCCAGCAGCCGCTGCTTGTCGTCCTGGATGTCGAGGTAGGGGTGCTTGGGCGCGTTGGGGGGTTGCGTCAGGTCGAGGCGGGGGGCTTCGTCTGGGTATGCGGGTGGGTACTGGACATTGAGGATAATGGTGGCTGAGACTAGGTTAGTATTGGTGGAATTTTACAGCTGTTGTCGGGGGGGAGAAGACACGTACGGCCTTCGAGGTCTTCCGGGTCCTCGTCGCCCGGTGTGACGTCGAGGACTATGGAGACGCGGAATTCTGTTTCGGAGACATCTGCATGGTGTGAGTGGGCTTGTGAGTGCTGAGGGAGTGGGCGTGCGTGGTACCGGTGATTTCGTCCGGGAAGATGGATTCGAGGACTTCCCTCTCTTCTTGTTGGTCTTCGACGCCCATTGTGTGCTAAGGGGTTTTTGTGCTTGTGTTGCAGAAGCTCACATGTGGGCATGGCGGCGCTGCGTTCATGGCGGGGAAACTAGCGGCAAGGGACCCACCTTGGTATAATAATTCTTGTACGCAGATGTTCAATCTGCAACGAAACATTTTTTCCTTTTTAAATACCCCTACACACAGCCTGACTACATAATGGCGAAGACAAAACCGTCCAATCGCGCCGGCGACGCGAAGAAGAAGTCGAGATCCGGCGACGCGAAAAAATCAAAAGCTTCTGCGGAAGAGCTGCTCACACAAGCTGCCATCCTCCTCCAGACCTCGCAACCAGACGAAGCGCTTGTCGCGGCGAAAAGAGCTCTCAACGTCCTGCAACCCACCTCAAAACCCACCACAGCCGCTCTTCCTGCGCTGAACCTCCTCGGCGAAATCTATATCGAACTAGGCGACCCCGAGTCTGCGCGCGAAGCCTTCCAGGTCGCAATACTTCTTGACCCTGAGGGCGTCAACGATGGCGCCGAGAAGTTCCTCTGGCTGGCGCAGCTCAACGAGGATGGCGGAGCTGAGTCAGTGAAGTGGTTCGAGAAAGGCATTGAGGTGCTGAGGCGGGAGATCGATGGTTTGGATGGGAAGCTAGTCAAGAAGGCGGAGGTCGAAGAGCTACTTGAGGAAAAGAAGATGAAGATTGCGAACTCTCTGTGTGGCATCGCGGAGGTCTACATGACAGATCTGTCCTGGGAGGCCGATGCTGAGGCTCGATGCGAGGCTGCCGTCACAGAAGCACTCATGGTTGCACCGAACAACGCAGAGCCTCTGCAGACACTGGCATCGATAAGAATTTCACAACTCAGGAAAGAGGATGCACAGGCAGCTTTGAGAAGGAGTATTGAGCTGTGGAAGGATCTGGAGCCTGACGACCCGAAGATCCCCGACTTCTCGACCTTGATCAGTTTGTCACGATTATTGATGGAGGCTGATATGGAGGATGAGGCTATTGAAGTTCTCGAGAGACTGGTCAACGAGAACGATGGCAGTGTTGAGGCGTGGTATCTGGGTGGCTGGTGTCTGCATCTATTGGCTGGCAAGCAAAAAGAAAAGGGAGGCGAACTCGCAAAGACGGTAACCTCGCTACTGAAGGCCAGTCGCGAGTGGCTGGACAGATGTCTCCAGCAGTATGCCATGCAGGAGTACGAAGACGAGCGTTTGAAGGAGCACGTTGAGGAGATCTTGGCAGAGCTGAACGGTGTTCTGGGCCCAGCTGTCGAGGGAGAAGAAGATGAGTGGTCAGACGAAGAGGACGGTGAAGGCGACGGCGATGACGACGACGAGGAGATGGAGGGTGCTTGAGACGGCAACATTGGACATAGACACGGACACAGGTGCAAATGCGGATCCCAGAAGGAAGGCGCACAACAGAGGAGCTCAACGTCATTACCACCTGCGTTGTTGTCTGACCTGCAGTGCGGCTACACCGCTCAAAGCTGAAGATTTTCAGATTACCTGCTGCAGGTGGTGGTAGCACTCGGGTCTCGTCGCTGTTGCCCGTCGCTTAGAGCTCTGCCGAGAACCTTCGCGGTACTTGCCAGAAACAGACCGTGCGACAGACTTCACGGTGTCTGCATTGGGACGGTGCGTGAGGCTTTCCGGAGAATTAGTAGCGCAGACACTCGTATATGCATGCGAATAGCCGTCATATAGGCATGGTCTGGGGTATCTACCGTATGTAATTTGTGATCTGCAATTGTGCATCGGCAGAGACGTCTTCCAGACACGTCAATTGCAAGCGGACGATCTCCGCTCGTTGCTTTTTATAATCCATCCTTGAAGATGTACTGGACTTGACCAAATTGGATGATGGCCATGGCCAGCGACTGCTCTCGACCCGGCTTTCAGACCTGCCTTGTTGCTGTAACTGCATTGAGAGGATGCTGCACCTGCTGCTCGCGTAGCGCGACGGCCATTGGCGACTTGCATGTGGAGCGTAGTTACACCATGGGCGGCCCGTCCATCGACTTGGCGAACTGGATGCTCGCAGCTGTGCGCGCCCGAACGCCACGGATAGACAGTGATGCGAGTCGCTACCGCCCTTCGATCTCCACAGGTCCCGCGACTCGAGTTGCGCCGTCGCCCGCCTAGCAAAGCTTCTTGGGGTGCCTTTGACGTCCGCTCTAGCGGCGCTGCTCTGGCTGCTCCGCACCTTCCAAGCACATGATTCTGCGCAGCCTCACCCCGCGACGACTCTTGCTGCTGCAGTCGAGCGCTTTCCAAACCTTCAGCTGAGCGAGCTGAGGCCGAATTCTTTGCAGGCCGGGGCATGCCCCCGCAAGGGACTCGTAGATGATTTGGTTCCTCCTTTATCCGCTGCGAGGGTAAGTCAAGTCTCCGCCGTCACCAGGCGCATAGCAAGAGTTTCGACTCGCGCGCCCCGAGTCCGCAGAGGCACAAGCTCAATAACAGCTCAGGACGACCGAACCGCCCAAACTCTCGCCCTCCCACCCGATCCGCCGTGCGTTCCAGGCGCATGGTACCGCGACTGCGCAGCATTGGCTGCTGTCGCTCGTCGTGACCATATGCGTCTCGGTGCTGCTCTGCTACCCGGCCGTCTTCCAACCGAATAGTCCCGCCGCCGTCGGCCTGCGCAATCTCCCCAAGCATGTCTGGACGTCGACGATTGAAGTAGAGGGTGAGCGCTCTGCCGATGTGGTGGTGCGCCAGGTCTGGGTGCACGGCGACTACATGGGCGCACTCAATCAGAGCGTGCTGCGCAAAGCCCTTGATGTGCAGGAGGCCCTTGTGAACGGTGGCTTCGATGTGAGCACGCCTAGGCCAAGCGCAGTAGTGGCTCGTGTGCATTCGGGCTGTGTTGCACCTCACCGAGAGGAGAACTGGAGCTGGCAGTCGCCCTTGATGTACTGGGACTGCTCGCGCGAAGCACTGGAGAGCGACAAGGACATCCTTGAGACCATCGACATGCGCAGCAGGACTCAGACACCAATGAACATGACTTTGCGACCCAGCACTGTCTTCGCGGGGAAGCACTTCACCAACATGAAGCTGCAGGCCGCCGACGCGCTGGTCCTCACGCTGCTCGATCGCACAGCAGACTCTGACGTGGGCGAAAGATGGAATGCGCGAGCGAGAGCCTTGGCATATGCGCTTGACACAGACTGGACCATGTTTCCTGAGGATGGGCAGATCTCGCGGAGCAGCTTGTACGAATTTCGGCTGAAACCCATGTCGAGGTTGGACGACTTGTTTCTTGCCGGCTCGTACATGATAACCGCTGTCTATGTCATCTGGAAAATGATGCAGCTGCGCGCTATCAAGAGCTGGTTCGGGTTGCTCATCACCATAGGGGCCAAGATGGCTATCTGCATTATTGCTAGCTTCTCTCTGTGTACATGGCTTGGGATCGACCTTACTCGAATACCGCGACCCTGTTTTCCAGCAGTGGTGTTTTGCTATGGGCTTGGAAATATATTCAGGTTGATCAATGCTGTTCTGGAAACACCACCGGAACTCCCCCCTCAGCAACGCATTGGGAATGCCCTTGGCGAGGTCGGCCACCTGTCTCTGGCAGTCGCTTTCCAGAACCTAGCTTTGATATATATCTGCTCGCGATTTGTGTCGCCATGGGTAGCTGACTTCTGCGTTTTTGCAGCCGTCACTCTCGTCTTTGACTTTGTCTACCATCTCACTTTCTTCGTCGCAGTCTTGAGTGTTGACGTACAACGCATGGAACTCTCTGACTCGATCGACCAAGCTGATTTGGATCACGGTACGAAGAAAAAGCGGCCTGATCGACAGTCCTGGCTCGCTGCCCTCATGGAAGGTACGGCACCACTCAGCACACGGTTTGCTGGATCGGTGGCAATACTATCAATCATTCTGGCCATTAATTGGCATTTCTTTGATTCAAACGATCAGCATCTGTCCCTCAGTGCCATGCGTCAGAAGCTGTTGTCTAAGAGGCAACGCCGAAACAGTGGAATATGGACTTCACCACCAATCAATCAGGCACGAACGCCAGCAGAATGGCTTAAGTTACAGGACCACAACACGGCCAGGGAACTCTTCGCACGCCTGAAGCCTGGAGCTCACAGCTTTATCGCACGAATCTACGACCCAATACTCGTCGTGGCAAAAGGGGCGCGTGGAAGAGATAAGCCGCAAGCACCAACTACGTTGATGGGCTACCTCCGACGTTTCGCGCAAGGTCACACATTCCCAGCGGCTTTGATGGCAGTGTTCTTGATTGCTGGCGTCACGCTTTTGATGAACTATCTCCTGTGGACTGGACTTCCTGAATGTAGAGACGAAGACGAGGAGAGCGAGACTTCGTTCGCTATCAAGACACTGCCTACACAACAGACACTTGACATTGTGCAGATGGCATCCTGCTCCAAAGGCTACCTCATGAGCATTAGCTTGGACAGGACTACATCGATCTGGCTCAATGGGCGCACAGAGTATATGCCCACAACACTGCAGACGGCATCAATGAAGCCAAGGCTCTGGCCCATCGTAGCAAGCGCGCTGGATGACGATGGCGTTTTTCTTGCTATCGCCACTGATGCAGGCCGTATTGGCCTGTGGAGTATTGCTACAGCTCGGTTTGTCATGTTTCCACACGTTGATTTTCGAGGGCAAGTGCCGGCGCTGTTTTCTTTCGTCAACATCACGCGCAACGACAACGAGCGGCCGTACATAATCATCGTTAGCCCAGATGGGTACCTTACCGAACTCGAGGCACGGACTGGCATCCACCGAACCAAGCGCATCAGTGCAAGTGTGATACTATGCGCCCAGGTCTATGTCAATACCAAAGGCGAGGCCCATCTGGTTTTCGTTTGCAAGCCAGGTGAAGTGCATATTCTGTCGTTGCAAGAGCCTACCAATACCTCGTCGGAGGTTGTTGCCAGTCTAGATCCTGGCCCGCCACCGGACAGCAATCCGTCAAAGGTCAAATGCATCCACAGCGTGCCCAGTCTTGGCTTGATCTTTGCACTCCGTGATGAGAGGGCCGAGATTTTCGATTTCAGTAGCAAGGTCCTCATACATGCCTTCGACATTGGTCATATCAAGCCACATTCATTCCGAGTCCTGCATTCCGTGCGGCGTCAGTGTCCCTGCAGTGCACCTGCTGTGCAAACATTGGCAGTCGCGTATACCGAACGAGACAAGGAGCATATGATCATGCAAACGTTTACCCCTGGGGACTCGTCCGTGTCGCAAATTTGCCTCGGAAAGCCACTGGATAGAGCAAAGCACAGATGCCACGGCTTCGAAGGCGCCGTTGAGAATGTCTTGTGTGTCGACTCAGCCGGCGTGTGGGAGTCGACTGGCGCTTCCAGTGTAATCGGAGTCCGCCGACACACACGCTCCGACTCTGCATCATCAGCAGCATCCGATGACGAGGACGAGATACCCAATCCCATCGCACCGACCTCCGCCGTTCGACAGCGCGCTAGCCGACCAGAGGATCTCTTCGCCGCGTCTGGTCCCAATGCCAATTTCGCCCACGCACGCCGCAACACGACTCCATCGCTCGACGACACCGATCCTTGGGAAGCCTGGACCCTATCATTGACCGGGGAGTTCCGCTTGCGCTCACTACTCCCGGAAGACGACGAAGACGACGACGCCGCTCAAGACGAACTCTTCGTAGTTGCTCCAGGACCCATTGCTCGGATGGGCAAGCGCAGCGTCGCAGTAGGGTTCGGCAACGCCGTCAAGGTGATCACCCTTGGCAAAGAGGTTCTTGATGGTATGGTGGTGCAGAATGGCGGGCTTGATATTGGAAGAGCGAGTTATAGGACCAGGGGGAAACGTGGGATGGAGAGGAAGGCAGTTTGAATGAGCCGGATATCGTTCATCAAAATATATAATGGCGTTTGGCAAGGGCTGCCGATGCACACACAGGCGTTTTGGGGGTCAGTGCGAAGCATGGCGTTGATTGCATGAGGGCCGGGATCAAAACCTCCTGTTCTAGATGCCGTGGAATATCGCGGTGCTTGTATTGTAAAGCAAATATATAGCTTCGAGTTTAAAGTCCAAGTTTCGATCTGGCACTTTGCTGTCTAAGAGGCCGATTTAAGGATTATAGAAGATGTGCGTGTCAAATGGCACAGGAACTCAAGATAGAAAGGATTGTGTGACTCGATAAATGTGGTCAAACTGTGGTTGCGGGTATTTCTTAGAGAGAGGCTGGAAGTCAAGGACACGCAATCACGTGCAAAAGCCAAGCTAGCCTCATGCCATGGCTGGAAGCGACAACGCTGGTATACCTGTGGTAGCAAACCTCATAAACAATCGCTACACTTGACATTGACAAACTACTGCTGGACAAGCAGTGTCGATTCCACGCGACGTTTCTTCAGACCCACATCCTGCGCTCGTCGACTGCTACCCCGCCTGGTACAGTGCATTGCTCTCGCATCACGACGCCGAGCCCCACCGTCGCTGCTACCGTGCGCACTGCACCCACACGATAAGCCGTCCAACCGCACATTCGCAAAAGGTGTCAACCCAGGCAAAGGTCTTGCTGGCACCCGAAAGAGAAGGCGCAGCTGCTTGAGTCGACTCACAGCCCCTCAACCACATTTTCGACCCCTCGTGGCCCCGGCACGCGCCGAGTGGAATTGCGCCTTGCACCCTGAACCGCCCAAGCACAGCGGCGCACGTCTGCCCCCACCATGTCGTCGTCGTCGCAAGTTACCGAGTCTTGGGTCGCGTCCTTCTGCGGCCTGCTCGGCCACGAGTACTTTGCGGAGGTGTCCGAGGATTTCATCGAGGATGACTTCAACCTAACGGGCCTGCAGTCGCAGGTGCCCATGTACAAGGAGGCTCTGGAAATGATCCTGGACGTCGAGCCAGAGGACGATGAGGAGGACGAAGAGGAAGAGGAGGAAGACGACGACGAGGACGAGGTCCTGGGTGACGAGCGGGGAGCCTACCGGAGAGCGAGCGAGCGAAGACACCTGCGGATAGCCTCCGATCTGAGCGTAATAGAGAGCTCTGCTGAGCTTCTGTATGGCCTGATACACCAGCGCTATATCACCTCCAGGCCCGGCATCCAGCAGATGGCCGAGAAGTATGAGCTTCAGCACTTCGGTACCTGCCCGCGCGTAAACTGCAACTCCTGCAAAGTCCTTCCCGTCGGCCTGAACGACAGCCCCGGCCACGAGACTGTCAAGCTGTTCTGCCCCTCCTGCCTCGACGTCTACACCCCACCCAACTCGCGCTTCCAGACCGTCGACGGCGCCTTCTTCGGGACCACGTTCCCCTCGCTATTTTTCATGACCTTCACAGACCTCGAAATCAGCGGCGGTCTGCGCAGCAGCGCCTCAGCGACCGTCGATGCCCTCGCACAACTGCAAGCACAGAGTGCAGACGCTAAAGCGCGCAATAACACAACCCCTGCGAACGTCACCATGATCAATGGCGTCGCCCCCAACAACCTCGCACCCGGGCTCGGCGTAGGCTCCATCTACGAACCGCGAATCTACGGATTCCGAGTCAGCGAACGCGCGCGCTCAGGCCCGCGTATGAAGTGGTTGCGCATGCGGCCCGCCGACGTGACAGAGCTGGACGAGACACGCCGCTACTGGGATGAGCGTGCTGAGGACGAGGACCGCCCCGACGAAGACGACATGAACATGGTCGACGTGGCAGAGGGCGGCAAAGCCGGTGTTCCTGCCAACCGCACACGCAAACAGGCCCGCACAAGAAGGCGACATCCCGCGAATGGCGCTCGGGCTGAGGGTAGCCCTATGGATACAAACGGCGTGGCTGTTGATGCTGCCGCGGGCTAGGGTTCCATCGAGCGGCAGCGATTCAGTGCTTTTGAGATGCGCGGACCTTGGCGAAGACATGCGGGTGACGAGCCAGATGCTGAGGCACGACTAACTTTTATTGCTGCATTCCACCCAGCAACCACACCATTTTATTCTAAGGGAATGCCCGTCTCGAATTTCTCGGCGGCAAGATGGTTCTACGGTTGAGTGCATGCATCTGCGAAGGATTGGGAACAAGGGGATAGGTTGGGGAAAGTCAGAACTCTTGTTTGCGGCTTGCAGCTTATTGGGGGGGATCCAAAACTTCTCTACATCAAGCGTATGGGAGAAGTAATCTATCAATTCATCGTTCAACATTCATTGTTTCTTTCTTGCCTTGCTCTGCCCTTCTTTCCTTTGCAAGATCGAAGCTCGCGATGAGGGTAGGGGTGGTGAAGTGAAAGCCACAGCGAAAATGTTGCATCATGAAAGCTTGCACGCTGTGCGGTCGCCTTTTCAACTAAGCTCACGGCATAGATCCCACACCACAGTGCCGGTCACTCTTGTATTTAAACACTTCCAGGCAGATTCCTTCTCTCACTCAAACCATCAAGTACTCAACACTGTACTCAACTACACCCAACCACATCAACTAAACCCAACCTCATCTACTACACCGACTATATCAGCTACATCGACCACAATCGCCTCCACCATGGCCCGCACAAAGGTCATCAAGAAGCCAGCCCGCTTCTGCGGGGACAGCGAGTACCCGTACACCAATCCCTACCACGTCAGCCTCCTCGAGGCCCTTGGAGAAGAGGAGAAGGGCCACCCTGATGCCCCAACTCCCCTCATCGACGCACTGCGACGAGAGGCACAGTGGCCTGACTTGGAAGAGGAGTTCGAGGAGCAGGATGGAGACGAGGCTGACGATGACGACGAGGACGACGAGGAGCAGGACGAGGATGAGCAGGACTACGAGGGAGGCGACTCCAAAGTCTCAAGCTCCTCCAGCGACTCTGGCGAGACCTCTCAATCAGACGACGAGATGGAAGAAGACGAGATGGAAGAAGACGAGATGGAAATTGATACTCCGGTGCCTGAGGACCCTCGTTTCGGTCCGGTTCCGTGTGGTCGCGACGGGCCATCTAATCCTTATTGGAAGAACCGTCCCTTCTCGCCCTAGGCTGACTACGCCAATGCGCGCCTCGCGGCGTTAGTAGGGATTAAGTGCTCCTCTGGCATATCGGACTTTGGTTGTGTAGTCGAATTGTGTGGTGCTGTTCTGTTGGCTCTATGCGGATTGGGGCTGGTAGAGGAAGTGAGTTAGGATAAGTTTAGGAAATGTGAATTATTTGGGCTTATTGATTGTATTCAAGAGGCGACCAGAGTCTCATGTTTCGACGTGTTACTGGCTTTTTATCTGCAATGCCCTGCCTCTATACTTTACTGTTATAGAGGAGTGATCTTAGACCCTCAGGCACAGGTGGTTCGGTATCAGGCTGTAAAATTCAATCCTTGCTAATTTCCGAAAAAGCTGATTGTTGTTGTGACACTTGTCGTTCCGCAAAGCCATTGGCTTGCTGGGTCTTACTATTTGCTCCCGATCGCGGGTCGTTACACTCCACCAGACTATAGGGGCCATACAGTGCTGGGACACTTCCATCATTCCGTGCTGTAGCTTGAATCTTTGCATTCTGTCTGTCTTGTATATATCTCCATTAGCGTCCGCTACATAGCTGTGCATGCTCAAAGGTTGATAAGAGAATTTATGCTTTTCTGCCTCTTCATTCAACATCGCTCAGACAGAAAGCGGGAAAACGAAATCTTTGTCTTACATGACTTTCATGATCTAGTCAAGCAGTAAGAATCTATTTTGATTGTGCAACGCTATCTTCGTGTATCAAAGCTCCTAATCATAGTGATCCAAAATCCCTTTTCCTCAACTCTAGGCCAAAGCTAGTGTTAATTTCCCTAGACAAGCAGATAAGTTGCTTTAAGAGAGATTGGATCTCGCCCAAGACAGAAGAAGCGTGAAGAAGACGCACACGTACGAGGCCCAGGTATGTTTGAACAGGTGGCGTCCAATGCGGACATCTTGACCGGAAGAGCGATTCCCCTTGAACACTCGAATCCCGTCCTCCTCATACACAAGTTTCCCGTCCATCTCTTCGACACGGTTCTCCAATACTGTCAGCAATCGCTGCACTGCCTCCACTAGCGCTTTTCTCTGCAGCTTTGCTACGGGGTCGCCTTCGGTAATCATGACATCTAGCTTGAGGAAAACTTGGGTCAGAATCGCGTCATTGAGCTCATTGAATGCGGTGTCTCGCTCACTCTTGTCCTCTGGCGGATGTTTGACAAACTTTTTGCAATGGGGGAGTAGTTCGGTTTGGATATATTCTGCGATGGTGGTGAGCTTTTGTTCTGTGGTTTGTGGTGGGGCCATTGCGTTGGTGTGGAACATCCGGGGGGAACGATCCAAGCAGAGGCTTTATGCCAATCGAAGCGCTCCGGTTTTAAGCGGTGAAAGACCCTCTGATATCGCGGTATTCGATTGATACGCAACGCTACTGTGGAAGGCACAGCCTTGATACGTTGTCGATCTCATTGTGTGCTCACGACTATGCCTACACGCAGTATGGTATCTTACACATCACCCTAATCGGTCACAGCATAATTCTGGTTGTGAAGCTATGAGCTAATTCACAGCTTTCGTAACATTACCGAAAAAGGAAACAGCATCGAATGGGAAGCTATAATTGGCGATGATATCGAGCTGGTATGGGCATTGGAAGGCTTCTATAACGAGATGTACTCAAAATGGACAGCTCGCCCTGATAACAGCACAATGGCAGCAATTGCACGACGAGAGCTCCGCATCCCGGACCGTACCGCGATCCATATTGATTTCATGGCAGAAGGTATGTTCAACGAGGTTTACGCGAAACACCATTTCCCTTCGAACGGTGGCCAAAGCAGGTTGAACAGGGCGAACAGCCTCTAGATCTCCGGTCTGCAGTGAACCGATTTCGAGTGATCTACAGAATCCATGGTCGAACTTGAGAGAAGTGTGGAGCATTGATTTACGAAGGCATGCAAAATGTGAAGCATGGTCTGGGCCTTGCTTACTTCATCCCAACCGTAAGGTAGACCGAGAGCCTGGCATCTGGTAGCTTAGAGTATGACACTAGAATAGACTTCCACATCACGTCGCCGTCTAAATGGTTCTTGGAAATTCCTTAATGCTTGTGTGCCGTTGTGACTGCGGATTGCGGTGTGGAGGGACAAAAATAGACGCCCAAAGCGGGGGCTGATCGACGCGCGGGACAAGGGTTCAACGACGTGACGGGTCGTTGCTGCTAGGCTCCTTGACTACGACAGATCTGTTGGCTCTCGCGTTGACAAACATATTCGCAATGCATAGCCTCCATGACCGCAGAGCCGCTCAAGAGCTGTTATGCACAAGGCAAGCCATTCACAATGTGAGGAAATAACGTGGCTGCGGGACCCTCGTCTCGCCGACCTGTCAATTCACCAGTGATTTCGGCAAGACAGATTCCACTTTCTGCACAAAGTTCGTCGGCCAGGCCAGCCATAATCACTCGTCAGGCAGACTTCAACGTCAGGAGTGCGGCATCGCAAGGCAAACTGCTGTTGCCGTCGAATCATGTCGTTTCTGTCATCTCCTTTAGCGCATGTGGCTGTGCGCACGTTCGCTCTGTATGCATCCTCTGACGCTTGAGGAAAACCTGAATCGTTGAAGACATTCTCTAGACGGATGCATCTAGTATCATTCTCTTATTGGGCCCTGACGATATTAAGCGAAAAGTGTTCTCAAAAGCAGCCAATTCTACTTGACGATGCCACAAGCTGAGCCGAGCCATAGACAAGGCGCGATCGAATTAGGCAAACGCAGTAGCAGTTCCACGCGTAGCCTAGAGACACTGTGACTGGTCTTTTCGCATGCATATCCGCTTTCTCAGAGGACAGATGCACTCCTAAGCCCTTCGCAAAGGCCTGTGCCACCGCCATTCGTTAGGCATCCTGCAAGCACCCGCATCAAGTCCGTCGCTATCTCGACCTGAAGCAACCTCCTATTCGTCCACGTTTTCTTAGCTTCAAAGAAGCCACTGTGAGGAGAGGGCAGGGGCGCGATGGCGCTCGAGGTGCCATGAATCGAAGTGTTGTTTTCCCCACACGTGTTGAGGCTGAGTCCTCATTACTTCACTCTAAGGTGGGCAAAGTTGGAGGCCTGCTCTAGAGGCATCACCAAAATCAGAATGTAATGGGTCCATGCATTGTCGGTCTCATTTCACGGAGTGTTATAACTCCAGCTGACAACCAGGCATCACTTTACTTTTCAGCACTTACGCAGAGACAAACGCAATAGGCTGATTTCAATATCGGACTTCGAATCCGTTTCAGCTCTATAATACATACTTCGAATTATTTTCGTCGGTCAACCCCATCAGTCTTATCGTCACCACATATAACGCGAGTCCCAGTTCGCAAGGGCAACCTGAGTAGCCTCTGCAGGCGACCCTCTCCTCATTATCATTATTTTACCACCCTTCGACATGGCTCCAACACCAGTAGATAACAACCTCTCTGCCGAGTCCTCCACCGCCTCGAAGCCTGATGAGAACTACTGGAAGCCCGCAAATATCGCCTTTACAGCCATCGCCGCTGCTCTCGCAGTAGCCGTTATTCTCGCCATCGTAGCCTTCCTAGTCCACAGACGCCGGCAATACAAGAAGATTGCACAATCAACACCCGCCAAAGAAAGCCTCTTAGCCGGCGAGGAGCGCAAGTCAAGCATGTTCAGTCGCGAGAGAGCCAGTAGCGTCACAGTGTATATCGACAACGCAAACGCAGAGACAGCCTATACGCCTGTCGAACAAGACCCTGCACCACTTGTGCCTCTGCACATCAATACGCAAACAGCGACGCCGGCTGCGAGTGCAGGCAGCGGTGTCAGTGCCTTGAGTAGAAACAGTCACAGTACACTCGGATCCATGATGTTGAGCCCGGTATCTGAGGGCTCCCGAGTATCTAGGCCGCGCAGCACAAGTACATCGAGCGTGCGGTACTACGCCGTCACACCCACGGATACTACGATACCGGTGCCTACAATCATTCGTACGGTGTCTGATTAAACAGAAGAAATCCCTTGGTCCTTGTAGAGTAGCTTTTGCGTTCTGCCATTTCTCTGTTGTCACGATTGCGCTTTGGACTTCTTCGTTATACCCAATCAATTTCGTCTTGTTAAAATCATCTGTATCTAAGTTTGCAAATACATCTTGAACCTGCTCATCCAAACACACGTGTCAAACTCCACAGTCCAGACTCTTCTCCCCTAAAATCCTCCGCTCGCATCCTTGCCCGGCGTTATAAGGCCCCCGTCTGACACGAAAACGGCCCCCAATACTTTGTCGGGCAGCTGAAACACGCCACCACCCCAACACCACGACCAGCAACATGCTGGCCTGACGAACTCACTGTTGAACTCCGCTACATATGAACCAGTCGTTGTGTATAAATCAACACCCTAGAGCTGCAGCCATAGAGCTAACGATGGCAACTCACCTGACCGCAACTTGCCATCGCTGTGGATGTCTCAGGCTGATGCGTATCTTACTTGTCAGGCCCGGAAAATGTACCCTGGACCCAATGCTAAGCTTTGTGTTTTGTCCAAGCTTCTGACAGATATATGGGGTCTGTGAGCTGAGAACGACGGGCTGTTGGGCCGGGTGGAGGCCTGATTCGATGGGCCTGGGAACCGGTGAGGATGCGGAGATGGGCACGATAATTTGCTCCCATAACCTGACGCGTACAAAGATCCCAAATCACTTCGCACAGAATTAAGGGGATCAAGATTGTTGAATAGTTATAATATGGTAGCGACGAATATGATGTATCATCGACGTCTTTAGTCATCTATTGCTAAACTGTAGTCAACACAGAGAATAAGAGAAAATGAGAACTTCGAGAGATGGACCTCCTCGTCGGCGAGGTTATCAATCCAAGCACCTCCTTTCAGCTTGTAGCACGCGCCCTTTTCGCCGCAAGCCAAGCTTGAAACCAATCCGCCTCTCGTCGATGCTTGGGGCTTCGAATTGCATCCTCCAAGCTGACTGTTGGTTCAGGCCCCTCAAGAAGCGCCTTCAGCCAAGCACCGATCCAATTACAGTAGGACTCTTCATAACAGCAGCTGATCGCAAGTGCGATATCATGCCGAACTTGATCCGCCTGGAACGCAGCTGTCCACTCTGGCGACAGGCGTTGCATCTCCTCGAGAAAGAAAGTGCGGAGTCGTGCTACCTCGTAGTCCATATGGTACTGCTCATAGAACTCATTCCTGTCCTCGTGATCTTCTTCGGTTTCAGGGACCTTTCCTGGAACCGAGATGAATTGATGCACGGTACCTCGCAGAAGACTGGGGAGCTCGCATGCCTGCCATATAGGGACCGCGGCGATGCACTCCCAGTCTACGATGCTGACAATCTCACCTTCCTTGTTGACGAGGATGTTCATAGCGGTGACGTCGCGGTGCAAGAGAAGGGTTTCCTCTTTATGTGAGTGATGACGGAAGTATCGAGGAATGACTTTCTGGAGTCGTTCGTAGACGGTCTGCATACTTTGCCCATGTTCGACTTCGTCCTCATCTTCGGACTCGAGAAGTTTTGTGGCACTGTGTAAAACCCACTCAAGGCATGAGTTGAGGTAGTTTCGGCTGCTGTTGTAAGGGCCTCGGTCGATGTCAAGCTGGTAGCGACCGTCCATGAAGAAGCCAGGTAGGACGATCTCTCCCAAGCAGACAGAATCTTCGCAGTTACCATCGTACCTATTTGGATACATGTCGCTGGTGTGAATGCTGCCTATGCCCGAAATACGGATGTCGAATAGCTCTACCCAGTGCACTGCAAGCTGCTGCACAATGAGTTGCTTTTTGAGCCATGGCAGCTGGTGCCACATGTCGTGCAGCGGCTGCGCTTCGATCCGCCTCATGATCATCCACTCGAAGCCGAGTTCGTTCTCAAGGTCATCACAGTATGCGACGACTTCTGGTACTGGGATCTTTGTCTGTTTACGAATGAAGGCGATGGTAGCGATTTCGCTGTCGGTCTTCGCGCGTGGCGCAACGGGTAATGTCACTCGTATGAGGAAGCGGCCTTTTCGGCAATCGAAGGCGAAAAGTTTATTGAGGGCACCTTTAGCGAAGAAGGAGAGTTCAGGCTCTTCTTCTAAGTCAAGGTTTTGTTGAATGAGCTTCCTCATGATGTCCGTGGACGGATCTTTGGACCATTCGGGGAGGCCCTCATCATTCCATTGAAGGCCGGGCTGATGGACAATGCGAGTAGGTACAGACGACATAACTGTTATCAATGATACTGTTCAATGCAGTTGAATGTTCCAATAGTTGACTTGGCTGTCGTGTGGGTGGGAGGTAATTAACGACAGAAGGCCATTACAATGTTTAGCGAAGTGCATTGTTCGTGTGGCAGCCACGTGCGGTCGCCTTTCACTTCAATTCAAAAATTGTCTTGACAGGTAAGAGACATATTCACTCGCTGCTGTTCAATGATCAGGCGGTGTAGATTGTTGCGGCTGGGTCAGCTGCCTGCTCTTCCACTATGTGACCGTTTGTCGCATTCACTCCACACTCGACAAGTACTCCCAGTACCCATAAAAACAACTCCCCAGCCCTGCAAAGAGAACTCCGTCACACCCACCGCCCACAACAACAACTACACTCATACTCCACCCACAAGCAAAGCTCTTAACACAAACACTCGACAACACATCCCTTCATCATGCCGTCCAAGGGTAAGGCTCTTCGTGAGTTCATCGACAACCTCAAGGACGAGAAGATCAACCCTCAGCAGGGCATCCAGTCTGGCAAGATCGACGGTGATGGAAACGTTCACATCAACAACAAGCACGTAAGTACCCATATATCTTCACCCCTCATTCGCACCTACTAACAATATGCCATAGCTCACTTCGGGTGATCCTCAGAAGTACATGCTCAAGTTGGTCGTGAACAACAAGCCCGAGATGACATCTTTCAAGGAGCATTCCGGCCAGCAAGTCGCTTCTCTCGAGGTCGACCGCCAGAGCACTCTCACTGCCGCCGACATCAAGAAGAAGCTCAAGGAGGGCGCCGAGGCCAACGGTTGGTAGACCCCGACTTTCTTCACCACTACGCTGCTGGGTTGACAACCTGACATGACGTACTCACGGCTCTCGACCATTGTGTTTTGGTCCGATTTTGCCCATACAATGACCACGATATTCAGTTACGATTATGGGAAGTCTCCCGGTAAATTCTGAGTACACTGCTAGGTCCTCTACAAGCATGAAGTATATGACGAAATGAATGAATGAATTCTATCATGACCCTTCACCCTCAATGTGACTCACTATTGCAATGTCATAGAAATCTCTAATGTGCTTCAATTTTAAAGGCTGATCGATTTAAGAATTGTCCAGTCCCAGGAAGGAGGCAGTCAAGTAAGTTGGAACAAGAAGGCAAATATTTTGATACATTGCGTAGCCATCTCAAAATATTTAAAAATTCCCTGGACCACACTGACATAAAATGAGGTACTTCAAACCAAAGCACTACTTTTCTTCTTTCTTGTACTACAAAGTAACTTGTGTGCAGCAGCGGATAAGCATATCTGGAGCTAATGTGTGGTGAAAGGGGTCGGCACATCGGACGGATACGCAACAGACTCAATGGGACATTCCTTCGTCGACCTCAGATCTTCATCTACAAGTGCGATGTCATATAAAGAAACGTAGGGGAGACGGAAAGGAGCAATAGTATGCAAAATGTACAATATATTGTTGCGCGAAGCGCCAGCCTAACGCTGTGATGATTTTCCGCCCACGTTTGTAACATAGTGCCCACGCCCGAGCGACCATGGTTTGATGCAACGCCAGTAAATGCAGGATCGATATCTGACAGAAGATGTGTAACGACAATATGCAATAGCCTGCTGCTTACAAAGTAAGAGCTGGCCTTGGTCTCTCATTTCTCATAATTCCTTGCCATACTTAGTCTAAGACCAAGTTCTCCTTTTTCCACTGCTCCCGGAACACGCTGATGACACCCGCCGCATCCTTGCACCGCTCAGGTGCGCGCGCTGGAACATCGATGACTGCGCGCCTCAACACGCCCCTCGCCTGCACTCCGTAGAAGCCGAGGAACTTCTTGTAGAAGTCGCGCAGCAGGCCGTTGAGGATGGCGAAATGACCTGGGTAGAGGTCTTGGGTCGGCGTATTGCATACGTGGACTAGGACATGCCAGTACTCAGACATGGGCAACGCAGGCACGGTCTTAAAGGCACGCAGCGACATCGCCGCAAAGCCAGCTGACAACCCGCGGATGCGCTGCATGTATGCTGTAGCTGTTGGAGGATTGTCTCCTATCGGGACCCAGCCCAGTCGCTTTTGGCCTTCGACGGTGTTCATGTTTCCACGAAGACCGAACATGATAGGACAGACTTTGTGCATCTTTGCCAGCAGGACATCGATAAGTGATATGCCCTTCCACATGTACTTCTGGTCTGCAAACAGACTGGCGGCGACCAAGCCAAGCTCCTGCATGACACGTCCGTCCTCATTGTCGGCTTCCTTGTCGAATTGTTTGAGAAGAAACTTTTCGAATATTATCCACATATACAGCAAGAATGCTGGGTATTGGGCTTCAGCTTCGTTGGCGAGGGGCGGTATCGTCTGATTAACCAGGAACGGGCGGATGTCGATTGTAGGCCCCGGTGTGTTGAGCGCCACATCGAATGAATCTGCGCGGAGACTCTTGATGGCTGCTTGGCTGGATGCGCGTTCGGCAGTAATTTGGCCCATTCTCAGACGGAAATTTCGTCGAGCGTCTCCGACAGGCGCCTTCAGTGGCTTTCCAGGCTGCTTGTGCTCGTTCCAGAATGCTTTGCGGAACTCCTTCATGCGCTGGTGCAGTTCCAAGTATTTGGTATGGATGTTATTAATGGCATCGTTCGGCGCCTGTGTCGCAACTGGGGCTTTCGCGGCGGCCGTGGGCTGGACTGCAGTGGCAGGTCGTGCTTGTACTGGTGCTTGCTGTGCAACTTGTTGGGCAGCCTGCTGAGCGCGAGCTTTCTCTGCAGCATCTGCAGCCTCCTTCGCTCTCCGATCTGCCTCCTCCTTTTCTTTCCGTTGTCTTTCGGCCGCAGCTTCCTGTTCTCTTTGTGCATTCTGACGCGCCGCGGCCTCCTGGAGTTTCTTCTGATGTTCTGCAGCCTTCCTGGCAAGCTCTTCTTCCCGCTGTTGCGCCTCGAGTTGCCGCCTGTGCGCCTCCGCCTGTTGCTGCTCCTTTTCCTTCTGCAATCGCTCAATTGCCCGCTGCTGTTCCTCCTGACTTCGCAGACGTGCCTTCTCTTCCTCCAAAGTCAGCCTTTGTAATTCCAGCTCGGCACCTCTCCGGACTTTGGCATGCTCTTCGGCAGCGCGCGCTAGCTGTTCTTCATGCAACCTCGCACGCTCCGCAGCAGCCTGGTCGAGCTGCTCGTTGAAGTTCTTGTCGGATATACTGAGCTTCAAGTTGAATTCAAGCTGCATCTGCCGAGAAGGGCTCTCGTATGGATCGCGGGCAAGCGACGCTCGGGGGTTGCGGAGGCCATTTCGAGTAGGCGATTGCCGTACAGGAGAGCTTTCAATTATGCTAGATCCAAAGGACGCCCGTGTGTGCATGCTCGACGACGACGCGCCCGATTTGGCGGGCATGACGCGTGTGGGGGTTGAGAATTTGAGGACCAGACGTGGTGGATTCGTGAAAGACGCGCCAGAGATTCCCTGAAACAACCTTAAGCTCCGAAACGCGCACGTGACGAGGCGAACCCATGCAAGTACCCGACGTTCGACGAGGCGGCCCGCGCCCGTAAGGCGAACGTTCACTGCTTTTGTGCTAGGGTCCCTGCGGTGCTTTCACTGCACGGCGGGTCCTTCAAACATGGGGATGTGCAAATGCAGACATTGGTAGTCACAGCAACATTATTTGGGTCAGTGACGAGCGTTCCCAATGCATTGGGCTCTGGAGGAGCTCAGCACGCGCCAAGCGGCACTCTCGGAGGATCTATGCTCAGGACAACTGGTGAGACGGCCTGCTTCCAAAGATATGTACATGTGCTATGAGCTAGACCGCGTCGATACGGGCAAATATCAGTCTCGAGGCCACTAACGGTGTTTCTGCCACAGGCTGCGACGCAAACGAGTCATCAATAGACATTTCACTAGTCTCCTGAACGCGTCCGTCCCGTCGTAGATGCCACGGCAACTTGAAGCGACTGGAGGTGCCTAGGTCGTTTCAGCGATCCTTCCGTCGTGTTGAACGCGCAGGCCGCCGCACAGTTCAGCAGCGACCGTTGTGACAACGCCTGCCTTTGGCAAGGCTGCCCGGCCGTCATCTGGCTCTGGCTCTGGCTCTGGCTTTGGCGCTGGCTCTGGCACTGTCACTGGACGACGTCAGACTGCTGCCATGCTTGCTGGCCCGAGCAGCGCAGTCACGAACGTTCTTGCGCCGCAGGATCTGGGGATTCGTGGGTGTGCAACGGTGGCTTGATTGTGTTCACCATGGCTCGTTTAGCTACTTTTGAAACATGTACACCTAAATGCTGCTTCATATCACCGTTCTGCGACGGCAGAAACTATCTGCACATGTAGAGCCGCAGCCGTTGGCACACACGGGCGACGACAACGCCTCCTGCTGCTCCCCCTTTCATTATTGAATCCAGGTATTGTCCCTCGGCGCTGGAACTCTGCGCAGGTGACGTGACGTACGTCCGTGTTAGCACTCGTTGGACGAGCCGATCGCTTCCAGTTTAGTCGAGCTCTGGAGGACTGGCCCCAGCTATCCCTCATCCTATCCTCCGCAGCATCTCACGGCCGCTTCTCCCACAATCCTCACTTTCCCTCCTGCGCTCACTCGCTCCCTCCTTCGAGCATTCACTCCTCCCCCATTTGCGTCACTCGTGACATACGGCCCTGCACCCAGGGAAACCGCGCTCCTTGCCCAGTCGACGCCCGCCCCTGCATCTCGATCCTTATCACCAGGCCCGCCCGCAGTCTGCTTGCACACACTCGGCGCCCGCAGTCTCTGTCAATCACTTGCAGAGCTTGAGCATCGCCTATTCACAGCATTGCATTGCTTGCACCCGCTGCCGCTGCCGCTGCCGCACGCATCCCACCATACCATGTAAGTGTGCTCCCCGCTAGCTCCCAAGCACTCGACCCTGCATAGCTCGCAGCTCGCAGCCCGCATCCCGCAGCTCGCAGCACGCCCCCGCCGCGTATGCAGCTTGCAGCCTCTGTCTCATCGACCGCAAAGCCCACCGCGGAGCTCTGACGTTGACTGACGCGTGCCAGATAACCCCACAATTACTTTTCCGAGACTCACTCGTGTCCTCACGGCCCCGACTGGCTCACTTTCACTTGCTGACCAGTACAAACGCCTGTACACCCGGCCTTGAGCCACCTACACAACACACTTAGATATGGATCAGCAACAGCAGCAGCAGCAGCCGCAGCAGCAGGGGCCAATGGGCCCTGCCGGCCGCCGCCTGCACATTGCGCACCGCCGCAGTCCCTCTGAGCTGACGCCGCTGATGAGTTCGTGCTCCCACACCTCTACTACATACCCGGCTGACAAACCCGCGCAGTGGAACAGCTTGCCATTGCACAGCAGATCGAGGTCCTCCAACAGCAGCAGCAGCAGATCGCCGCCACGCACCAGCAGTATGTGAACATGGGCATGATCCAGCCACAGCAGCAGCTTGGCAACTTCCAGATGCAGCCCGGCCAGATGGCCAACCTATCGCCTCAGGTGAACAACTACCAGTTCCAGCAGCCCATGGGCCAACAACACCTCGGTGTCCCCATGCACGCCCCCGGCCAGCCTTCCGCCCACCGCCGTAATCAGTCCGCCCTTCCCAACGTTGGCGCGGGTCCACCTCCAGCTCCTTCCTCGGGTGCGTCGGGCTTTGGTGAATTCGGTCAGCAGGGCAACCAGGGCCGAGAGAATGTCAACCCTCGCGGCCGAGGCGGCGGTGCTGCTGGCTCTGGACACACAAGACGACACTCCCTCGCACTCTCTGACGCCAAGAAGGCAGCTGAGCTGGCGGAATCGAAGAGAAAGACTTCGGGCTTTCAGTTCCCTCTGCCCTCTGCTGGCGGTAGTTCCAACCGCGACGCAAGCCCTGGTGGTGTGAGCCCTGGCGAGCAGCCTTCCGCCCGCGGCGGCCGTGGCGGCCATGGACGCAGCCAGAGTATGGCTGTCGGACGTGGTGGCGGTAGCGCTGGCCGTGGTGGACCTGCTTTCTCATTCCCACAGGTGCCTGCGGACTCGAGCGCCCCCGGTAACAACAACACTCCCCAAAACGGACAATCTGACTTCCAGCGCCGCGGCAGCTCAGGCCACGGCCGAAGTGCATCGCGCAATTTCGAGGGCAACTGGAGGCAGCCTCAGAACAACCCCCCTCAGCAGTCTCAGGATAATCAGGCCCAAAACATGGGTAACTTCAACATGAACCAGACCGCAAATGCCGCTCCTTTCCAGCCCGGACACCGCACTCGTGGTTCTGTTAACCAGTCTGTCGGCTCTCTCGGCAACTTCCAGTACCCAGGCCAGCCTCAGTTGGTCCAGCTACCCCAGGGACAGGTCATCGTCCCACAACAGATGCTTGCCCAAGGCCTCAACCCTCTTCAGATTGCCCACCTACAGGCTCTGCAGGCGCAGCAGCTACAGGGTGGTGGCTTCGGAGGTCTTGGCGTCAGCCAACACGCTCAGCCGCAGATGGGCATGCAGCAACAGCAGCAGCAGCGCAAGACTTTGTTCACTCCTTATCTTCCCCAGGCCACTTTGCCTGCCCTACTTAGCGACGGTCAGCTCGTCGCCGGTATCCTTCGTGTCAACAAGAAGAACCGAAGCGATGCGTACGTTACCACCACGGACTTGGATGCCGATATCTTCATCTGTGGCAGTAAGGACAGGAATCGTGCTCTAGAGGGCGATCTGGTCGCCATTGAGCTCCTGGATGTTGACGAAGTCTGGGGTCAGAAGCGTGAGAAGGAGGAGAAAAAGAAGAGGAAGGACAACGCAGATCCTCGCGGTGGTAGTATTGCCGTAAACGATGCCACTACGCAGCCTGAGACGGCTGGCGAGGGTGGCATCCGCCGACGTGGAAGCTTGCGCCAGCGACCTACACAGAAGAAGAACGACGACGTCGAAGTTGAGGGCCAGAGTCTGCTTCTCATGGAAGAAGAGGAGATCAACGATGAGCTGAAGCCTCTGTACGCGGGTCACGTTGTCGCAGTTATCGAGCGTGTTGCTGGACAGATGTTCTCTGGTTCCCTGGGTCTTTTGCGCCCTAGCAGCCAAGCTACGAAGGAGAAGCAGGAGGCTGAACGCCAGGCCCGTGAAGGAAGTAACAGCCGTCCTCAACCCGAGCGCCAGGACAAGCCCAAGATTGTTTGGTTCAAGCCGACTGACAAGCGTGTGCCTTTGATCGCCATTCCTACTGAGCAAGCGCCCCGGGACTTCGTCGAGAAGCACCAAGAGTATGCCGACCGCATCTTCGTTGCATGTATCAAGCGATGGCCCATCACCTCGCTGCACCCCTTCGGTACTCTCGTTGAGCAACTTGGTGTCATGGGTGACCCTAAGGTTGAAACGGATGCTTTGCTTCGTGACAACAACTTCGGCCCCGACGACTTCTCTGACGCAGTCATCAAGAACGTCGGATTCGATGACTGGTCTGTAGCTAACGATGGAGAGGAGGCAATCGAGTCCCGCCGTGACCTTCGTAGTGAAGAGACTTTCACCATCGATCCCAACGGCAGCAAGGAGCTCGACGATGCTATTCACTTCAAGTACCTCGATGACGGCCGTGTTGAGATCGGTGTGCACGTCGCTGACGTCGCGCACTTCATCAAGCCAAACTCCCTTGTCGACCGCGAAGCAAAGAAGCGCGGAACCGGTGTCTACCTTATGGACCGCTCCGTCAACATGCTTCCTCCCCGTCTGTCCAACGACATCTGCTGCTTGAGCCCTGGAGAGGATCGCTACACTGTCAGTGTAATCTTCAAGGTCGACCCTAAGACTGGCCGTGTCTCGGATGACGAGACCTTTGTTGGTAAATCCATCATCAAGAGCTCTGGCAAGCTGTCGTACGAGGAGGTCGACTCCGTTATCAGCGGACGCGATGGACAGGTCAATGCGGCTCGTGCTAAGGACATCAAGACGCTTCACCAGATCACGCAGCGATTCCGTCAGGCCCGTTTCGGTGACCGTACCGCTGACATCCAGCCTCTTCGCCTCATGTACCAGCTCGATGATGAGAATGTTCCTGTTGAGGCAAACATTTTCAACTCTTCGCCCGCTCATGAGTGTATTGAGGAACTCAGTCATCTTGCCAATAGCTTTGTCGCAAAGAAGATTCACGCTGCTCTGCCCGAGAAAGCTCTTCTTCGTCGCCAAGCTCCTCCCAACCCTCGTCGTTTGAACACTATCGCCGAACGCATGGCTGCGATTGGCTACGACATCGATACCGAGAGTAGTGGTACACTCCAGAATAGCCTCTTCCAGGTCGAGGATAGTGACATTCGCAAGGGTATGGAGACCCTGGTCATCAAGTCCATGCCTCGTGCCAAGTACTTTGTCGCAGGCAAGGTGCCAGAGGACCAGTACGCTCACTACGCACTGAACCTCCCTGTATACACTCACTTCATGAACCCATCCCGTCGCTATGCAGACATCGTCGTTCACCGTCAGTTGGAGGCTGCGCTCTCGAACGGCGCTATCGAGTTCACTGAGGATATCGAAGTCCTGACCAAGACTGCTGAGATGTGCAACACCAAGAAGGACTCTGCGCATGCCGCCCAGGAGCAGAGCGTCCACATCGAAGCCTGCCGCAAGATGGACAGACTCAGCCAAGAGATCGGTGGTGATTTGATCGCCGAGGGCATTGTCATCTGCGTCTACGAATCAGCCTTCGACGTCTTGATTCCAGAATGGGGTTTCGAGAAGCGTGTTCACTGCGATCAGCTTCCTCTCAAGAAGGCCGAGTTCGACAAGAACAAGCGTCTTCTTGAGCTCTACTGGGAGAAGGGTGTGCCTTCTTCTGCATTCGTTCCCGAGGACGAGAGGCCGAAGCACGGCTCGATCCGCGCATCCAACGCCGCAGCCGCTGCGCGTCACGCCGAGGCAGCCAAGCAGCGTGCTAAGGAGCAGGAAGAGGCGCAGCGCCGCCAGATGGACACAGGCACAATGTCGACAAACGAGGTTGACGCTTTGTTCGATGATGATGACGATGACTCGAGCGACTTGAACTCCACCATGGCCGGTGTATCATTGAACCCGGCTGGTGCTGACCGACCAACACAGAGCATGCCTCCCTCGCCAACCAGGGGTCTCTCTGGCCAAGCACCTCAGCGCACCAACTCGGATTCAAAGCTGTCGAAGACTGCCAGTGAGGCACCTGAGGCTAAGCTTTCGAACAAGGAGAAATACCTCAGCTGGTTCTCTCTGCGCGAGGAGAACGGCGACTACATCCAGGACGTACGGGAGATGACACGCGTACCCGTGATTCTTAAGACGGATCTGACCAAGAGCCCTCCGTAAGTGGCACTCGACCTCTCAATTTTAGCTCGGTTTTACTAACATTCACCAGTTGCCTGACCATCCGCTCTTTGAATCCCTACGCTCTGTAAGCACATTCAATATGGTGACTTCATTCTGAAGTGTCCAGGACAATGTATCGCTTGAGGTAGCTTCTGTTCGCTGCCAATATTGATAGAAGGGAATTTGCATAGCGTGGATATAGTTTGCGTCAAATCGGGGCAACGAGATGGATGACGAATCTGTATTGTTCATGTGCATGGGTAGGCGACCCTCACGGGATATATACAAAGGGTCTGATCAATTCGTTAGTAGCGTGTTAATGTATCGTTGAAAAGTGCCGTATCGAATCAGTTGTCGTTCTTTCTTCTCCTTCAGGACTGTGCATAACATTTGCACCTTGATCGATTCACACCGCCACAGGTGTTGGAGCCATACTGAGGGTGTTTGATGGTACCTCGTTGGCCATACAGCGTTGAAACTGTTAGGATGTACTACAGGATCCGGGATCTTTGATATCCTTGGGCGAATGCCATATTTGGCTGGGAATTCGCATTCTGCCGGCATTTGCGCCGCACGTTGATCGCTACCGTGCCATTTGAGCGGATGTGCAACCCATCAGGAACAATAGTCTTGGGAGCATCTACCCGAAAAGCTTGTACTGGCAATCGTTTCTTCCGGTCTGTGCATCACTGCACTGCCTCAGGCATATACACTACCGTATTATGACAGGATCGATCTGATACTTGGCATCCGGCTTGTGGTGTTTTGGCCGAGAGCGCCGCCCACAACGCCTTCCTCTTCCAACCGCATCAATCTGGCTGCTTGAGCTTGACCACATCAGCAGTACTACACATCCTCAGCAATTTACTCCTTATCGTATAGAGCAGGTCACTCTTCTCAAGTCTGTAGAGAGCACGTTTTGAAACGTTTCAAGAGCGCTGTCACCAGCGCAGCACGAACCACCCATGCCAGCTTGAGAGGTGAACTGCCTCACCCAGCGCTGGTGAGCCACACATGAAGCTTTTCGGGTGAGCTAGACGCCGCCATGGATGGCTATGCGATATAGGGCACATGTATAAGCCGTGTTGGCCGGCTTAACTGCCTCCGTGCAGTCGAGTGTGTGATGTTGGTACTCACACAGTTTCATCGCGAGGTTTTCACGTCGCAGGCCCCCGGACCTGCTACACCTCACGCGTCTAACACCAGCCCCAACACGGCCATCCGGAATAACCCAGCGGCTGCGACAGTGCGAGCATGTAGTTTCCAGGCGATCACTGGGTCGAAGGCCAAGGCTGAAAGCTTGAATGGTTACGAATCCAATATGTTGCGCCAGTGCGTGGACGGGATCGTTCAACCCGCCCCTCTGCCGCAAGCTGTGCATCCGTCCTCCGAATTTACTGTGGCGTCTCAGGTTCGCCAGGAGTCGAAGACTCTTGTATAAGGGTCATTCGCTGCCCATCTCTGTTTCCGCCGAACGTTTCTGTTGGACATCAACTGCAAGGCTTCCATATCTCTGTACCTAATATTTGACGACATTCCTTACGGTTCTCTTCTACCTCGTCCCTGGCTGGACTTTTGAGAGATATATTTAATATTCGAATTCCAAAGCGAGACTTTGCTGGCCATCGATCCTTACGAATCTACCTTCTCTACGACAACTACTTAATTCACCAATATGCCTAGCGTATCAACAATCCTCAAGGGCCTTTTCGTCCTGGCGCCTCTCGTGGCTGCCGCTCCCGCCCAGCTCGATGCCCGTCAGGCCAGCTCCTCAGCATCAGCATCCTCTTCGGCGGCGGCTTCCTCTGCTACCTCCTCGGCGGCAGCAGCAGCGTCATCGGCTGCGCCAGCGGCGGCCGGGAAACTCAGCGATGTCGATATTCTCCAGTTGTAAGTGCTATGGTTTGGTAGTGTAGGAACAGGAACTGACTATCTCAGTGCTCTGACCGCTGAGCACCTCGAGTCGACATTCTACAAGCAGGGTTTCGCCAAGTTCCCCGCGAGCGACTTCAAGGCTCTCGGCCTCACTGATGGTCAGATCAAGTCCCTCATGGGCGTTGGTGCGACTGAGGCTACTCACGTCACCACCTTGATGTCCGCCATCACTGGTGCCGGCGCAAAGCCCGTCGAGCCCTGTGACTACAACTTCGATGCCGCTCTCGCCAGCGCCGACGCCATGGTCAAGACTGCACGTGTCCTCGAGGCTGTCGGTGTCTCTGCCTACCTCGGTGCCGCTCCCGCCATCAACTCGTCGGATGTCCTTTCCGCCGCCGCTTCCATCGTCACTGTCGAGTCTCGTCACCAGGCTTTCATCCGCATTGCCTCCGGTGCTGAGCCCGTCCCCGCTGCCTTCGACACTCCCCTCCAGCCCCGCGCCGTCTTCACCCTCGCCGCCCAGTTCATCAAGTCCTGCCCCCAGGGCTCCAACCTCAACATCCAGGCCTTCCCTGCCATCGCGCTGCAGAACCCTGAGAAGGCAACCGTCGGCCAGAACCTCAAGCTTGCTGACCCGGCAAGCCCGGCTGGTGCATCTTTCTGCGCTTTCGTTGCTCCGTAAGTCCCACCTCCCCCCCCCCCCCCCCCCCCCCCCCCTTCCCTCGCTACAAAGCCATTACATACTAACACACAACCCAACAGTGGCGGCGCCCAATTCTCCCAGATCTCCAACGGCAACTGCATGGTCCCCCAGAATCTGGCCGGTGAGGTCTACATGATGATCACCAAGAGCCAGTCCACAGCCGACGACCAGATCCTCGCCGGTCCCTCTGTCATCCAGCCCTCGTAGAGGAACAGGCTTTGTTTGTTTGACAGAGCGTGTGTGTGGGCCTGGACAAAGCCACGCAGCATATCTCCGAAACAGAATCAACCCGCTCCACCGTTTCCCTCAAGGGCGCAGCGGAGGCAAAACGCAGGGCGCGCGCAGGCGATGAAGTGACGAAAGCTGAAAGCAAGAGAAAAAGAGTTCAGGGGTCAACACTTCGCGAATCGGGGCTGAAGTAAACGTACTAGAATATTAAGTGTTTGATCCTCATCTCTTCTTCTCCTCTCTCCCTGTCACGCGCGAAGAAAACAAACCACTTTTCCTTTCTCTCTCTCCCCCGTATTGTTATTATTATGTCGTCAAATGTATGTTACAGAGATGCCCTCTTCGGTTAGCCACACTGCAATTCTTGATGTCCCGCAGATACCCCCCCCCCCCCCCCCCCCCCCCCCCACATCGCCGCCCAACCCCCTCCCCGCCCGGACGGGGAA